>OX183132.1:37086461-37401461 GCA_945261195.1 Cryptosula pallasiana | reverse complement strand
TTCGGACGCAGCCAATAATTACGGATAATTATTGCACTCACTCCACACCAGATTCGGCCGCAAGCAAAACTGCACCAGTCAATGTACGCACTGTGAACAATAATAAGCACATTATTGAAGCACTGACTTAGGGTCGAACAGAGCATATCGGGAGAGTGTACAGGTGGCTACCACCCAGACACAAAATCCTGTACATTATTACTGCTCACTACTTCTTCTGCTACTACCACTACTTACTACTGCTACTACACTACTACATAATACTAAAGCTAAATTATTATTAATTATTACACTTTTTAAAAAGTTATTGTTATTTATTATTGTTCATTATTATTAATTTATTTAATAGTCTTTTCTTTAGAACAATACTTTATTTTACAAAAGTATGCTGATCTGTTGATTTTTTAGTAATTGATAACAATAATAATGACAATTTGTAAGAAGATGCAGATAGTGGTAGCAACCTTTCTTCATTTGTGTAGATTTGGCCCACACGGCAAACCCCTTTCTATGCAACATACATGCTCACCCACTTTGAATGAAACATACATATGCGGATGTGTGTCTGAGGGTGTATGTTTGACAATTACCAATGGTTGATGATGTTCAATAAAAAATAGTACATACTATTCTAGCAACCATATTGAAACACACCATATCATTTATTATGGTTTTGGAAGGGGTGCCAAAGAACACAAACGGGAGCCATCAACAATTTTTGCGGGGCTCCGCCCCGAACCCCGTTTGGCCCCCTTTGTGTTTTTCTGAATCTACCACTGAGTAGCAGTAGATGTCGCTACTTCAGTCACTGTTGTTGAAGTGGACACTTTCTGTGTAAAAACAGTGGCTCGTATATAGCTAAAGTTGTATTATTTATTTATAATTAATTTAAAGATCGACACTCTATAGTGGGGTGTGTTGTCTGTCTCAGCCAGTAAAAATAATTATTTATTAATTCGTACCTTAATACAGACAATCTCCTAGTAGTTGTAGTAGATGTTGATCTTTCAGTCACTGTAGTTGGAGTGGATGCATTCTGTGTAAAAGCGGTGCTTCTTAAATATTTAAATTTGTACCGATTGACATGAGCTGAGTCCAATGAAAAGCCTCGCGTGGAAAAGCCTTTCTAATATACAAGAAGATCTTTACGCGGAAAACTCACACGAAAACTGAAAAATAAACAAACATTTCTTCGCAGGAGTTTTCCTTCTTATATGTTATAAAGGCTTTACGCGGAAAACTCACGCGAAAACTGATAAGTAAAACAACCATCTTCGCGGGAGTTTTCCTTTTCATATGTTATAAAGGCTTTACGCGCAAAACTCACTCAAAAACTGAAAAAAAAAAATTTTGTTGTTGGAGTTTTTCTTCTTATATTTTATAAAGGCTTTTCCATGCGAGGCTTTTCATCTCAACTACTATGAGCTGAGTCCAACAAAAAGCCTTTATAACAAAAAGAAGGAAAACTACCGCAAACAAATGTTGTTTACTTTTTTAGTTTTTGCGGGAGTTTTCCACGTAAAGCCTTTATAACATATGAGAAGGAAAACTCCCGCGAAGAAAATTTTTTTATTGTTCAGTTTTTGCATGAGTTTTCCGTGTAAAGCCTTCATAATGTATAAGAAGGAAAACTCCCGCAAAGAGAACTTTTTAACTTTTTTAGTTTTCACGTGAGTTTTCCGCGTAAAGACCTTCTTATATATTATAAAGACTTTTCCACTAGCGGTTTTTCATTGGACTCAGCTCATGTCATTTGGTACAACTGTAGCTATTTAAGAAGCACCACTTTTACACAGAAAGCAACCACTCCAACAACAGTGACTGAAAGATCAACATCTACTACAACTACTTGGAGATTTTTCTGTATTAAGGTAAGAAATAATAAATAATTATTTAACACTAGTTGAAAAACTCAACTAGTTGCACTATGGAGTTGCCCTCCTATTACGATATGGAGCCGTTCTCCTGACCATAGAAGCATCTCGCCTAAATAATTTTATGCTCATAGAACCTATCCTTTTTCCGCTCAAGATCGCAGTCTTTTGGCATTGATTGACAGAATTGTCGCTTGTCCGAGAGAAAAACAGGTTAGCATTAAATGATGTCTTGAACTACAGGTCAATTTTGAACTTTACAGCCGAAAAATGATTACAACTTTCAATATTGTATTATTTTACTTCATTATCAGCTTAAAACAGTTATCATTCATTGTATTCAATACGAAAAAAATTTTTTTGACAAGTTTTGATAATAATAAAATCAAATGATTACAATTATTATTATGATGATTTTATTTGGTTTTTATTATTACTTTATTGAATTTCGTTCAAGTCTTGAAATGCCTTAGTCTTTATTAAGATTTTTATAAACACTATTAAATTATAATGCTACCATATGCTATCATATGCAACTGCTTTTACGCTAACAACAAAGATATACTAAGTGCAAAGAGTGAGGTCAAACTGTGGTTCAAGGGATTATGTAACATTGAACTAAAAAGTAAAATAATAATAAATATTTATTTACCACTAGTTGAAAAACTCACCAACTTGCACTGTTGAGAAAATAGTCTCTCCTACAACCAAATCACTTTGCTCTAAAAAATGCAGTCTTTGGATGTTTTTAAAATTGTTATCTTCCTTGAATTTATTTCGATTAAATAACATTTAGGCGCAGAACTGGCGGTTTATTGCGATAATACTCTTGGGGACAAAAGGTAGACGATTTTTGTTAGCTAGATAGGAAAATAACATGAGCTACCCCGCAAAATAGGCAGTTCTCCACCTACCTCTTAAATAGTAATAACAAACACCTCACAATTTATAATTATATTTGTATTTTTTTTTATTTTTAGATTTAGATAGTCAAGGCACTGAAAGTCAATTGATGATTGAAGAGTCAGAGACCTGGGAATTTTTTTCTCTACCTTCATCTCCCATTTGCAATAAAAGAATTCAAAACCCAAGCAAACAGAACTCTTTGATCTCAAGTGATGACACAGCTTACTGTTGATTTGAAAGAGCAAAGACAAGATGATGAGACTATGGATTATGACGAAGACTCAAACTGCAAAAGAAAAGTTCTGATGGATTTTGAAGACAACACACTTCTCAGGCACACCAAGAATCCTTTCAGGACGTCAACATCAACAACCTGAGACCCTTCATCCTCAACAGCACCTCTCTGCTAAATACTATGACCTCACACCAGTGAAATAGCTGTAAAAAAACATCGAGAATTCAAGATCTACCAACTTCCAAAAGACTCCACTCACACCTATTCCAACCTTCATTCAAGCCTCTGATACGATAGATGTTATAGATCATGACTTTCTTTCCTGCTTTGATGATACCGAAACAGCATACCTACAAATTTCCAAAAGACTCCACTCACACCTATTCCGATCTTGATTCAAGCTTCTGATACGATAGATGTTACACTATGACTCCCTCTCCTAGTTTGATGATACCGAAACACCAACAGCTATGATGGTATTCACCGATGAATTTTGTGACGATAACCATAACCTACCAATTTCCAAAAGACCCCACTGACATCTATTCCGAGCTTTATTCAAGCCTCTGACACAATGGATGTTACACAATATGACCTTTTCTCCTATTTTGCTGATACCGAAACAGTATAGCCAACCGATTTCCAAAAAGACTCCACTCACGCCTATTTCGACCTTCATTCAATCCTCTGATACGATAGATGTTACACAATATGAATTATTCTCCTACATTGATGATAGTGAAACAATGAAGACTCAAAATGCAAAAGAAGAGATGTGATGTATTTTGAAGGCAACACACTTCTCCGACACATCAATAATGCCTTTCAGGATGTCAACATCGACAATCTGAACGCCTTCATCCACAAAAGTGCCTCCCTTCTTAATACTATGATCCCACACAAGCGAAACAGCATGAATTTTGAAAAAAACACACTTCTCCAACACACCAATAATTCCTTTAAAAAAAACAGCATCAATTCAAGATCTACCAACAGCTATTAAAGGTGTTCACCGATGAATTTTGTGATGATCCGATGTACACCATAACCTACCAACTTCCAAAAGACTCCACTCAGATCTATTTTGACCTTCATTTGAACCTTTGATAGAATAGATGTTACACAACATGACTTTCTCTCTTGCTTCGATGATACCAAACCAATGAAGACTCAAACTACATGGATTGTGAAGACAGTGCACTTCTCCGACACACCAATAATTCCTTTCAGCGTGTCAACATTAACAACCTGAGCGCCTTCATCCACAAGAGTGCCACTCTGCTAAATACTATAACCCCATACCAGCAAAGCAGCGTTAAAAAAACAGCAACAATTCAAGATCTACCAACAGCTATGATGGTGTTCACCAATGAATTTTGTGATGATCCGATGTGCACCATAACCTACCAAAAGCAGACTGAGTACCACTCAATGACCAGGCGATGCACCAATCACACTGACCAACTTGTTTACTCCGTTGGCCGAAGAAGAAGTCAAGACCCGCCCCCAGGAAGAAGAAGAGAAAAAGAAGGAGAGGAAGAAGAAGAAGAAGAAGGAGGAGCTAGGACATGGACACAGACTGGCGAATACAAGCATAAACGAAGGGAGAGAGCACCGAGATCGATCCAACCGGAAACTAGTACTAACTACGAGAGGCCAAGGAGAGAGAAAAGAAAGCCTGTAAAATTTACAGATTATTAGTGCTACAGAAAACAAGAGGAAAAAAATAATATTAACCCAAACATAGGTGAACAAAGCAAAAGAAATAACCCACCAACCATAGGAAAATAGCGAAGAAACGACAAATTATTAGGATTACAAAGAGCATACAACTACGATATAGCACCACCGCCAACAAAAACTCTAACTCCAGGCGAACAGACAACTCCCAATACAAAGCCACCATCCAAAAATGCCCCTTTCCTGGTAAGCAACGCCCAAAAGGACACGTGCCTCACGAAACAATAGACAGGGCGGCGCTACCAATAGAGGAGGGCACGACTAACCATGGGCGCTGTGTGAATACAAATATCAGGTCTTTCGAGATATTACCACACTACAGGACACGGTGTTTGCAAGCTGTCTCAGCATTATTATCAAACATGGAGAACAGCGGAACATTATCAGTAAAAGAAGATCCTACTTTTGCAGAAGAATTAATAACAGGAACAGAACGAAAGAGTGGACCGAAACAATGAAGCAATCTCTCTCCCACTAGAATAAATAAAGTCGCCATTGCAGAGGAAGGGGCAGCAAGATGTCGAATTCGGAAACACCAAGCACCAGCACCTCCACCTCCAACACACCAGGTGAAAGAAATATGGAAAGCTGAAGAAACACTCAAGCTATAAATCGAGCCATCTACCAAGTGGGAGAGAGGCGTTGGGCTGTAAAATCTGCAACCTACAATTAAATAAAAAGAGAATCATGTACCACATCCACCAACATTTCACCTACTTCTTCTGCGCCTGTGGAAAGAAAAGTAGCTCGAGGGATACAATTCTAGAACACATTTGAGGAAAGGGGGAAGACCAGGCGCATGGTGCAAAGACCAAACCCCTCTATGAGGTGGACAAACAATTGTACGCAGAGTTCTGCCGCACTATGCAGTGGGAACGACCAGCACCTTTTGGTACTCCTACCCCAATCAAAGAGCAGAACAACCACCCACAGGAAAAACTACCAGTAAAGAAGAGGCTGGGTGAGAAATTAAACGAAACGCCACCGAAAGTGGCAAAGGTATAACTATTCGACCATGGGTTGACAGCCAAGATGCAGAAGTCACCACTGAAAGGAAGAGAGAGAGAGAGAGCCCACACACCCACCTACAAGAACGTCCAGGGAACATATACCCGCTACAATAACAGAAGAAAGAGAGAGTAGGAGACAGAGAGAGAGAATAGACGAGGAAAGGAGAGAGGGCTGATATAGGAGGATAAAACGTTATGAGGGGTAGCTCTACCACATAATTCGTGAAGCTTTCAAGTATCTACAGAGGGCAGAGGACCTGAAGGCCTGCATCCAAAAGGAGCGGGACCTCCTGTAGGCAACATAATGGACACTGAACATTGACATTTTCACTCCATGCGCCCCTGTTTATTAATTGGCCCTACAGCTGCCAATGGGGGGAAGGTGGAGTATGTGAGGGACACTGGCATCCCTCCTATAGAGAGACGCCATATTGTTCACATTCACCTAGCTACCTACAAATGTTTATATTTCTCTCCTTGTACATTCTACTCTTGCCAAACTGCGTAGTTCTATTTGCAATCACTAGTAAATAATTATTTGAATTATTATTATTATTATTTGTGTGAACATTTTCCACAATCGATACTAAACTACTTTTGGGTGCTGCAAATGTAAGGCGTGGCTTACATAGATTTTCCTTGCTCTATTCTGTATAAATATTTGTGTTAGACCATAATAAAGCAGAGTTAGCCTAGCTCTCAGAAGATTCTCTTGCACCAAGAAGAAGCACAGCTACAAGCACAAACTACAAGCACCGATAAGAGTCGACTATTAGCAAGAATGAGGCTTGGCAGAAAGTGAGAGAGACGATTCACCCTCTTACTGCATATTCCCTTGCTAAGGCAAGGAGTACGGCGCAAATCACCTGGTGCCCTGATAGTTCGGCCCTCAATAAAGTCGGCCAATAAGTTCAGAGTACAGTGGGCAATAATTACGGAATAATTATTGTCACTTATATATTAAGCCATTCCTCGTTAAGTTCAGCTGAACACATAAATGCACAAGTTAACAAGCATTCTCCAAGAATCATTACAAACAATTCATGTGTTGCCTTGGTTGGAAACAGAGCACATTTGGGAGGTGTACAGGTGGCTACCACCTAGACACAAATTCCTGTACAAATCAATTGTTTAGAAACGGAATTGATAATAAATAATTAATTCTAATTTTTTTTATTGTTTTTGTAAATTTGTTGATTGATGTTGTTCTTTATATCAAAGTGTAGCTCTGAATGTTTCTATTTCGTTTACACAACGGCTTCATCTTAGCTAATAAAAAAATTAATAATTATTTGCAGAAAAAGAAATTTTCGGTATTTTGCGCAGCAGTTGCTAGATTGTTGTTGCAGTGTTCTAACTCTTGTTTTGCGTATTTTTGCTTCAAACTTTGCTAGTCTTAACAAAATTTTGTTCTCTTCCCAGCTGTGCTATCAGTTTTACATTTATTGTGTTACTTTTTATTGTTGGTCTCAGTGTGGGGGACGGGCAACTCCCATGAACTGTTCTATGTACAAATACGTTCTATTAAACACACACCTACCCTTGCCTAGCTAACCAACCACTACAGCTGGGCGGAACTTGCTTACACACTTTTATATAAACCACACCTATTTTACTACTGGCCAGCCAACCATTATTAATGGGTGGTATTTTCTATTGTGTGCTTCTCTCATACCTATTATATCCTTTGTATGCCTTATGTATAAATGTTTGTGCATCATGTGAATAAAGCAGAGTCAGTTACCACACTCTCATGAGCTCTATTGTTCTTACATAATAACCTCATTGCGCAGCTATTCAGACAAAGTACCAATTATGGTCAACTATGAATGTACTCAGTGAAACCAGTCATACAAAGCACACACTAGACTGACCAGGTGGAATCATTCATACAAAGCACATGCAAGACACAGCGGCCACTGACTGTTCGCCCTGCTAAGAAGTTGTTCGGTGCACCTTGTCAGCACACACGCTGACAGTTCGGACCACGCAAAATGATCTTCGGTCATTAGCGGCGGAATCTGCCGAACACCAGTCAGCAGTGACTTGCAGTCGACTGGGCAAACCAATCATCTGTCGAAGGATGTGCAGGTGGCCAAGCACTGGCACACATCTTGAAATCCTGTACATCAGCACTCAAAAAGTAATAAAAGTAGATTAGATTGGTGGAATAAATATCTTATTAATTCTCCTCAGAGAAGAGAAGATGTTGATTTATATGAGCATAAATTTACTACCATATCTTATATAGATGAATTTTGATAAAATTTTAAAAAGTTGAAATTTTTTGAATAAAGCGGGTGACCGATGAGCTCATTTATTGTTGGAAGCGATTGAAAATCAAAGAGTTTTAAATCTTTTTTATCAGTAATAAAAAAACGGTAAGCTCACTAATAATAATTTTTTTTTCTAAAGCGCAATGAATTATGTTTTAAGTGTACGTTTTTCACACAATTTTAAAACTCAAGTACATAAACAAAAATGAATCTAGGTATGGTATGTATATGGATATGGACATGTTCATTAGTAGTAATATATGAGCAGATCTCCCTACCAAGTGTTTTTTTGTGGATTAGAGCTTGGAGTTTAGGCAATGGGTTACGACGTTGGATGAATTCGCCGAGTTTATATTGTATTTCATTTGAGGGGTACTTGAGTGGCATTTGAGTGGCAATTAAGTGGCATTTGAGTTTTGATTATTTTTTTTACTTAATTTGAACTCATATGGCAGCTAGATTTTGAATGTATGGCATTTAAGTTTTGATAATTGTTTTTACATAACTCGAACTCATATGATATTTGGAGAGAAAGGAGAGAAGAACAAGGAGATATAACTACATTAAACCAATATATGATTATATACATTTATTACATAATAAGTAGGAAAATATCCTTGTATAATATACCTAGAGTTAGTAAATACTAAGTAATACAAAGCACTACAACTTGTAATGATAATTAATACATAATCTTTTTTACAATGTCATCATTGATGTACTTGATGTACTGATGTTATATCTTAGGAAGGAAGACTTCTGTTCTATGTACTTTTGATTCCATAATGAACTAAAATAAAAAGTTATGTATTAGCATAGGATAATTAAACAAAAATGAAAGTTATGTATTAGTATAGAATATATTAAACAGAAAATTTAAAACAACTACAAACTTTTACTAAATAGTGTTTTTTTTATTAATTATTACCTTATCATCAAAAATTGACTGTTAATCAGATGTTTTTGTAGCGTGTCGTGCCTTACGTTGTTGAGTCCTTACCCTTTTAGCTTGTCTTTGAGCGGACTGTCGTTGCATGTTTCTTTTTTTTAGAGCAAGATCTTTACGAGCACACTCGATAGAAATTGGTGTGCTTACCTGTTCTAGTTGATATTGTCGTTGTTGTAATACATAATGTAATCTCTGAATGTCTGATGTAACTTCATTCCCTAAGAGCTTTAATGTTAGAAAAGATTCAGTTCGAAAATTATTTAGCTGTTTTATCAAGTCTTTCTGGATGAATTCACAATTGTTTGAGATAATTCGCACTCTCTCTTCAATTTTTTTATTGCATAGGTTTTGTAGAAGTATCAAGTCCTCTCGAGTCAAAGGTTTAGGCTGAGTTTCTGATTCTGTGTTGTTAACTATTTCCATTTTTTGTGGTTGAATCTAAAAAAATACAGATAATTAATTTTTTTCAGTTGTTTTAGTATAATAAATAATGCATGAGTAAAAACTGTAATTTATTAAGTTTTTACCTTGATGCTCTCCTAATAGCTATAGTAGATGTTGCTTCTCAGTTAGCTGTTGTCGAACTGGATGCTTTCTGTGTGAAAACGATGGCTCTTATATAGCTAAAGTTGTACTGATTAAACCCTATGAACCTCATCTCGTGTCAATCTCTATGAATCAGCATCTTTTCACGCGAAGGAAAGTCAATGTTTTTCGCGAGAATAAATGAATTATTTTCACGCGAAGACAAACCACTGCTTTCGCGGGAATAAATAATTTATTTTCACGCGAATAGAAACCAATGCTTTCGCGGGAATAAATGATTTAATTTCCCGCGAATGAAAGTCAATGTTGTTGTGGGAATAAATACTTTATTTTCACGCGAATAGAAACCAATGCTTTTGCGGGAATAAATGATTTTATTTCCCGCGGATGAAAGTCAATGTTGTCGCGGGAATAAGTACTTTATTTTCACGCGAATGGAAACCATTGCTTTCGCGGGAGTAACTGATTTATTTTCACGCGAATAGAAACCAATGCTTTCGCGGGAATAAATGATTTAATTTCCCGCAAATGAAAGTCAATGTTGTCGCGGGAATAAATACTTTATTTTCACGCGAATACAAACCGTTGCTTTCGCGGGAATACAAGTTTTATTTTCACGCGAATGGAATGTTGCTTTCGCGGGAGTAAATAATTTAATTACTCCCGCGAAAGCAACGGTTTCCATTCGCGTGAAAATAAAGTATTTATTCCCGCAAAAGCAACGGTTTGTATTCGCGTGAAAATAAAGTATTTATTCCCGCGACAACATTGATTTTCATCCGCGGGAAATAAAATCATTTATTCCCGCGAAAGCATTGGTTTCTATTTGCGTGAAAATAAATTATTTATTCCTGCGAAAACAACGGTTTGTATTTGCGTGAAAATAAAGTATTTATTCCCGCGACAACATTGATTTTCATCCGCGGGAAATAAAATCATTTATTCCCGCGAAAGCATTGGTTTCTATTTGCGTGAAAATAAATTATTTATTCCTGCGAAAACAACGGTTTGTATTCGCGTGAAAATAAAGTATTTATTCCCGCGACAACATTGACTTTCATCCGCGGGAAATGAAATCATTTATTCCCGCGAAAGCATTGGTTTGTATTTGCGTGAAAATAAAGTATTTATTCCCGCGACAACATTGACTTTCATTCGCGGGAAATAAAATCATTTATTCCCGCGAAAGCAATGGTTTCCATTCGCGTGAAACTAAAATGTTTATTCCCGCGAAAGCATTGGTTTGTATTCGCGTGAAAATAATTCATTTATTCCCGCGAAAACATTGACTTTCCTTCGCGTGAAAAGATGCTGATTCATAGATATTGACACGAGATGGGGTTCATAGGCTTCAATCAGTACAACTTTAGCTATATAAGAGCCATCGTTTTCACACAGAAAGCATCCAGTTCTACAGCGGCTAACAGAGGAGCAACATCTACTACAGCTATTAGGAGAGCAACAAGGTAAGAAGCACTAAAATAATTATTTGTTTTTAATTAATTGAAACATCTAGATTTTTGAATCTTAGTTTTTAAAAACAATCTTTTAATAAAACAATAATTTCAGTATATTTACATCATTAAACTAAGTTCTTTTACTTTTTGCAGGTATGATGACATCACACTCCAAAGCACTTCCTAAGCTCCATATTGAACCAACCACAGCTACCAACAACACTAACGCTATTTCCACTACAACCGTCATTTCCACCACCAATGGCATTCACATTGATGATAAAAGATCCAATCCTAACACCTTTAATGATACATCTTCTCGCTCAAACACCAATACTCATGCTGATATAGCAATGAAACATCATGTAGTTTCAGCTGCCTCTCCTTTGAGTCCCTCCCACACCGGACTACACATATCTGCATGAGAACAGTGAAGTCAAACGAACGGAGGATATCAAAAAACCGACAGTGACATTATCTCGAGCTTCAATTTCCTTTTTATTCAGCAACAGCAAGAATAATACCGTAAACAAACTTAGAGAGTTTGAATTGCTCGAGATGGCTGGAATAATGACAGGAGCTATGCAGAAAGGAATGTTGGAAATCGGAAATTTTGTGAGTTTGTTGGATTTACCAATTCCTACGATATTGGAGGTTTTCGATGTTAATTACGTTGAAGATTATGGTATATTGGACTATGAATATGTTTTAAAAAACAATCATCAAATTCGAGTCAAGTCACTGATTGACAAAGAACTTACGGTGGAGCTACAGGAACTTGATCCCGGCTCTTCACAAATCCTAGTGTACATGGGAAAGCTAGAAGAAAATCAACCCGATCTGCGTATTGTAGGAGATAATCATCATCAAGGGCTAAAACAACGAGTTATAGCCAAAATCTTGAGAAAAAAATCATTGAAACAGTTGCAAGCATACTTTGATATCATCACTTTTGATAATATTCCTGTCAACACTCTTCTGACATTCACTAGACTTTCAGTTTGGAAAAATTTGAAGTCGAAGCAGCGAAAACGAAAACAAGATACATCGCCTTTACGTATCACTCACACTGTCACTTACAGATACATGATGAATGACGGATCTTTGATGACTGGGAAGATTGTTGTCCCTCCTGAGAACGTTTTGAAGATAAAAAATCATGAATGTGGTATGATCCACTATAAAAGTACGATGACAACTGAAAGCGGCACAAAGAAACACATTCTCACGATTCTGAGTGTTGAAGAAGCTTTGATGCTTCTATCTACTTCAAGTGAAAAAGAAGGAATAGCTTTCAGACTTTCTCTATTTGATGATGCTGAGCTGATGAAAAGTTATGATGATGATGTTGCTGCTGATGATGCCGCTGATGATGATGATGACGATGATAACATTGATGCTTATACTGATGAAGAAGATGATAATATGACGGATGATGACTCTGAAAACAAAAAATTTGAGGAAAAAGATGAAGTTGTCGACAATGATAGTGAGAAAAGCAATGAAGATGACAATCACATTTCAAGCGAAGCTAGCAGGATTTCAATATCGGAAATTTAATTAAGGTATGTTAATCTTCACTAGTAATAAGTAACTACTAATAGCCGTATTTTTCACCATAGTATAATGTAGTTGTTATAACGACATCTATGTATGCTTTTAGATAGAATACGTGTACAAGTGAATGACCGTCGGCTCGCCAAATCTATCAGCAACAACTCATGAACATTAAATTATATATTATTTGTATTGTGCAATAATTTGTATATATTTAGTGTAATAAAGTATTTTATTCATATTTAACATTAGTAATTTAGCCAATTTGTAAAACTTTCGGGGTTACAACTCTAAAATGTTACAAAATTTCAATGTTCCGACACAAAAATAAATATTTCAAGTTATCGTCTCATTTTTCAAAAATGTTAAGACAACTCCCATTTATAATTTCTAAACTTCATTTTTGAAAAAATATGTAAAAGTTGTCGGCACATTGTGTCAAAATGGTAAGACAACTCCGCTTTTACACAAAAAAATTGTGAAAAATGTTTTATAATTTGTTTGAGAAACCAAAACAGTAGAAGACTTTTTACAACCACAAGCATTATACTTTAGGTTTTACAGTTTTGTGAATTGGGTGTTGATAGTTTGTCACGATATGACATAATAATTAAGTAATTATAGTCTTTTTCATAACAATGCTATAGATTCAGTAATACAGATGTGAAATTTACTGTTTCATCACTTGGATGCAGTATGAAGGTAGTTGATGTAATATTTATTTTGTAATATTATGCAAAGTAATACAGTAAGAATGAAGCGTATGGAGTTCTCAACCACAAAACAAATAAAAATAATGCATTAGGTAAACTAATGACAGAACAATTCTACATGAAGTGTATACATATGAATAAAGTATTCATAAAAACACAGACTATTGTCTGTATATATAATACATATAGAGAGTATTTATAAAAAAAAAACATCCTATTGACTATATATTTTGTGGTAAGAAATTATAAAATAGGATAGTTGCATAAAGCCTATTCCAGAGCCATGATAATATTAAAAAATATAGTGAAATAAAAATTTTAAAACTCACCTAAGAGTGCAGTTAATACAAGAATTTCTTCTTGAGAAAAATCTGAATTTTTTTGCATTTTCTGTCTAATAGACGCTAATTTCAATTTAACACAATCATTAAAACCCTTTTTTTTCAGTCCATCTTTTATATTCAAAATTAATTTAAGTGAAGTTATATCAATCTTTTGGCTTTGTTTTAAATCTACTTGAGTTTGTGGGTTATCTGTTGTATTAGATTCTAAAACACTGGTTTTTGGACTGCACTGTGAACTAGCAACAGAAATTAAGTCATTATTACTTTCTTCAGTTTCTGAAAAATCAGAATCTGAAGATATAAGTGCTCTCATTTTTTTACGCTGGGTTTTAAGTAAAAGCTTTCGATCTCCAGCAACCGGTTTTTTAGCTATTGCCAACCATTTACACCCTAATTCAAAATCTAAATCGATGTTTCCAGTAAAATAACCTTCTATTGGATAGAGATATACTAACATAAAATTTTTGGGAAAAGTAATGTTCATAACTAACTCAGAATATTTTTTATTAATAAATAAAACAAAATTATCATAACTAGCAATATCAACAACAAAAAACATTTTAGTTTTCAAAATACAAGTATGTTGCTGGAGTTCTCTCAAAGTTGTATGTGATTTTCCGCATAAACAATAAAAAATAAACAAGTGAGCAAAAAAATGTCTTGAAAGAACTCGGCCAGGCTCATGCATCTTCCCTAATTTAAACTTCTTACCACAAAATATACACGAAATACTGTCTTTTTTTTCTTTCAGTGCTTCGCTCAGCGTCTTTGTACAATACGATATCAATAATAACGAAAGCACTGAAAGAAAATACCTTGTGTTTTTGTTATCGATATCTACAAGCAAAATAAACAAATTCTCATTATATATATATAGATAACTGTCTTGAGTATGGTATATGTATATAAAGATAATGCATATCACTTACACTTGAAGCACTCCTTATCATCTTTTATTTCCCCATCTATAACACTTCTGCTTCTGTACTGCTCTAGCTGCAGGTTCTCTGCTTGAACTAAAATAGAAAATACGAATGTAATTATGTTAGTTTTTGAAAAAAATTTATTAAAATTGAATGAGTATGTAGTAAATAATATTTTTATCATACTTACATTCAAATGTGTGTCGATCATAGGAGAGAAAGGATTCATCTTTCCCTACATAGCATGCGCTTGCAATAAAGCGTGTAGATGTTTTCTCTACAAAAATAACGTAGTAAATGTAGAGTCGTTATTATTTTACCTACAGAAAAATTTACATTTTTCATAATACAGAAAAATACTTACTCATAGCAATATGCGTGGTAGGCTTGGTCTTTTTTGGCTTCTCCGTTTCCTTAAAACATTCTTCCAGCCACCTCATTGTTTCATCATCGGTAGAGCTTAATAAAACAATAAATCAAGATTGTGATTAATTAAAAACTCTATATAATACAGTTGAATAATAAAGTTTCAATAATATACTTACATGGCACTGAAATCTATTTCATCTATATTTAGTTCTAATGCATCATTTGAGGTTGTAGACCTACAAGTAATATATATATATATATATACATTTGTATAAATTTATAAATGTAACTGCAACAAAATTGTAAAAGATAGTATAAATAACTTACTCATTTGTTGTAGGAATATTGCTAGCCATTTTTTGTAGTTTTCGCAGACTAATACTTGAAATGAAGTACAAATGAAAACTGATACTGTTTAAAAAAATAGTTTCTCTTATATACAAAACATTGAAGTCATTTATCAAGATTAATTTGTAGACTGATTTTCTGATTATTACTATGATAAATGATATTGTTTTTTAAAAAAGCGGAAGACGATTAGGAAGTTGGTTAAAAAAACAGGAAGATAGAGATTAGATAGATTAATAAGCTTAACCACCACATAAACCCCTGTAAACTGTCTTTCCATCTAGCTAAAATTTTTGAATGTAGAGCGTTGGATAAACAACTTTTACAACCTCTAGGTTGATACTCTTTTAAATATAACTAGCTAGGATGAAACTTACATTTCATTTGAATGACAACTCACATCCTTCAAACATATTTTTATAGCAACAATTTTCATATAGACACATCAACAGCAAAACATTGATGCGGTGTAGTTCCATCTTTATATCATCAGACAGTAAATTAATATGTGAGAGCTTCAATTATAGTTTACACCATTAAGTATGAGTTCGGAATGTAATAAAATACTTTACAGGTACTGATAGCATTTAATAACTAGTTCAATTGCAGTTTATTGATATACTCTACTATAACACACACTACCACAAACAATCATATAGACACATCATCAGCAAAACAATGATGTAGTGTAGCTCCATCTTTATACCATCAGACAGTAAATTAAAATGTGAGAGCTCCAATTATAGTTTACAACATTAAGTATGAGTTAGGAATGTAATAAACACTTTAAAGATATCTGATAGCATCTAAATATGTATATGTAACATATAACTCTTGATTTATTAGACAAAACAGCTTCCTAAAAATAGAAAATATACTATGTATGTTGATACATTATTTGTATTTCACACAAAAAACAATGAGATATTTTAAAAAAAGTAACAGTCTAACTAATAAAACAAGTGGATAAAGTCATGCTTTGCTCATGTTTTTTAGACGATAGCGGAGATAACTAGGATTAAAAGTAAAACCACAAATCCGTTTTGGTGGAAGGCTGTATCTATATTAACTAATATGTAATGAAACAATAAAAAACAGGAGATAGATGCAATCAAGTTCTCTTCCTTTTTAGGTTGAATTCGACCTATAATTCCATCATCTATGGGCGTTTGTTGTTTTGTTTTAAATAGAAATAGCATGATAATAAATAGTGCTTAGGTGTAACTAATGACTTTTCTCGAGCGACTTTATAACACTTGATATTAAAAAGATCAAAACATATAGGATTAAGCGAGATGATGATTAATGTCTTTTCTGGAATGAGTTTATTAGTAAAATGACACTTGCGGGGCACTTGCGTTATATTATAATTAATTACTTTTTAAAAATGAACTGGTAACATTACGTCGACTGAAATAATACCTAAAACGTCTCGCATAAATTTTGATCTGACTGAAAATGGACTGAAAACCTTCAAGGTGCGTAAAAATTATCGTAACTCGCTATAGCGGATATTCTAAGAAATATTTATTTTCTCGTTGGTAACTTGACGTAAAATATTTTGTAACGGATGTCACACGATCTCAATCAATTTTTTTCAACTTAAACACTTAGTTACTCGTAAACATTTGATACTCGCTTGATTTCTTTGATAACAGTAATATCCCAATTGTGTTTATCGTAAATATTTCAAAAACGGATATTGCGTGTTTCAGTTGGTTTTTCCTACTGAATCACTTAGTTACGCGTAAATATTTGAAAATTGTTTGAATTTTTCGTTGATAAAACATGTTGCAAGTATCTTTTAACAAATATTACCCAATTGTGTTTATTATAAATATTTCAAAACGGATATTGTGTGTTTCAGTTGGTTTTTCCTACTGAATCACTTAGTTAATCGTAATTATTTTGAAAATTGTTTGATTTTTTCGTTGATAAAACATGTCGCAAGTATCTTTTAACAAATATTACCGTAATTTCAATCAGTTTTCTTTACTAGATTACTTAGTAACTCATCAACATTCATAATTGCTTTTATTAATAGTTGTTGCAAAGCAATGTTGTATTTAAATAATATTACTTCAATTCCAACCAATTTCCTTACTGAATTACTTAATTACTCCCCAGTATTTCATAATTTCTTTCACTAATAATTACAAAGTAATATTGTAAACATATAATGAAGTAGATACTAAATTGACACAAATTTTTTTCATATGAATTTAAAACTTAACTAATGTAGTTTTTTTACCAAACATCAGTACATCAAAAACATTATTGTAAAGGAACAAACTATGCAATAACTGTTATTACTTTGTATTTATTACAAGTTGTAGTGCCTTGTATTACTTAGTATTTACTAACTCTAGCTATATTATATGGAGAGATTTTCTTTACTTATTATGTAATAAATGTATATAATCATATAATGATTCATTTTTAATCAATGTATTTATTCAATTTAGATATATCTCCTCTCTCTATGTAGATATAAATATACCCATAAATATGTACATAATCAACCATATGTACATGAATGTATAGAAAACTAAAAGATCTTTCTCATCTCTCTCTTTCTCTCTCTCAAGATACCATATGTATGTATGTATGTATGTATGAATGCATTGATTGTCATCACAAGTTGTAGTGCTTTGTATTACTTAGTATTTACTGACTCTAGCTATATTATATAGGAAGATTTTCCATACTTATTATGTAATAAATGTATATAATCATATAATGATTCATTTTTGATCAATATATTTATTCAATGTAGATATATCTCTT
This sequence comes from Cryptosula pallasiana, assembly GCA_945261195.1. NCBI lineage: Eukaryota > Metazoa > Bryozoa > Gymnolaemata > Cheilostomatida > Cryptosulidae > Cryptosula > Cryptosula pallasiana. The sequence continues at coordinate 37,383,427 of OX183132.1, read as the reverse complement.
CTCTCCTCTCTCCTCTCTTCCTCTCTCCTCTCTCTCTCCCTCTCTCCTCTCTCTCTTTCTTTCTCTCAAGATACCATATGTATGTATGTATAAATTGATTGTCATTACAAGTTGTAGTGCTTTGTATTACTTAGTATTTACTGACTCTAGCTATATTATATAGGAAGATTTTCCCTACTTATTATGTAATCAATGTATATAATCATATAATGTTTCATTTTTGATCAATATAGTTATTCAATGTAGATAAAACTCCTCTCTCCTTTCTCTCTCCTCTCTCCTCTCTGTCTTCTCTCCCCTCTCTCTCAAGATGCCATATGAGTTCAAATTATGTGAAAAAAGTATCAAAACTTGAATGCCATACATTCAAAATCTAGCTGGCATATGAGTTCAAATCAAGTAAAAAAATAATCAAAACTCAAATGCCACTTAAATGCCACTCAAATGCCACTCAAATACCTCTCAAATGAAATACAATATAAACTCGGCGAATTCACCCAACGTCGTAACTCATTGCATAACCCCCAAGACCAGATCCACAAAAAAACACTTGGTAGGGAGATCTGCTCATATATTACTACTTTCATTTATGTTCATGTCCATATCCGTGTACATGGATATGGGTATGGACATGAACATGAATATAAACATAAATGGAAATTGATGTGAAGATGTACATGGACGTAAATGGACATGAATATGGGCATGAACATGGACATGAATATGTACAAACTTACTTATCAATAACAATATAATAATACAACACTTCATTTTATTACAATGCTCAATCCCCCCAATCTAAATCATCATACAAACCCTAATATAAACAACCCCTGCACAATAAATACTTAGTTAATCATACAATTACAAACAATATTAGGACCAATAAACTGGTTCGCGACCAAAAGTACCTTTCAGGTTCTCATGGTAACTGGTGCCAACAAAAAGGCACTTGGAACCAGGAAAAATTTCTTGTCCTTAGACACTATGACAGAAATCTGCTCCTACATTACTACTTCTCTACTAGACGAGGGTTGCCCTTTGTATGGTTTCCTATTTCCTCTTGCCTTTGCTTCCTCTGCAGTTTCCTAATGAAAATATCTCCGGTGGGACTCAATAATTGTCACAACTACTTACAAAATTTACTTAGGATTACTATTGAATTCTTCTGTAGACATACAATTATACACTACCTCAGTCTAACAGCTGTGTGCACTTGTACAATTCACTTGAACATTGCTTACCTAGAGCTGGTAACCTCAATGTTGAAAGGGAATGTGTGCATTCCGGGAAAAAGTTTCCTGGATGTTGTTTCTGTTGAATAAGCAAATGCACAATTGTATATATGAGTACTAGGCCTACTAGTCTGTTATTCCATACTGAGTAAGTGAGGGGTAGGAATGCTGTAGCAGTTAACATACCTCCTGCTTGAATTAATTCACACATTTCTCTGCAAAGTGCATCCTGTGACTTGAAGGTAACGTCGTTTTCGTCCCAAAAGCAAAATGAAATGCCAACAAATTTCAGCTTCAAGTGGTTCACTTCGATAGCTAGAAAGTGCTTGGATTGATAAACATAAATAATCAAGTGAGGATAGTTGCAATAAGCTCTTTTCGGTTCATAGACGTATGAAATGAATAATTTTGGAAAGCGATAATAATATTACTGGTGCAATCAAATGTAGGGTTGCAGTTGAAAGTTAAAAAAGTTACATTTCATGTTTTGAGTTGTTATAGCCTGCTCAAAGTTATTCACAAAGCATGAAATTATAGTCGTCAATGATGAAAACTTTAAAAGATTATTACTATCCTTAACATGCCAAATACTTCAACACCTAAAAGGTTTGAATGTAATTATACATCATAGTTAATGAAGTGCATTGATGCATATGTTCAAGGGTGCATAAATTTGAGAATGAACCTTTATTCAGAGCCAGAATAATCTGTCCAGAAACTCTGAGCTTTCCGTCTCCTGATACAGTATAGTGATTTGGGTCTCCATCCAGTCTGATAGAGAACTCCCGTATTTTTAACATGTTCTGTTTCCAAGCTGAAAGCAACTAAAATTGAAAATATATTCATATATATACCAATAGATGCACGTAGATATATATATATATATATATATATATATATATATATATATATATATATATATATATATATATATATATATATATATATATATATATGTATTGGTGATGGCAATCCTTTGGTACAAGTGTTTGTATCATTGCGAGGGTTGTCACCTTTGCTAACCTCTGTACTGCGCTGATGAGGCAACAAATGCTAAAACAGCCGCTGTCTGCAGTTTGAGTATATATATAAAACACTTTGCTTGCATTTGTTACAACAAAGGATGCTACAAAGGAGTGGGTATCAGTGAGTAATAAAATTTTTTGCCAAAATATTTTTTCAAAAAAGATCTGCCATGGCTTGCTGATTGCAATCATTACTTTTATTGAGTGGCTGAACAGAGAAGAGGAGCATCTAAAAAACATAGGATTAAAAAAAAACTGTTTACTTATTTATGATTACTTGCTTATTGCAGACAACTTACAAAAGTTACTTACCAATAATATCAGACGGAACAGCAATGAAACTTCATAAAGTTTTGGCCAGTGTGTCAAAAAACAAAACAAATGTAGAGTCAAAAGATGAGATGTCCTGTAGCTAGGCTTTCATAACATCAACTACTCAGTAATTATATACCCCTCAACCAGTCAAGAATAAAATTGATTTGCGACAAATTGTTACAAACCACATTTCACTAGAGACGCGTTATTCAGCTAGAAAAGATTGTCATTGTTCATCATCTTTGTGACAACATGTCATGTAGTAATTTAATTCAGGCGTGGAATAATTGTTGAGCCTTGCTTACATTGTGAGTAAGAAAAGGAGATGTTATCATGTTGTACAAGTCTGTAATAAGAAAGATAATTAAAATTTGGTTGCACAGAACACATGAGACCTCTGTATATAAAAATTTAATCAGGAATATTCTTTGATACTGACAAAGTTTAAAAAACAAGACAACTTCATCATGATTCCCATCTTTTTTGTGTCTAAACGAAATCTCAGCAACAGGATTAAAAAATTTTCAAAAGACAACTATGGTACTTTTGTACTTAATGAGTTACGTCCGCCTTATAGTAAATTGCTCGGTTGGTGTAACCATTATTACTATTATACTACACAAATATGTTATTGACTTTTTGTTTGTAAAATAAACATTAAGAATCTGTACGTCAAAAGTTTGACTGAATCTAGTTGATTATCTATTTTAGGTAATTCTCTCTCTACAAAAGAAACCAGTGTCGACCTGAGTGTTTGTAAACATTATCTGTAGCATAAAAGCACTAGATGCTATACTGTTTGCTCTTTCTTTTGAGTTTCTAAAAAGTTACGTGAAGTCGCCAAAAAGGTAAAGTTTTGGCTTGTATGGTTAGACGCAGAATATTCCGGATAAGCTTTTTTCAAAAGTATCAAACTCTCAAATTGCAAGTGTTTTTAGACTTTTTGATGGCTATTTAGTGAAGATAACACTTTTATCTGACAATCTTAAACAAACTCGTACGCACACACTGGCATGAGCAAAGTATATTACACAACCACAATCTTAAAAACAAAGTAAGTTTTACTGTTTAAAAGTTGTCTTTAATTTTAGAACCAACGAAATATTAGAATTAACATACCACATCTACGCAGAAAAAACTGTTTTCCTGCTAGTACGCTTAAAGACCTTATGCAATGAGGTTGTATAAGTACTTGTCTATTAGTGATATTCTCTTCTCCTCTGCATCCACCCCTTTTATTTTATCAACTTCCCCGTACACATCCATCTCTGTCTCAAGTACTTGAATAACAATTTACTGGGAGTCGCTCTAGAGGAAAAATTGAGGTTACTCCAAAGAGTTGAAGCTAAACCTTAGAACTTTAGATATAAGAGCAAGTGTTAAAAGTGTTACACACTATCATCAAACTTTTGGTAGTCCAAAAGCAATATTTTCATTGACTAAATTTATTGCTGGTCTGATTATTTTTATTGCAATTTTTTTGGCGAACAGAGGTAATGACTACAATTAATAACGCTACACAAAAGGTTTAAAGCTAAACCTTTTAAACTTAGACAATAAGAACGAGTGTTAAGATGTAGTACACTTTCTCATCAATCTTTTAATAGTCCAAAAATATGTTAACCAGTGATTGCATTGCATGCTAAAAATTCTGCTCAGTCAAGGACAAAATGAACAAAAATTGAATGTTTGTTGAACTTTTAAAATTATGTATTTTTTTAATCTAAAGAAATGTGTTTGAAACTGACCCAATTAAAGTTTGGATATTTCAATTTCCATTTGGGTTTGATGACATGAGTTAATTTGAAAAAGTTTGAAACAGGAGATTTGAGCGTTGGCTTGACTGCTAGTTAAGGTATCTGATTTCACATTTGAATTTGATAACTTGAGTGTTCAGGTGTTGAGTTTTATCAACACTTGCTTATCATAGCGGGCCAAATCCATGTCCCCTGATCAATGGGGTTTAGCATTACAGTGAAGCGGACAAGAAAACAGGGAATAATCCCCAGTCCCCTGATTTTATTACTACATGCTTGGTTTTGTAAAGATTCACAAGTGGCATTAGGCGCTTTCAGTTTTAAGTGAGTGCAAAGAACTTGGCTAATGTTTAATTGATCTCAAAGCTGGGCGCACGTGAATCTGGCGGAACTAGTAGGAGTGAACAAAAATAAATTTATTGAGTTGTCTTCTCTTACAACATTTATATGCCATACAAGCTAAAGAATGAAATGTAATAATAATAAAACCATATTTTTTATGATAGTTATTATAATTAATAGTTATTTCTACTAAAACAATGTAAACAGATGAACAATAACTTTTGACATCGCTGATGTCTTGATACTGTGACACAGATATTCGATATTATAAATTATTATAATTAGTATGGCTTTGCATCAACACTCGTTCCTAGCATGAGGGCGACTCTTCTTCATTGCTGTATCAGAAAAGAAATTATCAATTGCCATAAAACTGCTCTTTTTTGAAGGAAAATGAATAGATAAAGAAAAGACAACTCCTAATTTTGCAAACCAGCGTTGTTCACTTGAACACTCTGGCGCTAAATTTCTCGAAAAGCCATACCGTGAAGAAATAATATTTTTTCCTCGCCGAAACAAGAGGGATTCACCCATTCATCATAATCTTGACTTCCGGTTCACTAAGGCCTGTTCAGATGGTTGCAAAACATGGGATGTATATGACAAAACTGTCAAAGTTTTTGTGTTTTGGCAAGCACAAAATCTGGTTTTGGGAATGCTACACTGAATGTAGCTTTTGGGGTAGAGGGGTTGTTCACCTAATAATGGTCATAATTAGAATCCATAGAGTTTCAAATTCTAATAAGAATATAATCAAAGCCAATTTTTACGCTGGCTACAATTACGAGAATGCTAACGCCTCAAGGTTTCCTTTCTAATATTTGTAAATAATGGCCATAATAAAACTAAGTCTTTGAAGCATTTTAAACTTATTTTTGATCTTATTTATTAATATGATGAATATCAATTCATTAAGGAACTTTATTATTGTTGTTTTAGTCATAATACCGATAATCTTATTAACTGTTACTTGTTACCATTAAAACTATTAAAAATGTAGTCACAAAGATTAAGCTGAAAAAAATGTTTCAGCGGATAAAAGCGTTAGGAAAGATCAAACTTCATTTTTGTTTCTATCTGTAAAAAGAAAAATTGTTGTGGATTAGCACAGACGAAAAACCAAACCCCATTTTTTACCTCTTTACCTCTTAGCTCTTTCTAACTAACTCTGCGAATAAAAAATTACATGAGTGAGAGTTGTTCCCTCTATATCTCTTCGAGATTTGGAGTTGCTACCCTTAATTGTGATACTCAGTTCTTCCTTCTATTGCCCTGATCTTTAGTAACTCGCCTTTATCTTGTCTTACCCATTCTTCTACCTTCTTATGCCCCAAGTGCCGATCAGTTGCTGTTTAACTTGAACTCGGACCCACCCAGGAATGAAAAATATCCACATGCAGTGACTTTTCTCTTCATAAGACATTAACCACATTTTTTTAATCCACCAGCACCACCAAGCACTTCATCAACCCCATCTCTCTTTCTCCTCTGTGAACTTCTTTCCACATTTCCTCCGGCCAAGCAGAAGTCAATAAAAGTTAGAAGTTTTTTTGTTCAAAGTCAAAAGTGAAGAGTTGTCCCCAGTTGAATTGGCTTGAATAAAATAGATTAATCTTCAAGCAGCATAAGTTAACAAGACGCTCGATTGGGGAGCTGCAATTAGTCACACCAGTGCAAGGATAATTATTTTTTTAGAGCGCTTGCTGACTTATTAAAAGGTCATGTCAAATTCTGCTGGAAACTAATTTGAATTACCACATTTACATATTTTTTGATAAATAACTCAACAGGAGATGTACTCATAAGTTGTTGTTGCTTTCACTTTACTTCAGCTGAGAATTAAGTAAATGCATTTACCAATAGCAGCACTGATTTAATTTTGGCTTTCGTGACTGGTTACTGGGAAGTTGTTTGTTTATTTACAAGGCTGGGCCATAGCTACTATATTGAGGTGCGTGCTACAGGATACAGGACAACTTTTGTAATGGTTAAAGGGCTTTACAACTGTTTGTATGAGCTGAGTAGTTGGCTTGCTTCTGTCTTTAGGGTAAAGATAGGCTGAAACCTATGCAAGGTTTATAACTGCTGCCCGTAAAATACACCCACAATCATTAAATTAGCAAATCCAAAAACTTTCACTTTCTGGTTTATCCAAAACTGAGAGTCCAAAGAAAGATAAAACTTTTATGAAACCGAAGTAACACTTACTCAGTAACGGTTGTTTGTGACACTGGAGCAATTATAGTCAGTAGTAAGGTAAGAGTAGATCTCCTGCAGGTAAACGTGAAACATAGGATTGTGAAGAATGTGAAAATGAATGTGTACATTTGATAAATGAGAATGTATAACATTGTAAGGTGATCTTACGGTAAGAAATGGGAAAATGTGAAAGATAAGAGAATGATGAGAAATTTAAAAATATTTGAAATGCTTACCAGTTTGTTTGGAATCAGTTTGTTTGGTTACTTGTTAAACAAATATTACTAGATTTGTGAAAGAGATCAAATGTGAAAATATATGAGAGTTTATTTTGTTGTATACTGTTTTTACAGCCTCTGTGACAGTTGCATTTGTTTAGTCAATATTGTGTGTGTGTTGGGAACTTAACGTTGATTTTAGATTGTTGTTTATTCTCTTCGTTGCATCGGTTTGAATTGTGAACTGTATCCCAGTTAGTATTTTTGTTCGAATATTGGTTTGCACCCAAGACGTGGTAATGGAGAGCCTTTTTGATGAGTGCTGATCGGTTATAAAAGCACATTTTGTCGATAAATCATTTGATGCCACCTAAAACATTTATAGTGGATGAGTAGAGCTTTATTAGAGAGTAAATTACGATATATGCTTTGACAATAACTAAAAATTTTAATTACGAAAATGAAATACTTAAATTATGCTATACAAACCATGTTAAATTAACCAGTGGGAGAGATTATAAAGTTTTGTACGAAAGAGAAAAATGTTATTGGTAATTACACTGATTTGACCTACTGACAGAAATATGAACATTTTTTAGGCATCAGTCAATAGAACTTGGATTTGAATGTTTTAAACAAGCAATATCATATCATTGTATCAAATAGGCAACTCGTTTGAGATCATCCGTATTGTTTATCAAGAACTATGGTTTATATATTGTTAAAAACAATTACAGTTTGCTTATCCATAGCTATGCTTTATATCGTTGAAAACAATCGCAAACGGCTCTAACAATGATCATCAAAAAGAACTGTTATCTAGCGTACTCGACAACATTTCAAAACTGGCGCCATTTATTTTTGTCTTCGGTCAATCTTTTTTTCAACATTTTCAAAAGAAATGTAACTCCCAATTTAAATTCATTTTACATGAGCATCCTTTCAGTCGCAAATGTCTTTAGATTTTTTAAGTGGCTTTTTCTTTATAAAGGGAGCAAAATTTTTTATTTGATCAGGAAGGGTGAAAAAACTTTTTGATTTCTCTTATTGTTTCTATACAAATTTTACTTAATTACAATCGATAGGTTTGTAAATACGTTTTATAACTTTAGATACAAAAATAGTTGTTACAAAACAACTAATCATTACGTGTTAAAAATATTCAACAAGTTGCAGTGATAAAAATAGATAATGAACTTTGAATTCAGCTTATAACTGATGAAACTCCCATAAAAAGTTAATGATATTATTATTACGTTTTCCTGGAGAAATATTTAGATTTATATCTGATACACTGATGAAAAAGCTAGATCATACAACCGAGAGAATAACTTTGTATATAGTATAGTCAACTAACATTTTAGGATTGACCGCAATAATTCCGATCTTTAACGATTCCAATTTTAATTTTTTAGCGAAATATATTCTAATCTTGATAAAAAAACCTCACTCTTGTTTGATTTTAATTTGTTTCAATCTTTTTATGATGATATTTAACTTGTTTATTTATATAAATTATAAGAAAAAAATAGTCTTATTTTAGCGGAAAAGGATAAAATGATGTTTTCAAGACATTATTATATAAAGCTACAACGTAGTATAATGTAGGTAAAACTATGAGTTGACATACTGTAATGGATTTACACTCGAGGATATTAAAAAATTATACATGGAAATGAGTCATTTGTTGGGAGATTAGGTCATTGGTATAATGTTATGTGCTATTGATAGCTATTATTGTCAGTTATGAATGAGATTTTTTAAAGAAATTTAAGTTATGTAAAACTACTTTGGATTTGTCAAAACTTTTTATATGTCATATATTTTTTTATTTCTACTGTTCACATACAAAACTTACTCAATTCTAAATGACAAATATGTGAGTACGATATAGTAAGTTAAAATGTGTGAATAATTGTAGCAAAACGAGCAACTATAAAAAACAACAACTCAAAAATATTGTATAGCTTTATTGCAGAAATTAACTTAATTCCTCATAAAATTCACTCCAAACGTTGCACAGACCAAGATGAACAAAATTATTTTTGTTGCTTTCTGCCATGCATTAATTGGGAGCAGTGTTTGTTAACAGTTGTTTTTAAAATAAGCTCACAATTTCATGTTAGATTTGTGAAACCTTTAAAAAAAACTTAGTGCTTCACGATATGCTTATGCAAACAGCTGTTGAACCATGCCGGAATCGTGCATTGAATGATGACAAACTGCTGGTTATTTAATGACTGTTTTGTGACTTATAATTGAGTCTATTAGCGCTTCATTGGGATTTTATATAAAATAAGCGTGGTTTTTCAACTATGACTATCTACAAGTTCTAGCATAACTCAATGTTTGCATGTACAACTCTACAACTCATTAAAAGCATGACAGTCAACTACAATACACCAAACCTAAAAGTTAAATATATTTATTTTATATTTTATTTAGCAAACTCAAACTTTCTGATATGTACACACACATACCCAAAATTTTGCTGTTTCCGATACAATAGTGAAGAAATTCTTGAAATACCAGATTGTTAGATCATGATGATAATATGTGAGTGACATCACAAAAACATCTTTCAATGTTTTAATGTGACAATTCAAAGTTTTAAGAAATCAAATTGAGCATGGCTTATTTATTTTGTAATTACTATTTTTCTCGTTGTTTAAGATGTAAGAGAGGTATTTGCTTTTCTTGGGCACAAAGATTGATGAGCAACATTGCTTATTTTGCGTCATTTTTTATATAAAAAGTTTTTTTCAAAATAAAATAAAAATGATTATTATAATTATTTTTTATCTATGTAGTAATACGACAGTAACCGCTAATGGATGAAGTCAGCTGTCGATAATGGAGAGGAAACAGCTATTGATGGCGATAGGTCGAGGGTCATAAGCGCTATGCCTATATGACATAATAGCTCACCAACAGTACATAAAAAGTAGGATTATTTTGCTTGTTATCAAAATCATCAAACATTTTTGTGTAATAATCCTTATCACAATGAATTTGAAACGCTTTGGTGAAATTTACTTGTGTAATAAATTCAGTTCCTTAAATTATAGTATTATTCTATAAAGAAGTAAAAAACAGATAGAAAGAAAGAGATGCATTGGCAGTAGATAAGCTCAAGGAACGTATCCTAATCTTATATGTTACCAGAACCACGCATACTAAAAAGTCAAACTAAAGCGTTGTATTTGAAGTTTGATAGTTAATAAGCCCATAACAAGAGATAAAAGGAGAGGAACAACCTAGACAGGTGTTAACCAAAGCTTCTTGAATGATAGTGCTGTGTCCGCTATCCTTGACGACTGACAGGCTAATAGACTCGCTATAGCAAGCTGAACAGTGACAGCTACACACCTAGTGACACAGCTGTACACTGCAACTATCTGTATCACAGCTCTATGTCATTTGGCGGGCGAACACCACTATAGAGCTGAAAACAAGTGACCAGAGGAGTAATATATGAGCAGATCTCCCTACCAAGTGTTTTTTTGTGGGGTTAAAATCTTGGGTGATGCAATGGGTTATGGCGTTGAAGGAATTCGCCGAGTTTATATTGTATTTTATTTGAGGGGCATTTGAGTGGCATTTGAGTGGCATTTAAGTGGCATTTGAGTTTTGATTATTTTTTTACTTGATTTGAACTTATATGGCGTATAGATTTTGAATGTATGGCATTTAAGTTTTTGATAATTTTTTTACATAACTCGAACTCATATAGCATTTTGAGAGAGAGGAGAGAGGAGTTATATCTAGCTTGAATAAATACATTGATTAAAAATGAATCAATATATAATTATATACATTTATTACATAATAAACAGGGGTAAACCTTCCCATATAATATAGCTAGTGTCAGTAAAGACTAAGTAATACAAAGCACTAGGTTTTGTAATGATAATCAATGCAAAGTCTTTTCCTTTACATTGCATCTTAAAAAATCCTCAAATTAGCCTTCTATATGGTTAAAATTTACAGTATTTGGGAAATAATTGTAATAGAAAACATTATATCTATCAACATTTACTGTAAATTTTATGTAGTACAAAGTACTATAATCTTCATTTATTCACTTGAGAATACATATCATCAGCCTTCGAGATCAAGTCTATATATATATATATACGATGAATGATTTCTTGTATTATATATATATATAGTTATAGTAACTATTCTAAAAAGAAGACTATTATGAAGGTTTTTTTTTAAGCCAAAGTAGGTTCGGTAGATACTCCATCAGAACACACTCGTCTTTTAGCATAAAAATATGTGAGTCCTCGCTTTATTTGCTTGTATGTCAACATTTTTTTATCCTTTACTACAAATCCTCGATTTTTACCCATAAACGACTTTTTTGTGTTCAATACATTTAGATAACTGTCTTTGTTCAATTGATTAATTCGTTTGTTCAAACCTTTTGAGCTAAACTTGTTTCCTTTTTCTCCCCAGCAATAATAGGATTTAGAGTTAAGCGCAACAATTCCATCTCCGGTAAATTCCTCTTTAAACAATCCAGGTGTTCTTTTTCCATGTTTTAGTACTTTTTCACAACATTCTTGCGTGCTCCATTCTAAACCCATTGTTTTGATTCTTAAAAATTCATCCCTATGTTTGTCACAGTATGGTCGTGGAAACCAATCACCATATTCATTGTAAAACTCTTTTTTCATACTTGGTTTTACCAGTGTTTCTAATGTTCCGCTCAACGCCATGTATGCGCTATCTGTATCCATTTCAAAATATTGGAAATCACTTCTGTCAATATATCTATAAATAAAAATATTGTTTTGATTATTTGGAAGTTTTACTTACTTATACATAATAATAGTAGGGAATTAGGTTTTACTTACTTATCCATAAAGTCATAGTAAAACTGTAGCATTCTCAGTTTAGCATACTGTAGCACGGAGAAACCCAAGTGTACTGGAACATTCATAGTTAGCTGAAATGATGGTGATACTGATTAGCAAAGTAAACTTGTGGAATATAAATTTTGAATTGCCAAATAATTGTTTTAAAACTTACTAGTTTTTTACAGGTTACGATTTCATAAAAATCATCTGCTATCTTTTCCATGGAGATAAATTTGTTTCCTCTGATACGAAATGAAGCTTTTCTGGCGCCTTCGATGAACTTGATGGTGGTATGTTTTTCTTTATCAGTGATTGTTTTTCCATAAGCAGCATTTCCTACCAACTTGCTAGTGGTAGCGAGTAATTATTGACTAGGGTCTGCATCTCCCATTCTCCTAGCGTCTGAAACCGATGTTCCAAAAGCTTCAAAAGCTTTTCTAGGAATATATTCTATTAGCTGATAAACTTTGGTGACTTTCAATCCTTGTTTCAAGTACCGTTTCAACAAAGGACTCATTAGCAATATCTTATCTCCGTACATACTTCCAACTAATGAGCGTTGAGGAGTCTTTAAAAAACCTTCGGCTTCAGCAAAGACTTTCATTTCATCGCTCAAGTGTTCTCTGGTTAACATAGTATTTTTAAAAACCGGAGGCATTTCGGAGAACTTTTCTTCCTCTTCCTCAGGAACTTCGATGTCACATTCAACGAATCCGAAGAATTCCTCTGATTGAACTCTCTCCAACACTTCTTCTTGATTCAGCTTTTTTTCAAGTATTTTAGGGTAGAAAGAATTGTAAGACGTGTTGACAAATTTTTGTAAATTTGTATGAGTTTTTACACGTTTCATCCAGTCACACTCCCAAATCCAGAATACAGTGTAACTTAATGCTCGAAGATACTCTTCATTTTCCATCGTAGTTTTAAACAGATTTGCTTTTGATTTTCTTCCACTAGCTTGAAGCTCTTGCTCTTTAGCGTTGTTATAAGAGCAGTCGTGTCCATGCCAAAAACACCCGTGGAATTGAAAGACATGACGACTTTCAACACAGAATCCATCAACTGGTAATCCTCGCTGTCCGAGAGCAACTTCTCCTCCATTGAGCTGATGTCTGATATTGATTTTTTTTGAGAACATTTGGAACTGTAACCAGCTATGAGCTACCTTGCTAAATTTTACTGGTTCAGCGACAAAGGAGTTTTCGATTTTTCTTCTTCGAGGATAGCCAGTAGGCATTGATTGCATCATACACCATAAATAGAGCGCATTTGCATCAACTCCATAGATTCTATCACAAACTTTTGCTTCTTTTCCCAACCAATGTTCTCTAATTTTAGTTATACCTTTTTCGTGATATCTATGCATCACTAGACTTGGCCCACCAACTATGTTTTTCTTTATTAGAGGATAAAGTTCTGCATTGCAGTTGTCAATCAGACAAATTGGGAGAGTCTGACGAAACGAGTTACCAAGTTCATCAAAATCCAAGTATGTAGAGAGATATGGAGGGGGTGGTTGAGGAGCTTTGTTAAACATCCATCGAAATGCTAATCCTGGTAAAGATATACCATATTTTAACATATCAATCCCATACTCTCTGTAGATCGATCTTTGTCTTTCCAACGCTTGAACAAATGGTTTTACATCCAAGTTGTTGTACCATTTTAAAAAATCCTCATTGTCTTCATGTCGTTATCTTTCCATGCTTCTTGACAAATTATGTACTCTTCTTCACTGATGTTCTTTTGTTTTAAAGAACTGTAAAAAGCTTCTCTTGGAGGTAAATGTTCTTGATTAAGTTGTTCCAAGTCTTTCATCCATTCATAAGGAAAAAATCCTTTTCCGGCTTCACATTTGTATGCTTTGAGATACATTTCATAGCTATATCCAGGAGCGATGAAGCTTGTACAATCTAAAAACAAAAAAGATCCTATTCCGATAACAGGCATCTTGGTTCCTTTTTTTATAACAAAATCCAAATCTGTGTCGGAGACATCTTTCAATTTTTGAAGCAGTTTTCCTTTCATCACATTGATATCATAAGTCTGTGAATTGAAACCTAGAATAGGGAGTTTTTTCATATAGCTGTACAAATCATCCAGAACTTTTTCAGCTCCTGTTCTCCGTCTGAAACGATTTTTTTCAAAATCACTACGAAACCTTTCTTCAGCTTCTTCCAGTCGTTGTAATTCACCTTCTATCTGTTTTATGATTTGCGAAAATTGTTTTTCCAATCGGCTATATGATTCTTCACTAATATCTTCCAAGTATTCAATGAACTTTCCAACGCATTCATCATCATCCCCTTTATTGACAATACAACACGGGTTGTTGAAGCCTGGTACGTTTGAACAAATTGAAATACTTAAAAGTTTATGCTCATTCGTGTAAATAGTCGTGTCTGTATCTCGATCTTTTTCGCAATTAGGTAACAAGCACTCTATGTCAAATGTTGCAAAAAATGGATAGTATCTCAAGGAATCATCTGACTTGATATCTATCCCGAATTGAATCTTCAGTTTGTCGAATATTGTAGCTGTAGGACTGTATTGTCCTCCAGAAAACTGCATAGTTGTTGCCTTTGAGAATGAACATCTGTGTCTTTTCCGATTCCCCAATCTGTCATAACAAGTAGAACAGGTTGGACATCTGTAGGCTCTGACATATCCTTCCAAGTTTGTAATAAGACTGAAGTGATTGATATAAAGATCCAAATATAGATTCTCCCCTATAACTGGAGTTTGAACTCCAAATAACTGTTGAAGTCATATCATCATTTAAAGAAAACACTGTTATCTTCAGTTGAAATGCTCGCTCCAAAAGCAATAAATCGGCTTCTGTTACTCATTTCCCATTACACATTTTAGCACTATCACCATAGATGAAACTATGATATTGTTGTTGGTACTCCTTCACCTCCTTAATTATCGGATCTTTTGCAATTCCACCGTTTTTTTGTAGTTCTTTGTGTAATGCTAGACATCTAAAAAAGCAAAGATTGTCGGTAATTCGTATTCCTTTTGTGTTTTTTAACATGGTTCGTATGTGTCTGTTGTTAATGAGGTGAGAGGGTAAATGCTCTGGTGGTGATCCAACTTTTCCCATTCCGAGTAGTTTGTAGAAATAAAACGAAATGTTTGTGATTAACATCAATCTCCAAGTCGTATTTGGTCTCCGTCTCAAGCTATTTGTACGATGATCAGTCTCCATAACATCAACAAAGAAGTCATCAAGATCTCCTTCAGTTTCAATCAGTTTGGCTTTTGGATATACGGTAGCATTGTTTGATGATGAGTGAAAGTATCGGAGTTCACCATCATTTTTATTTTCTAGTATACAACCTACGCTACAGTTGACTTTTGCTCTCGAGCTCAATTGTCTCCAAACTTTTTTTAGCAATTCTAACACTCTTGAATCATGATAGTCATTTTGGTATGTATCAGCTTGGTCTCTTGGAATCCCATCCCAAAGTCTTACATTTAAAAGTTCTATGACTTTTCCAGCTCTATGTTTCGTTTTCATAGCTCCCCAATATCTAGCTATCAAATCATCCCATTCTTCATCTTGAAAAGTTGGAGCTATGCTATCATCAACAATACCTAGGGTCGATACTCGGGTAGGTCTTTCAAAATTTAAATCTTCCATTTCTTGTTCTTCTTGTTCTTCTTGTTCTTCTTGTTCTTCCTCTTGTGCTTCTTCCTCTTCTTCTTCTTCTTCTTCTTCTTCTTCTTCTTCATTTTCTTCTTCATTTTTTATCATTGGATCATTCTCATTTTCTTCAACTATCTCCTCCACAACTGGCTCTATATCTTGAGCTATTATGCTAGTCTTTTTTGGTAAAGGTTCAGCACCAAACCCTATTTGATTGATTGTTTCATCAGGTAAACGAAAACAAATGAGATTTTCTTCTAACCATTTCCAATTAGGGGAAACTTCAGGGTTTTTTCTTCTATATTCTCCTCCCGATAATTTAAACTTTGTCTACAATAGAAATGTTAACACATAATAGTTGTTCTATAAAAAATTCACATACATTTTGTTTGAAATGTAACAGAAGAAAAAATGACTTAAACACCATTATCATTTAGTTTTTAAAATGGAATTAGGAAAAAAATGTCTCAAACATTATTATTAGTTAGGTTTTTAAAAACTTACTGTGTACTATGAGATGAGTTCTCAACTCCCTCTTTTACATTCTTTCTCTGATATTCTGAGTCCTGTCTACAATAAAGAGATAACGCATTATTTTTGGTTGATTCATGAGAAAACTCTAAAAAAAAAACCAGCAAAAAGAATTACTCTACTAACATTATTAATTTATGATTTTAAAAACTTACTGCATATCAAAGGCTATCGTATTTTCAGTAGTTGCTGAAACTTGAAAAGTCGAAGTTTTGTCTTGAAAAGCATTTTCAAGTTCCATCTCCATTTTATTTTCATACTCAGCATTGCATTCATCATTCATGTATTCATTATCAGCGTTTGAAAAACTGATATCATTTTGATTTTTCATGAGCCATTCCCATTCCTTATGTATGTCTACATCAGTATCCTCCTCTTCTATTTCCATAGCCCTATAATAACAACAAAATCATTACTTTTTTAATAGAAGTGACAATAGCACATAAAAAGGTAAGTTAAATGTCTCAGCTAATAAATTTTACCTTGTGAATAAAACTCCTAGTAGTCAGTTGGTATATTATATAGTAGATGTTGAGTCTTCAGTTACTGTTGTTAGAACGAGTGATTTATTGTGTGAAAGCATTAATTTTTAAGTAGACAAATAATTAAGTGAGTTAATTAAGTCAGATAATTAAGTCTTAAGTTCAATGAAAACTTTCAAATTCACACAGAAAAACGATCGCTGTTGTAGAACTGGATGCTTTCTGTGTGAAAACAGTGGCTCTTAAATAGGTAAAGTTGCACTGATTAAATCCTATGAATCAGCATTTTTTCACGCAAATACAACCCAATGCTTTCGCGGGAATAAATGTTTTATTTTCACGCGAATGGAAACCATTGCTTTCGCGGGAATAAATATTTTATTTTCACGGGAATGGAAAGCATTGCTTTTTGCGGGAATAAAGAATTTATTTTCACGCGAATGGAAACCGTTGCTTTCGCGGGAATAAAAACTTGATTTTCACGCGAACGGAAACCGTTGCTTTCGCTGGAATAAATAACTTATTTTCACGCGAATGGAAACTGTTGTTTTCGCGGGAATAAATACTTTGTTTTTACGTGAATGGAAACCGTTGCTTTTGCGGGAATAAATAATTTATTTTCACATGTATGGAAACCGTTGTTTTTACGGGAATAAATAATTTATTTTCACGCGAATGGAAACCGTTGTTTTTGCGGGAATAAATAATTTATTTTCACGCGAATGGAAACCGTTGCTTTTGCGGGAATAAAAGATTTACTTTCACGCGAATGAAAACCAATGCTTTCGCGGGAATAAATAAATTATTTTCACGCGAATGGAAACCGTTGCTTTCGCGGGAACAAATATTTTGTTTTCACGCGAATGGAAACCGTTGCTTTCGCGGGAATACAAATTTTATTTTCACGCGAATGGAAACCGTTGTTTTCGCGGGAATAAATAATTTATTTTCACGCGAATAGAAACCGTTGCTTTCGAGGGAATAAAAAATTTACTCTCACGCGAATGAAAAGCAATGCTTTCGCGGGAATGAATAATTTATTTTCACGCGTATGGAAACCGTTGCTTTCGCGGGAATAAATATTTTATTTTCACGCGAATGGAAACCTTGTTTTCGTGGGAATACAAATTTTATTTTCACGCGAATACAAACCAATGCTTTCGCGTGAAAATAAAGTTTGTATTCCCGCGAAAGCATCGGTTTGTTTTCGCGTGAAATTAAATTTTTTATTCCAGCGAAAGCAACGGTTTCCATTCGCGTGAAAATAAATTATTTATTCACGCGAAAGCATTGGTTTTTATTCGCGTGAAAATAAAATTTTTATTCCCGCGAAAGCAACGGTTTCCATTCGCTTGAAAATAAATTGTTTATTCCCGCAAAAGCATTGGATTTCACATGAAAAAAATGCTGATTCATAGTTATATTATAAAGAAGGTTGGTATTCATAGAGTTCAACCAGTGCAACTTTAGCTGTTTAAGAGCCAGTGTTTTCACCCAGAAAGCATCCAGTTGTACAACAGCGAGCTGAGAAGCAACATCTACTGCACCTTCCATTGCAACTACTCGGAGCTTTCTCTTTATAAAAGGTAAAATTTAAAAAATTTATTATTCCCTACCTAGCAAAGATCAAAATTAGTTTAGCTATAATGTAAAGTATGAAATAAATAATCTTTTAGTTCCACCTGAAAAGCTGAATTATACATTATTTCTTTCTTTTTTAGAATACTATGGAGGACTTTTCTGCTTCTTACATGGATTTAAAACCAATCGAAAGCAAACAAAAAACACTCAAAATAGCCACCAAAAGAAAAAACTCTAACTCTGTCACAAAAGAAGCAACAATAAAGAAACGAGCTCTTCCAAAACTGGTTTTACCTACAACATCAAACACTATGGAACAAAAAGAATTGCTCACTGATGCTGAAAGAGCTCTCAAGATGGCCAAATCTCTCAAAAAATGGAAGGCGTGTTATTTGAAAAAGATTGGAGGGTTTCTTACACTAGCATCACTTCCTGTTCCATCAGTTTTGCAAATCGTTTCTATTGAACAGAGTACTGGTGCATACGGAAATTACTACATTCTCACCTATCTTGATAATTCAACTGGAGCGAATTTTCAGAAAGTTGTTTGCCCAAGTAGAATAGTTGAAAGCTTTAATGTTGATAACTACCCATTACCTTTCAACATTTTGTACTTTGGTGAGATGGAAAACTAAAAAAAACCAGAGACTACTTACTACAATGTCAAACGTATCAGCACAAAACACTTAAGCACAATGGAAGCTGCTGCTGAAGCTGAAAAACTGAGAAAAATGAGTGAAGAAGAACTCAAACTCGCTTACGACATCGAGTATCTCAGCAATTTCAAAGATTGTTCCATTTTTGCTTACATCGAAGTTGTAGAAAGATTCATTCCTTTCCGATTCAATGGAGAAGAATCCATCGTAAATTGCATTCGCTATGTCACTGAAAAAGATGGAAAAAGAGAGACGAGAACATTTTTACTACCAATCAGATACAACGAGGAAGCTAAAAGATGTGCACCCGGTGTGATGATTTACAAAGGAAAAAAACAGAGTAAGAATGGAAATCCTATTCCATACCACAATGTTGTCTTCATTTCTTCAACCAACGCTAGTGATTGGCAACAATATTGCACACAAACAAATTCCAATGAGGAGCTAACAAAAACGAATAATGAGGATGAAGTTCTTAAGGAATTCCTAGAAAACGAATTACAAGATTTTGATGAACAGCTTGCTGTTGTTGGTATGTAAACTCAATATCGAATGCTGACAACATGTAGTCTCAAGCGGATAAGACGAGCTATAGTGCTTTGTATTATGCAAAATTTACTGTAAAATTTTAATCATCTAAAGGGTTAATTTGATGATTTTCTCAAAATTTAAGAATGTCAAAAAAAATTAGATATAATGTTTTCTATCGCAATTATTTAACCATCTAGAGGGCTAATTTGATGATGTTTTTCCAAATTTTTTTACAGAAATAGTCATAAATATGCACATAATTATCCATACATGAATGAATGTATAAAAAAAGCCTGTGTATTGATTGACATTACAAGTTGTACTGTTTTGTATTACTTACTATTTACTGACTCTAACTATATTATATGGAGAGATTTTCCCTACTTATTATACAATAAATGTATCTAATCATATATTGATTCATTTTTAATCAATGTATTTTTTTAATGTAGATATAACTCCTCTCTCCTCTCTCTCTCAAGATAACATATGAGTTCGAATTACAAAAAATTATCAAAACTTAAATGCCATACATTCAAAATGTAGATGCCATATAAGTTCAAATTAAGTAAAAAAAATAATCAAAACTCAAATGCCACTTAAATGCCACTCAAATGCCACTCAAATGCCCCTCAAATAAAATACAATATAAACTCGGCGAATTCATTCAACGCCATAACCCATTGCATCACCCCAGATTTTAACCCCACAAAAAACACTTGGTAGGGAGATCTGCTCATATATTACTACTGACCAGTACTCTGAGTCATACGGCTATACTTGACCAGCTACTGTAAGGCCTTGATCTCCGAGTCTCAGGCTAGCAGACCTATGCAGTGAAGCCGGGCGCTGAGACTCCCACAGGGGTTGGTGGCTATACCCTTCAGCTACCACGCAACCTCAATATATGTCATTGAGCTTGCAGACTGCCCCTCTGGAGAGCTGAACATCAAGTGACCATGCACCTCAGATGCTGGCTACGCTTGACAGCTACCAAATTTTTATAAACAGCTGGCTAGCATACTCGGTATCAAGCCAAACACAGTTGCTACCTGCAATATAGAAACAGCTATACTTATTCATCTATCAGTGTAACATAAAGAAGTACTAGTGGCTATGCTTATACAGTTACCGACTAGACAACATCAAATCCTACTTTTCAAACGGATAGTAAAGTGACAGTAGAACTGTTCTTCATATACTACTGAGAGCACCCTCTCCAGATTATACCAGTGCTAGATATAGCCTGAGCTCCGTTGCAAATATTAATCCCTCGACATCTTAGTCGATGGTTCAGTGCATCTAGAAAGGATACCTTCAGGGTGCCAAGCTAGGAATAGCTAAAGAAAGTTAAACTATTTTACTAATAATAAATAATCAACTACTAACCCTAAGTAAATTATTATTTAGCAAGAAAGAGTTCTACATAGCAGCATACAGCTGTATTGTACTATACAAACTGCATTTTTGCATGAAAATTTAGTTATATTATGACGGCTCTTTTGCTGAATTTTTCTTTGCGTCTAAACATAGCTTTATTTCTTGTTTTCCTAGCATGAAGAAAACCGTTTTCTTCACAAAAACATATATGTAGATTACATTGAGATCTCCGAGTGAAGACTCTCATTGGATGTAGGCATAGGTTACTCGGTGCAACTTTAGCGATATATGAGCCACTTTTTTCAGACAGGAAGCCTCCACACTTAAACCACTCTTACCTAGAGCTGCTAATCTCAAAGTTGAACGGAAATGTGTGCATTCCAGGGCTAATTACTGCAGGTGCGGTCTCTATTGAACAAATTAAAAGTAATTTATAATTATAAATTATTTTAGTCTATTAGCCTGTTATAATATTATGATTTGTGAAATTAGTATTTATAAACGCCATGTGCGTTACCTACCTTCAGACCAAATGAATTCCCGCTTTTCCCTAAAAAGTTCATCCGATGAAGAATATGAAGACTTATTATCCCCTGTTCCTTCATCCCAGCTGCAATGTGACATGCCCAGAAATTCCAGCTTCAAATACCTCACTTGGACAGCTAAAAAATATTAGACATATAGCATATGACTCTGCAAACTGGTAAAAGTGTATTTATAACACGAAAACTTAACAATTCAGCAGTTGAAGTAACATTGATGTACAGAAAATTCACAAGTTTAAAAACAATCACGCCTGATTGACCATAAAACTTTTCTTAGGATCACACAAACATCATATGAAAAGAGAGGCCAACGAAAAAACAGTCACTGTTGTCGTTAGCGTACCAGATAGTTTACTAATTAAAGACTATTATATTGAGACAAAGTAAACAGACTGTGGTTTCACAATGTAATAAACAAAATGTTTTGCTCAGTTGAGATGTTTTAAATGCAAAAGTTGTAAAGACAAATATAAAAGATAAAAGGCACTCCATACAACGTATATCGATGAGCAAACCTTCATTAAGAACAAGAACAATCTGTCCAGAGACTCTGGGTTATCCATCCGCTGATACAATATAGTGATTTGGGTCTCCATCCAGTCTGATAGAGAACTCCTGTATTTTTCCCATGTTTTGTTTTCAGAGGTAAACTGAGAAACAATAAAAAGTGATGCTTTCATCAACTTTTTTTTAAATCTTTGATCCAACTAGATGTAACCCTTGAAATTAACTATCCTTTAAACAATTTCTAACAGGTTGTTTTCCAATCGAATTAAGGAATTTTGATGATGTTAGATGATGAGAATAAACTGATGTTTTAGTTATCAAAATAAACCAACATCTGCATTCCCAGCATTAAAATATGACTGCATTGAACATGTTTCCATTAAATTTCTGAATTCAGCTCTCAAGAAACAGATTGATGTATTGGATGACCCCCTAGGTCCACTCAGTCTTGATTGACAAGCTCGCAAAATACCCCTCTTCCAAAAATGCTCGCCAAGTTTTACATTGCACAAAAATGAAGTAATCTGTATAGCCCAATCAGATCCCGCTATATGCTTCTTATTATTTATCTATTATCATCATTATATACACCGCTATTTATACTTCTATGACTACCATTCATTGTTTCTTTACTAATCAAAACAAGCACAATATTTTCTTGTCTTTTGATGGTAAGAGTATGAGATAATTCCTGTGATCCGCACAAATCTTTTAGTCGTCTCTCGTTGCCATTTCAGATATGGACTTTGCGGTTATATTGAGAAAAACTGTTTATGTGTGTAGCATGAAAAACAGTCAGATAAAAAATGATGGTTAAAGAATGCTTCTGGTCATTTCTATATTTATCTGATATGTCATTGATATGTCCTTTTGACGTGCTTCAAATACCAACCTCGTCAAAATTCAATTGATTTCTATATTTTCATAACATCATTATTAATTAGCATGTGATGAGTGTTGCCTCCCCATTCCAACATCTTAGAAATATTCTGGGAAAACCTATGACGTGCGCAAGTGTTTCAGCAAAGGCTAAACCTTTGTTTTATATTTTGATTGGATAATTTTTGGATCATGCAATCACTGAAGTATAACCACATGTGCTGCTACTACTACTTATAAGTTATACCAATCAATGACCTGAGTAATTGTACCAATGCTGTAGTGTTATTTGTTATACTTCAGTGATTTCATGATCCAAAAATTGTCCAATCAGAATATAAAACAAAGTTTAGCGTTCGCTAAAACACTTGCGCACTTCATAGGTTTTCCCAGAATATTTCTAAGATGTTGGAATGGGGAGACAACATTCATAACATGCTAATTATGAATGATGTTATGAAAATATAGAAATGAATTGAATTTTGACGAAGTTGGTATTTGAAGCACCTCATAAGGACATATCAATGACATATCAGATAGCTATAGAAATGACCGGAGGCATTATTTAATAATAAAACGTACTTGTAAATCTTAGAACCTCCTTTTGATGTGGAGTCGTCAGAGAGATTATTTTTCCTGCTGAGATGGCATCCAGCAGAGCCAAGACTAAACAAACTGCTTAATCAAGTTTATTTCAAACAAAGATGATGTATCTTAATTTACATCAGTTTGTGTATAATTTACTAATATTGACCGTGCCTACAATCCAAAAGTGACATGATCGCCAATCAGTAGAATTTATAGTAAATTAAATTTCAGCTGGTGGGACTAGATTTTGAGACTAAAGACTTTTTGGCAAGCTTGTAGATCAAGACTGTGTGGGCCAGGAATGTCAACGATTACAACAAACTGCAGCTTAACGCCCGAGTATTCAGAAAATCAATGATATAATAGGCGTGTTCGTGTGCTCAACGTTTACATTTAATCCTCGACGGCAGTTTTTTGTCGAGGGATTATCAGCCCCTTTGTAGCAAGTTTTTTTTCAACGTGCATCAACGCTAATTTTTGCGTTTGTCAACGAGTTTACAGTGCACGTTGGCCAGCGAACACGTATAAAAGTCAACGCGTTGGTTTTCCAAAGGAGTCGTGTTCTCACTAATTACGGCACTGTACCCTTTTGCGGCATTATACCAACAACGTGCAATCAAAAGTTATGATTTTTTTTCTTGTTTTTAATGGATGTATTATTACTTGATATTAATGTCATAAATTATTATTTTTAGTACTGTAATTATTATTAATGCTATCACTATTGCCAATAATAATAATATTATAACAACTTTCATTCATTCCATTTTTTATTATCTTTATCTGATAAAATATATTATTTTGTTTATAACAGTGAATAATCAGCACACCATTATTATTAATTATTATTAATTAATAATTCATGTTTTTGCTTGTTGCTGTCATTATTATTCATCATTGTCATTATTATTCTGGTCACCATCATTATCAATACAATTTGTACTTGGCGGTTTGCTGAGTTTTAATAAAACTGTGTATAAATAGCAGATGATGCAGCTGTTGGTAGGGCAACAAAAGTCTCCCAATGAACAGCTACTTTTCAACCCAAGAATTTAGGCTAACAAACTTACGATTGCGGGGCTATATTTATGACTGAAGACGCAAAAAAAGAGGACAACTCTTGCAAAAATTTGTAAATCGTACGCACTCGCTTACTCCTGTAAGTTATTGTTCGAGGGATAAACGAGTTGATCAAACTTTCTCAAACCAACGCGTTGAGACACCGAACACGCCTAATGTTCAAGGCAGTTGTACTTGAAGTTTGGTCTCCATACATGTTGTCGGATTCCTGTGTATTGTAGACGGAATACTGTACCAAGCCAATCTCTACAATTTTTGGTATTCATAGAGATGGTCGATCATGGAAATCTTAAACATCCTGAAGATTGTTGGTGCTGATGGGGTGTTGAGGAGAACATCAAACCCTATTGAAATTTGTTGTCTCTTTCACAATGCTTATTTTATGCGACGAAGAAACTTACTGAAAAACTAGTATCAATAATGATGCGTAATGGGGCGTAAACTGAACGAATCGTCATTTGTTACCGCTTGCAACCAAGTTATGTTTTTTATGATTAAAGATTAAAAATCGCTATTTTTTCAGACATTTTCTTCCATGAATCACTGGACCAATTTACATGCTGTGACTGTGTTCATAATTAAAAGCTGTTCATATATGGTAACAGTGTTTAACTTTGCTACGATCGTTCATAACCTCTGAGAGTGGGCAACTCTAAACACTACTGGTGCTTGCAGTACGTCATATGATATTCCATTACATGTATCGAGATCAACCTTTATAAACACAACTCCTGATTTTAACAAACAATACTATGGTGTTGGTATCTTTAGTTTAGCTAGCTTTGGAGCAAAACTGCTGAGTGATCTTGTGATTAGGGGTATGTCCATGAATAATCTGAAGGAAATATTGGGATAAAGTTCAGTCTCTGACTCTTCTTGTTTCATCCCATTAGAGATCATTTCCAACCGTACACCCATGTTGCCTTTACTCCTTCCACCAGAAAATAAAAAACCTGGTAAAATAGCCCAATAGCACCTCACTTCCTACTCGACATAATAGTAGATATTCTACCATAATATGACAGTAATCCCCTTCCTACTGGATCCCTTCGCCCCTCCCAACACTACAAAAATCCCCCACAGTCTAAGCCAACACATGCACTCTTCCGGCACTACCAGTTTCAACTCCCAAGCTTAAATTATTACTCCTCCAGCTAATTTGAATATTAGTATCTATAGATAGAACCTACAAGTCATCTCTTTTTCGAAACATAACTCTGCTAACGCAGATGAAGCAAAGGAGTCGAAACTAGAAAGGACAGGGACAGCTGCACGTTGAAAAATCAAAAGAGCAAGATGATGCCTTGAGAACGTAAATGCAGACTGTTTCTAATGCACCTGTTTGGGAAGTGCAGATTGGATGTTTAAATCCACTGTATCCTAACTAAATAAATAAAGCAATCAGTTATGTTTAGGTTAGTAGGTAATTAGCTGTGATACATGGTTTCACTATATTGTGTTTTTGTGTATATAATTTAAAGTTCCATCAACTTGTACTCATGTATGTGCAGTGAGCCTGGCTACTTGACATTATTACATCTGGTTTTGATTGGTAGAAAACTTGGTGGGTAGTTGAGGTAAAGTCTGGGGAAGAGCCCACGGCGAATCTAAGTCTAGCCTGAGTTCGAATCTACATCGTCTTGAATCGTCAAAGTTCAATCTAGGTCGATTGAGTCTAGGTTGAGTTGTCTAAATAAGCCAGCACCTATCAGGCGTTTTCATGTAAGTTCGCGTGAACAGTGGGAAATTTCAAGTGTTCTCGAAAGTGGATGCACGTGAAGTTGGCAAAACACGTAGCCGTGCATAAAAACAAAATTATAATGTTGTCTTTTTCTTAAACGAATCATACATCGCATGGGCTAAAAATTGAAAAATAAATGATAATAAAATAATGCTTGTTATTATTAACATAATAATTCTTTCTACTAAAACAATGTAAACAAATAAATAATTGCTCTCAGCACAGCTACATATTGTTACTGTTACTCAAAGATATTTGACATGATACATTATTGTAATTATTACGGTCTTGCATCGGCGACCGTTGCTTGCATGATGATGACTCGTTGTTTTTGTTTCTGTATCCAAACCGGAAATATCTAATGCCAGAAAAAAGTTCAGTTTGTAATTGGTAATGATAAATAAAGACGAGACAAGTCATGATTTTCAAACCAGTATTGTGTCTTGTTATCATATTCGCTTTGAATTCATTGCGAAGCAACAGCGTGAAAAAGATCCTATTTTTACTCACCAAAGCAAGAGAAATCGCCCATTTGTCATAATCGTACCTTCTAGCGAACTTAGCCGAAAATGCTTATTGCTTATTTTTTGTGGCTATAATAGACTGACTACCACTGCACAATGCTACCCCCTTTTCCTCAAAAAACAGCTGAAGTAGCTAGAGAATTTCTCTACAAAATTTTAAAAACTTTACTATCGGAAGAAAAAAATGGATAAAACTTCATCACCACAAAAATATTGCGTCTGCAGAGCTTGCACTTTACTAGTGATCTGTGGCGACGTAGATATAAAATATTATGATATATATCAAGGGAACGTAGGCAGTGACAAATAATTATTTTTTGTTTTATTTTGAACCACTGCTAAAAATAAATGCATTGGAATGCTTAGAGATCAAGAGTACCTGTCACTTCTATATGTCTACTTATACCACTGCAAGTGCAGAATTAGCGTACTGCAAGTGAAGCTTTGAAGTATCCTTTCTTAATGTGAGCCAAACTCTGCCATAATAATGCCAGCTGCTTTTGATTATTGATGGCATCTAATAGTAGTTTGGTATGACACCAATCAAATAGAAGCTAAGATCATCAAAGATGTGCAAAAGATAAAACTGATTTATTTATCACTATATTTTTGATTAATTTAGAACAAAATTATAAAAGTTACTTAACCGTTATATCACTATCAGGCTGAGCAGCAGTGTGTAAAGTTAACTGCAATAGCGGTAGCAAGCATTTGAATGTGAATTGCTAGAAGTATTTGAGTCAAGGAGGAAGGCTTTGATTGATAGCATCAACTATCATCAACACTACTAGTCTAAACTAGCTGTATGGTACTAAATCAGTCAGTAAAACTGATTTGAATTATATTGATGTTGCTCAATGGGGTAAGATAATAGAACAGGAAACAGATGTTTACAAAAACTTACTAGGTCAAGTGCTTGCGTTATGTCTCTATCATATTCTCCTCACAATAACAAGGAGATAGTGTGATACACAATGCACTTCCCTGAGTCATAAAATTGGAATCACTCATCATGAAAACCATACAGGCATGTAACAGATGTCAGCTCGTAGCTTGCACTGTTGTAATGTGATGATGGTGTTGTTTGTTTGCTAAAAAAAGCTTGTCAATTGCTTTTCTTTTTCTACCCAAACAATTGTGTTTTACCAAAATTAAATGTGAGGATTAATTCTTCATAAAAATATGCCTTAGTTTTTTTTTGGATTTCGGAGTAAGCACTGTCATATGAACATCATTTACATAATAACAACTTGACCAATGCTGAAAATAATGGGCTTCGAAATTGTAGGCAACTTTATGCTTGCTGTTGCCCATGCCTCTGCAAAATGACAACAACTATGGGGAATGGGGGAGTACTACTTATAGGCAAAAAAGTTGAATATTTGAAATCTTACTTGATTCATAGTCATCTATCACTCAAATTGCAGCTATCTAACTTGCCTTAATTCAAACTCACTTAAATTTAGGCATTCCAAGTTCATAAACAATAAGCTTAAAGTATTGAAAAGCCCAGGCATGTTCTTGTTTACACGCTTGTTCAGCACATGGCCGCGTTGTCTCACAAAACTTTTGATCAATTCCTTAGTCGATGTAAAATGAAAAAAAGGGGCGCTTAAGAAAGACAAATGGCGTGGCACAAGATTCACCTAAATTTTTCTACATGGTGGTGCTGTTTGCCTAGTTGCCATGGACGAACCCAATTGTGCCAAAACACAATGCCCGTATATCAGTAATCATGATTTACTAATTTTACAGTCAATATAGTACTAAACTTAGCTGAAACTGTTTGAACATTTACTGAAAATGTGCGTGCAGTTTGCCTATTTGGTAGGTTATTGCTGACTGTATCATTTTTAACAAGTTCAGTAGCAGTGCTAATAACTACGGTTTAGTTAAATGGTATTTGAACCTGAATTGTATGTTATTTTTAAAATTTTTCCACAGATATAAATTAGCTCTCTTACAGTAGTCAAATGCATATTTTCTCAGTATCCTGCAGTTGTATATATTGTAAACTTTATGACAACATTAATACTTAATAAAATGCTTACCATGTGTCAACTATTAGGTGATACAGGGAAGATCAACTACTTCAATAAATATGTTATTGGCCATTTAAATTACTTTACTATATGAAACATATAACTATACATAACAAATATTGGATAACATAAAATATAATCATCAACAAGCAATTAGCAGGCAAAAAAGTTGTTACAAAAACAAAAGCTGAGCAAAAAGAAATGTAAAATAAAATAAATTTGATAAAAGCTCAGAGATGGTGAATAACAAAATGAATATCAAAAACTGTCAGGAACAGACTGAGATTCCATATAAGCATTGTGCCTAATGGATCGCAATAAGAGGAGCCCATTAAAACGTGGGTAAAATCGAGCAGGCTTGGAATAGTACAGATGTGTACTGTTGTAATTTACTGGTGGTGGAAGATGTTTATCTGGATTTAAGAAAAATTTCACTACCTGTTGGCCTGTCCAGCAAAACCAAATGGAGGAGCCAACATGTCCAAAGCAATAGTGATTGGTTGATATATTTTAACGTTTGAGCGTTTCATTCCAACCTGCAGAAGTATATATTTCATGATTATTAGTCAGAGAGTAGCAGTAGTTGTCAGAGAGTAGCAGTAGTTGTCAGAAAGTAGCAGTAGTTGTCAGAGAGTAGCAGTAGTTGTCAGAGAGTAGCAGTAGTTGTCAGAGAGTAGCAGTAGTTGTCAGAGAGTAGCAGTAGCTGCAAGAATGGAAGTTGTCAGAGCAGCAATTTGTAAAGTAACAGAGGCAGCAGTGTTGGTAGTAAAAGTAAAAGCAATAGCAATAGTGATAGAAATATATCGCATCATTATCAGTAAGTAAGTGTAGTATTAGTAGCAGTATTAGTAGCAGTATTAGTAGCAGTATTAGTAGCAGTATTAGTAGCAGTATTAGTAGCAGTGTTAGTAGCAGTGTTAGTAGCAGTGTTAGTAGCAGTGTTAGTATCAGTGTTAGTAGCAGTGTTAGTAGCAGTGTTAGTAGCAGTGTTAGTAGCAGTGTTAGTAGCAGTGTTAGTAGCAGTGTTAGTAGCAGTATTAGTAGCAGTGTTAATAGCAGTGTTAGTAGCAGTGTTAGTAGCAGTGTTAATAGCAGTAGCAGTAGTAGGAGTAGTGGTAGGAGTAGTGGTCGTAGTAGCAGTAGTAGCAGTAGTGGTAGTAGTAGTAGTAGGAGTAGTGGTAGGATTAATAATATTAGTATTGATAGCTGTAAAAGAAGCAGTAGTAAGAAAGTAGTAGTACAAGTCACAACAGCATAAATTAAGCGACTGAACAATTTCATATAAAAAACCACTCACCACAATTCTGTAGGACACTGTTATATTGGTGGTAGAGTTCAAATCTCCACAAATTGGTTCCAGAATAGGACCGATTCTCAGGGTCTCATGGTTGTCTCTTGTACGAGCCATTACTGGGTTTGCTTCTACTTCAAATACATTCTTAACACCACGAACACTCCTTCCACCAGCTCTGAACATGGCAGTCTGTTCTATATAAGCCTTTGGTGTGACCGAAACATTCTTCATGTTGGTTACCGAAAGTGACACATCTATTGTATCATCTACAAGGTAACAGTCTATGTTAACCATTGTCATACTAATATAAAAGTGCAAGCTTATGAATGGAGTGAGCTGCATCTTCAAAGTATGACTGAAGGATTTATTTCATTGTAAGAAACTAAGAACGTTGAAACTTTACATTTTCTGTATTAGAAGAGTTTTGGGGAACTTATATCAGATATAGATACTTTGGCAGTTATTAGCGCAGTTAGAAACCTGTGACCAGCACACTAATTATTATTATCTCTAGAGGTGCTTCCCCTTTCTACACCAAATACATCTGGCAAACTTAAGTGCTGACTCAAGATGCGAGTGAGCGATTTACCAAAACTTACGAGGTGCTTCCCCTTTCTACACCAAATACATCTGGCAAACTTAAGTGCTGACTCAAGATGCGAGTGAGCGATTTACCAAAACTTACGTACCGTAACGTGATAATCATTAATTTTTTTTACTGGGTATAGTATAATGATCGAGTATCTCGAACAGCAAACTGTTTGCTCTAACCATAAAGATACATACAACCAGAAAACCTCAGGACCACCAATCTCCAACTTAACTGATGCCAGATATACAGAACCCTTTATCCAAATGTTATAAGAACTAGAAGCCGTAAAAGTAAGCGAGGCCAAACTTTGGAGCCAGATTAATTACTTATCAGCTGGAGACTCTGCCTTCTGCAACTACACCTTCTACTTGTTTAATCTCTGGCACTGTGTATCATAGGGTTGTATATATTAGATTGTTATGGTCAGTTTGACCTATTACAGCATTGCATTTGATTGGTCTACACCAGTCGTTTTAAACTTCCCTTGTGAAGGCCACAGTGGAATTTCGCTAGATCATCTGTGGCCTCTTTGCCTTTTGAGGCAAAGAATAATTTTTAATAAATTTGTTTTTCCAAAATTTCAAATATTATTATATCCAACATAGCCGAAAGTATAATAGGTTTCACAAAGTTAATTATACCGTGTATAAGTACATTGTTTAGTTGTAAAAGAGAACTCCTTTACGCTTGAATTCTGTCAGTGGTATCCTCTTACGCAAATAGCTAGCCATTAAACATGTAGCCAGAAGAGGATTGTAATTTTACTGCCTCTGAATGCAGCAAAGATAAATAACAATTTCTATTTCTGTTTCTGATTTTCTCTTATAAAAAACTGCAAAAATATTTCGATGATTGTCACCATTTTATGAGAGCATTTTCAAGTTTGATACTTAGTGCATTGGTTTTATTACTGTTAGCCTGTTTTTCTATTGTCACATTAGGTTGGAGAGACTCGTCTAAAGATCACTGAAAGCTGAAAGTATGTTACATTTTTTTGTAGTGTGGCCTCTTGGACTATCCCAATTTGCCATTTGCCTTTTTCTTTAAATGGATAAGAAACCCTTGGTTTAAACATTATGGAAGCCATTTGCTTCTTGCAGTGCAGCTAAAAACAGGCAGAGTTTTTGATACAATCATTATGTTCCATTTGCACTGCTTTACAAATCACATCCTTGGAGCATAATACATATTGTTAACTTTTGAAGTTGGTTGATCACTATTGGAGCCTTAGTGGGTACCTCAATCTCCATCAGCCGCTATCCCAAATGTTTATTTCACATTACGATGACAATGATCTTCATTTATACCTATAGTTGTCTATGCACCAAATAAATAATGGTATATAGTTACTACTGCTAAAAAATTGATTCATTCAGAGAATTGTTAATCTAATTTATTATTTGATTAGTAATGCCATATTCACATCATAAGCAAAGAATAATTATTTATTAGTAATTAATACTACTTTTATTAAACCTCTGAGCCAATCACTATCTAATCATTATCATATTTATTTTATCGATGCACTTGAACGCATGTACTATTTGTTTATACATCACTAAGTTAACTCCAACTGATTTGGAAAACCAAGTAAAACGAGTAATAGCTGTTGACTCCCTAGTTCTTGCCTTGATAGCTGGGCGACCACAATGGAAATGGAAACTTGTAAATAACACGGAAAGTATATAGAAACTTGGCAAACATAGAAATTTGGTTTATCTTTATAATCACATTAAATCTGGTTTCGTGTTTTTTTTTTCTTCTTCAACTTTTCAGTATTATTTCAATCCATTGAAAATAGTATTTCATATAATCACTTTAGTGTATACCGGCATCCTAAATAAGAGTAAGCTCTAGCGTGTGGTAAGATTTATATCTGCGCCTGATTGTAGTTCACTTTCAGGTAGTAGATTACGCTGAAATCAATATTAAAGTTTTTTTCAACATAATTTACTTTAGGTTGGTATGAACAGATATGGGAACGAGTTTGGACTGGAACAACGAATTCTGACAGAAATGAAATCAGGCATGACTGAAATGAACCTTGACACCTTCAAGGATTAACACCAACAAGCCCGAAATGAATTTTTGTTACGATGAAACATAGCAACTTTTTATGTCTTTTCCTAGCAATTTTAACATTCATTCCTTGTGGCATACGAACCATGGTTTTGAAGTTAGTATTTAATACAACTGTGCAATGCAGCAAGGATCGCTGACCTACAAATCATCTACAATTCTGATTGGATCTGCCATTGAATAGATTAGTATCTACTATTTACACTGACGCCTGTGTGTATTCTGTAAACCGATATTTTTAAATCATGTACTTCAACGGTTCTGTTTTTCTAAATTGCACGCCCTCATCTCATTGATTTATAAATAAAGTTATTCAGATAAAATACTCTCAAAGTCAATCCTGATAAATAATTTACAAAAGAGTTTTAAACCTGATGAAGTTTAATTCATTGAAAGTGAACCTATCTCGTAAACCTACCTGAGCCCGATCTGATGGCAGTTCTATTGAAAGTCGCATACACAAGAACTGGACCAGAAGCACAGCAAAGACAGCAGTCCGTGTGTTCTTCTTCTCTTTCTACAGGCTTCTATAAAATATTTTTTGAGCAATTTAGCCGCATGTTTTACGACACGTGGATATATTTTACACAAACGGAGTTGCCTGAAAAAATACAGTTTCATTGCAAATCAATTCAATGAATATGCTGTAGAACAGCAAATGTTGAATAACATAAATACATAAAAATGCGACTGGGGCAGATTTTGAACAGTGCTTGTCTAATATTATCTTAGACCCTAGCAGAAAATGTACAAATATGTGAACAATAATCGATGGGTCAAACTGAAAAACTTCTGGTTTTAGGGTTTGAAATGGAATTAAGGGATTGCAGAATTGTTCCTAAACAGTTTTGCTGTTGAGTGTGAAAAAATAAGAGCAGAAATACTGAAAAGAATGAAATTTTTTGATGCGTAACGGAGTTTGAAGGTATGCGAGATATTTTTGAAGGAAGCTTTATCTGTTTTTTCACTTTGTAATTGTCATAAATTTATTCATGAGTATGTAAAAGTGAAAAGAAGGAATTTTATGAGGTGATTCTGCTAATGTATTGTAGAGAATTGCAGCCTTTTCTCTAGCTATTGCACTCTGCATTAGTGGATAAACTTCAGGCCTGTGCAGTGGAAATAATTTTAATATGAAAAATAATAACAATTACTGGTTGATGTATAAATTAAATTGCTTTTTACAACACTCAATCTTGACTAGTTTTCTGCTCAATCGAGGCTATACCTAAACTCAGCCTAAGCTTTACCTAGACTTGGCAATGACTCGACCTAGGCTTGATCAACCACCAGGTGCAACCAAACTAGCTGGCCAGACAGAATAGTCAATGGTAAATGTATATGAATTTTAAAATGTATGAAAACTGCAAAATTATAAAATAGAACATTCACTTAACAAAGCTCACAATCAACTGATAGTAAAAAGCAGAGGGCTCTTTTTTATAGAGCGAAAGTGCAGTTGAACTAATGGCCATTAGTCGGCTCACAGCAAACAGGCATATTTGAATCAAATGTATGCCATTTCTATAGAGTCTGTTTGCACAGGGTTTTCATTTCAATCCTGGCATTGTCAGTTAATTTACTTCTAGGTAGTTGTGTAACTGAGGTGAGATAGCCTAAACAAAAATAACATCAATTGCAATCATTAACAGGGGAGAAGGTGAACTTCTATTAGCTCTAGAGGGTCATGGTTTTTGAGAACGGAAAAAAGGTTGGCTGCTCGGGCTGTGGTGGTTTCATAGAGTTGAGGCTGGGGTAGGGGGGACTTGAAGAGTGAGGGAAGAGTGATGTCAGGCTCTGTTTTGCTTGGATTATAGTTGTTCTAATAACCATTGGAAGGTATTAGAAACTGGTGGGATGGTTTTTGCAGCTGTGGGGTGTCTAAAAAAATAGGTGATAGACGTGTAGGACAAAAGAAGGGTGTACAGGGGTATAGAAGAAATAATTGGAAAACGAATTTCACTATATGGGCGGCTTCACGTGACAGCTTATACCAGACAGAAACTAATTTCTTTCGTAAAAGCGGATGACTATTTTCAGATCTAAAGCACTATTAGGTGTTTGCCAAGGTTTGGGCATGTCGATACCTTCCAAAGGGTTTTGAGGATTATCCAACGCAGTAAACCACATTTATCTGCTGAAAAAAAAGGTTTCGGAATTGGCTATTAACAATTGAAAGCAGGCGTGCATCAAACAGCTGCAGTCTTGCACTGATTGTCTGGTTTTTATTGTTTTTCAATTCAGAGGTTTCAACTTGGTATTACATTAGCAGGGATAAACACTCATCATGGGAAAAGGGAGGTATCTTTGGGAGGATATTACCCCACAAAGTTTTTTAGATCTTGATGAAATTTTAAAGAAGAAGAGGAAGGGGTAGGGCAGTCTCCTTACTTTATTGTTTGTTCATTATTTTTAGATCTTTGGAAATAGGGGGGCGCCTCCACTTCTACTAGGAATTTTATTAAACTTTTTTCTCGTGTTTTCCTTAGGTATTACTTAGCTGTAGCCTTCGGGCTGACCAGTTTCCCATGAGGATCAAGCTTCATGGTAGTCAAACTCTATGGAACTCCATAAGATACTGGGAACACCTCTCCAGTGGCGTCTTTGGGCAGTGGTATGCCTAGTGACCACAATAAGTTCCTGTCACTTTCTACATCATCTTGAAAAGCTTGTAAACTTTGAGGGCTTGTACTATCATTTTTACAATCTCAAGGGAGGCCTGTATAACATCACTGGTGGATGAAAGAGGTGTGGGGGTTTCAGTAATGCTAAAAGAGGGAGTGTGTAGGGCTGGTGGGGAACATTCGGGTTACTAGTGGTGGTTGGGAAAATGAAAGAGTCCTTAACATGGGATAAAGGGGTTCTTGATCCTCTCAGAGTCATTGAAACTGTGTTTGCCCATATTTGATTAAAGGAAGGGGGAGGAGGGAGTACCAAAATACATCTGTTTTTCCATTCTGGTGTTTTCTCCAAGGCAGAAATTATATCAACTGCTACCATTGATCAACAATTCAAAAAGGACTTCTTGTTGATCTAGAGGGCACCGATCTGAGAAGTAGGCCGAAGGAGGGTGGCTGCTAGGACTGTGGGAGTTTCATAGAGTTCAGGTTGGGAGAGGAGCCTGGAAGACAGGGTGTCAGGCGCTAATTTGGTGGGAACATATTTCTTCTAATAGCCAAGGAAAGGTACTAGGAACTTGTGAAGCTATTTTTGTGGATATAATGGTGTCTAAGGGAGGGAAAAAGGGTGGCAGGGGTGTAAGACAAAAAAAGGAGTACAGGGGGCGGATAGAAATAGTTGTACAAAAATTTCACTACAATATTATGCACTCTCAACCACGTATATGATACCTTTAGGTAGAAATAATGGAAATGTTATTGAATCGGATTGAGAAAAAATACTAGTTGGTGCAATGTGAAAAAATAAACTAATTATATTCTGGTAATTTTCATGTGACAGAAATATAGCAAAACATGCAGTTTCTAACCAAATGTTTGTTCTGAAAATTGTCTTAATATAAATGCTAGTGTGAACTTCACAAAACGTTGAAATCAGGCTTGTACCATTTCTTGGTGGACATTGTCTTTTGGAGTTACTACCTACATCTTTTTTATATTTTACTGGCATATAGGATTATAAAAATTTACATAAAATTTGAATAGCGAAAAACTGAGTAGTGCAAAAGACTTACGCTGCTAGAAAAAAATGAATTCTTTAAAAGTTTTTGTTTAAATCCCCAAGTATTTGTTTAGTGTCATTGAAAAATATACCACCAACCATATTTGCCCTCAGATCAACTCGAGGAGGATTCCAAAGGGTTATGGGAAGATTCGCTTTGTCATCAAAGACTTTTCCAATCCGATCCATCTTAGCAAATAGCTGGTAAAGAATTTTCCCATTAGCTTGGTCAGAGAAACTGGAAGGTAGATGTCTAAAACAAGGGGTATGTTTGTGTGATTATGATAAAAGCATATTGTAGATAACCTTCAACTGCCTCTGGCTACCAATCTGTGCTCTGTCTTTTGTAGAACTTGTAAGCACCCATAGCCTGCTCCCAAAACGCAATACCTCACTGCTAAACACTATATACTTTTGCCCCAATATGATGCACAATACTTCGGTATAGCCACATAACAACAAAACAGAACATGTACATCGACATTTGTAAATGTTGCATACAACAACCAAAGAAATAATGATATTACTGGCACTGGCCCCTTCCAGCAACCCACCGACAAGTGTCAGCCAGTGCACAAGGATGCTTCTGCTTCCAGAAGGATATATATATGTAAAGAATGTGTACATCAAAGTAGTTTCCTATCAGAGTGGTGGCCGAAATACCACATGCCACTATATGAATCAATTGTTCAAGGCAAATTTTAGGTGTTTTCGCGGCTTGATAGATCCGGACAATAAATTTAATAAATAATACTTTCTGCAATTTATTTAATGCAAATGGGTCGGTAGCAATATTTTTAGTGGATCGCAGAATACTATTCCCACGGAGAAAAAATGTTAATTTGCTGGGCATACTCATAGGGCGCGAACATTACCAATCCATAAAATAAAATTAAAACATATCCGCGCGGGTGACATTTGTTTCAAAGCAGTTCATTCTCGGTATTGTTATTGTTATTATTATTCGGGAAGTAAATTTCACAACCTGACGGTTGGTGTAAAGTGAGCCCGGGCCCTAGCTAAGGGCTAAAGGGTTATCACTATTCCGTTTTACTGTAGAGCCTTTCGTAGAATCTGGGCCGTACCCAACAGGGCAGTCTTTTGAATTGTTTCAAATGATAGCTGTACTCCAATCTCAGCCATGTAAGATATCAAACGGCTGGATATTGTCCCAAGTGCTCCTATCACTATCGGTATCACCTTAGGTTTCACTTTCCACAGTCGTTCAATCTCAAATGCTAGATCCTTATACTTATCAATCTTCTCCTCTTCTTTCTTTATCACTCTTGTGTCCCCAGGTATTGCTATATCTATAATCTGACATTCGCTGGTCTCTTTATTTTCTAATATGAGGTCTGGTCTTCGCGCTTCTATCACTTTATCTGTCTGAACGTTAAAGTCCCATAGCAGTTTTACTTTCTCGTTTTCCATAACTGGCTCAGCTCTATGATCATACCATTTCTCTGTGTGTGGTAAACTGTGCTTTTTGCATATGCTCCAATGCACAGCTGCAGCTACTTTGTCATGTCGGTGTTTGTATTCTGTTTGTGCGGTTATAGGGCACTCACTGACTAAGTGACTTATCGTCTCATCCCGGGTCTTACACAGTCTGTACTTTGCGTCATCCGAACTCTTTTCTATCCTGGCCTTCCTGTAATTCGTCCTCAGTGCCTGATCTTGAGCGGCGACAATTAAGCTCTCCGTTTCTCTTTTCAAGCTCCCTCGTGTCATCCATTTCCACGTTTCTACTGCCGTGTGTTCTTTCGTTTGTTTGATGTATTGTCCATTCATCGGTTTCTCAACCCATTCATCTATACGTGTTGTTTTCTGCTTGTCTCTGTATCCTGATTTTGTCATGTCTTCCTCGTCTGATCTTATCACTCTTCCTGCATTACGTATCTCTTCCACTTGAATTTCTTCTGTATATTTCTTCAGACTGTGGCTTTCATACTTCACTGTGTCCTCAATGCTCATGAGGCCTCTTCCTCCCTTTCCCCTTTCAACATAGAGTCTGTCTACATCTGATCTCGGGTGCATACCACGATGCATTGCAATCGATTTCCGTGTCCTCCTGTCAATCTGTTCAACTCCTGCTCTATATCTGTACAAAGAGACAGCCCAAGTGTTTATAGCTTGGAACAAATTTCCTGCATTCAACTTCGACTTCAGAACCCTTTTTACTCTATCTGAGTATTTCTTGAATATCTTGTCTTTCATTTTCTTATGTTTGATATCATCTGCTTCTAATATTCCCAAATATTTATATTCTTCATTATCTTCCATCTGGTGTATTGCATCTCCTTCAGGCATTTGTATATCAGTTCCTCTAGCTAGTTTCCCTCTCTTTAGTATGATGGTGGCACATTTATCTAGTCCAAACTCCATTCCAATGTCATTGCTATAAATTCTTACAGTATTGATTAGTGATGTTATGTCATTTTCTGATTTACCATACAACTTCAGATGGTCCATATATAGGAGGTGGTTTACGCTGTTCTTTTCTTTTGTTTTGTATG
The DNA here is from genome assembly GCA_945261195.1 of Cryptosula pallasiana. Lineage (NCBI taxonomy): Eukaryota > Metazoa > Bryozoa > Gymnolaemata > Cheilostomatida > Cryptosulidae > Cryptosula > Cryptosula pallasiana. The sequence goes on along the minus strand of OX183132.1, from coordinate 37,344,593 downwards.
ATGGTTTCATCTTCCTCAATACATATGTCAGTGGTATCATGGCTAGCACAAACAATAGTGGTGACAAACTATCCCCCTGGAAGATGCCCCTCTTGATATGCACTTTTCCTAGTTCTTTGCATTCACTTTCAAGAATTGTGTTCCACATTTCCATGCCGCCTTTGATGAATTTCATTGTGTTTTCCGCCACTTTCACAATCTCAAGTACGGATGTAATCCAGCTGTGTGGCACCATGTCGTATGCTTTCTTGTAATCTATCCACGCCATCATCAGGTTTGTTTTTCGGTTCTTACTGTCTTTCATTATATACTTATCTATAATCAGTTGGTCTTTAGTTCCTCGGCTTCTTCTTCCACAGCCCTTCTGTTCCCATGGTATTAAATTTTTCTCCTCCAGGTGTCTGTATATACTTTCCGAAATCATTGCAGTGAGCGCTTTATACATGATAGGTAAGCACGTTATTGGTCTGTAGTTTGATGGTATGTTGCCTTTCCTCGGATCCTTGGGTATCAGCACTGTGCGTCCTGTAGTCATCCACTTAGGTGGTTTCCCTTGTCTCACAACATCACTGAGTTGAGTCACTATTCTATCATGTAGGCTAGTGAAATTCTTTACCCAGTAACCTTGTACCCCGTCTGGTCCAGCTGCTTTCCATGGTGCTAACTTCCCCAGGACTTTCTTCAAACTTACTGCGCTAATTTCCATGTCTTCTTGTTGGTTCACACTTCGCATCTCCATTTTAGTCTCTTTTATCCATCCAGCTTGTCTGTTGTGCTCATGCTCTCTTCCCCATATTCCACTCCAAAATTCTATTGCGGCTTCCGGTTCAGGAGCTGGCACCTCATTCCGATCTTCGCCCTTCAGCTTTTGGTAGAATCTCTTCTGATCAGTTTCAAACAGATGATTTTCATGATACTGATTCACCCTGTCACTGTATCTTTTGATCTTTTCCGCTGTGCTTTCCAATCGTTGTTTCAGTTCTTCTATCACGGTCTCAACTCCTTTTCTTTTCAGTCTGTATTTATATGATATTGATCTTGTAGGTTGTTGGCGCCCTTCTTTGATGTTTATCATTGTTCCCAAGTCTTTTCTTATACTTACAACTTGTTTCTCTAATCTTTGCTTCCAAGGTGGTTCCCTTTCAGTCTGTGATGTTCCTTTCGCCTGTCTGCCAGCATTCAGTCTCTGAAATACCAGTTGTACTCCAGCCAGGATGAGATTGTTTGTCTGTGTAATGTCCGTGGTGTCCACAAGGCCAATGACATGATTGATTTCTGCTGTTTCTTTTCTGATCGTTGCCTTCGGTATCTTTTTCGCTCTTGGTACTGTCCTCATTGTTTCGATGTTTGTCATTATCTCTTTTAGTTTCTCTATTATTTCTCTTTCATGTTCTGTCCGCACTCTTTCTCTCTGTTCTGGTGTTGCTTGCCTCTCTTCCTCTTCCACTTCTGCCATGTTGTTCACGTTCTCATAGGGATGTCCTTCTGTCTCAGTTGTTGGTGGTTCATTCATAACTCTTCTCTTTACCTCTTCTATCTCCAGCGTTGACATAAGTCCATTTCGGTTGATCACTCTGATCTGGTCTGCTATCCTCTGATCGGTGATGCTAAACAGCCTTCTCTCTTTCCAGATCTGATGCATTCTCTTCATATATCCCCGTTTCTCTGGTTGGCTGAGAAAATAGCACTCCATTGCGTTGATGTTGTCTTGCCGACTCCAACACCTTCTGGTTTCTACAGTATTACGGGTTCCAGTAGCAGATTGACGACCGATCCCTGCCTGGTTTCCCACAGGAGAACTGCCGGGCAAGAGTTGGCCAGAGTGGCAGGTCCGCTCCACGCAATAGTGGTTTCTGTTTCTTTGTGAATTCATCATAATTGTATGAGTGGTTGATTTTCTGTCAGGATTCTCTTCCTTAGCTGCTGGTTCTCACAAGAACCTAACCCTTGCACCAGAGGGGTTCATGGTCCAGTGAAGCGCCGGGCACCAAGCCGGTATTAGTGAAGTATTCACTACTGGCTTGGCTTGGCTATTATTATTATTATTATTATTATTACTATTATCATTATCATTATCATTATCATTATCATTATCATTATCATTATCATTATCATTATCATTATCATTATCATTATCATTATCATTATCATTATCATTATCATTATCATTATCATTATCATTATCATTATCATTATCATTATCATTATCATTATCATTATCATTATCATTATCATTATCATTATCATTATCATTATCATTATCATTATCATTATTGTTGCAGTTATTATTATTTTGTTAATTATGTTATTATCGCTGATCATGGGCATCACAGATATACCTCGACACGCAGGACCGGAAACAGCACTAGAAGATAAAATGGCGATTAATTCTGAACGTCAATGATAAAGAAAACTCCAATTAAATCTTACACTAGTCACATGTTAGGGCTGGCCAGCCATTAGGGTTTATCTAGATACTAATATTTAGTATTACTGAATATTATAGCTTATGAATACTACATGGTGGCAGCGAGAGGAGGACCTACCTACTACGGATTGATTGGGTGTAACTTGATTTGGTGACCTGTTGTGTTGAACCTGTTGTGCTTGCAAGCACTCTGCTTTACCTGTACTCCTGAATTGTCCTGGTGTTTGTCTTAGTATATTGTCTGTTGTGATGGAAGGCTTGGGATTGTCTCCTCCTTCAGAACTGAGGCTTGATGGGAATCAAGCTGAGAATTGGAGGCGTTGGAGGCGCTTGTTTGAAAACTATTTGGTGGCCATAAATTCAGTGACTGGACCTGCTGATGGAGATGGTGTATTCCCGGCTGGGAATGGGGCGATTTGGCTGCGCCAGATTGCCATTCTTCGTCATTGTATAGGGGAGGATGCCGTGGAAATTTTAGATCAATTTGAGTTTGATGCCACAGCTAATCCTGCTGAGAATAAAGATAGACTGCCAGATGTTCTAGCAAAATTTGAGACATATTTCAATCCACAACGAAATCTTCTGTATGAATGGTACATCTTCATGTCGTTGACCCAATCGGAGGGCGAGCCTGTCGATATGTTTGTCAAGCGGCTGAGAACACAAGCTGGTAAGTGTGAATTTGAAAGAAAGAGAGATATGATGATACTAGTTCGTTGTGTGTTTGGAATCAAAGAAATACGGCTCAAGGAAAAACTACTTCAGGATAAGAATATCACTCTTGCTAAGGCCATTGACATGATAAGAGCATCTGAGGTCACCAGACAGCAGCTCGCTGAAATATCGACCGAAAGAACTGTGGCTGCTGTGAGGAACAATGATAAGCATCCTAATACCGGCCAGGTACCCCCCATTCCGGCACTGAAAAAGATCGTTGATTGTAAGTTCTGTGGGTATGATCACACCCGAGGTAAGTGCCCGGCCTATGGGCAAGAGTGTAGAAACTGTGGTGGGAAGAACCACTTTCAAAGGAAATGCCAAAAGAAGGAAGTCAACCTTGTCTCGAAGTCTTCCGTGATGGGCATGAATGATTTGTTTGTTGGGATGTTATCAGACGAAAATGACATTGCCAATGGTTGGTTTAAAAACTATAGTGTTTCTTGTGGCAGACAAGCCATGGAGATTAGGTTCAAACTTGATACCGGTGCCCAAGCTAATGTCCTTCCGCTCAAACAGGCTAAGGAACTGCAGGCTGCCATTGTATCTAGTGAAGCAAGGCTGCTTACATACTCGAATGAAGTACTAGCTAATGGCGGAAAAACCAAACTCCAGTTGAACTCGAACAATGAAGAAAATAGTCTTATCTTTGAGCTTGTTGATGCAGATGTTGTGCCAGTATTGGGCCTTGAAGCTTGTGTGAACCTGGGTATTGTAAAGAGAGTAGACAAAATCAACAATCAAGCGATCCTTGATGAATATGCAGACTGCTTTGAGGGCATCGGATGTCTAGCTCGGGAACACTCTATCAGGACTGATCCAGAAATAAAACCAATCATTAACCGGGCAAGACGCATTCCAATCACAATGATTGATAAAGTAAAGAATGAGCTAGAGAGAATGGAAGAGAATGGCATCATCAAAAGAGTCGACCAACCGACAGAGTGGGTCAATAGCATGGTTGTGGTAGAGAAACGTGATGGGAGCATCAGGATATGCTTGGATCCCAAGGAGCTAAATAAAGCCGTGCTACGAGAACACCATCATATACCCACTCTAGAGGACATTTCATTCAAGTTCAGCGGAATGGAAGTGTTCACAATAGTAGACATGAAGAATGGATATTGGCATGTTCCTCTGGACCGCAAATCCCAGCTCCTTACAACATTCAATACGCCTTTTGGACGATTCTGCTACAACAGGTTACCCTTTGGTATCAATTCCAGTGCTGAAGTGTTTGAGAAACGTGTTGAAGAAGTGTTCGGTGATCTGGATGTGTGTATCTACTTTGATGACCTCATCATAGCTGGTAGAAACCAAGATGATCATGATGAGAAGCTAAGAAAGCTATTACAAAGAGCGCGAGAATGCAACGTCAAGTTCAACAGAGAGAAGATTCAGCATAATCAATCTGAAGTACACTACCTAGGCCACATAGTTTCCAAGGATGGATTAAAACCTGATCCAGCAAAAGTTGAGGCCATTAGAGACATGCCCTGTCCCACTGATAAAGAAGGCATACAGCGTCTGATGGGTACACTAAACTTCTTAAGGAGTTATATACCCAACATCTCAAAGGTTACCCAACCAATAAGGGACCTATTAAAAGCTAACACACCATGGAACTGGGATGCCGAACAAGATAAGGCCATGCAGCAGATCAAAGATATATTGATGAATGAACCTGTCCTCAGGTACTTCGATGTTAGTAAAGACATTGTACTGCAGGTTGATGCTTCCCAGGGAGGTTTGGGTGCAGTCCTTCTTCAGAATAGTCAACCTGTAGCATACGCATCAAGAGCTCTCACAGAGACGGAACAAGGGTACCCCCAAATAGACAAAGAGCTACTCGCCATTGTCTATGGTTGTGAAAAGTTCCACACCTATACTTATGGCAGGGATATAGAAGTACAAACTGATCACCAGCCGCTAGTGTCTATAGTACAGAAGGCCCTGAACAAAGCATCCCCTAGGCTTCAGAAGCTATTGATGAGGCTTCAGCGATATCAGATAAAACAAATAGGCTATGTGCCCGGCAAGTATCTATACCTTGCTGATACCCTGTCTCGAGCATACCTACCGACATCGACAGTGAACATAGAAGATGATGTCGTCATGATTCACTGCCTCCATTTGGAGGATTCTGCTATGAGAGAACTAGTTGAGGTCTACAATGAAGATACCACCATGTCCATGCTCAAAACAGCTATACTAGATGGATGGGAGTGGCCCACCAAAAAACATGCTCCTCCAGAAATTCAACGATACTGGAACTGCAGAGATGAACTCTACATTCAAGGTGATCTGATATATCGTGGAGAACAGCTGGTGATTCCCAAATCTCAACGTCGAGAATATCTGACAAAACTGCATTCAGGACACTTGGGTATGGACAAATGTATAAACAGAGCAAAACAAAGTGTTTTTTGGCCTGGTATGGTGCAAGAGATTCGACAACTTGTATCCGAATGTTCATCATGCCTCAAGTTCTCTAACCATCAACAAAAGATGCCTTTACTTCCACACGAAGTTCCAAGGCTACCTTGGAACAAGGTTGGAATGGACATATTGGAATTTCAGAACCACAATTATCTAGTTGTGGTAGATTTCTTCTCACATTATCCGGAGCTGAGAATGATGAATGGTAAAACAGCGAGGGACGTTATCATGGCACTAAAGTCCATCTTTGCTGTTCATGGAGTGCCCGTAGATGTTGTTGCTGATAACATGCCTTTCGGTAGTGAAGCCATGCGCCAGTTTGCTAAAGAATGGAGCTTCAATATCACCACATCAAGTCCGCACTATCACCAATCCAATGGCATGGCGGAGAGATATGTCCAGACAGTCAAGCAGTTCTTGAAGAAGGCGTCTGACTCTGACTCGGATATCTACCAATCATTGTTAGCCTACAGGCAGACACCGATAGCTGGTCTACCGTTTAGCCCATCAGAGATGCTTTTCAACCGATGCATTAGAGGCCCGTTACCCTATACCGAGGAGATGTTGAAACCTAGCGTGCCCAATGCCCGAGAATACCTACTAGAGAGACAAGACTCGCAAAGGAAAGCACATGATAGTAGAGCCCGTGACCTGAAGCCGCTAGAAGAAGGAGATAAGGTTGTGGTTAGAACTGATGATGACTCGCAATGGACAGCAGCTAAAGTCATTGCAAAGACGCCGCACCCCAGGTCATACATGGTTGACACGGGCAGAAATGAGCTGCGAAGAAATCGGTCACACCTGAAACCGATAAACCAAGCCAACGAGTCCACAGTTGAGGATACTATAACACTGGATGACACTATGACAGCAGATCAAGCCCCATCTCCAGTAAAAGTGCCTGAGACACCTAGGCGTAGTGCAAGGTCAAACCGGAGCACCCTGCCAGCGCGGTATGAGGGATTTGTAATGAACTAGCTTCTTGTTTGTATAATTAATTAGCTTCTTACTTAGTTATAGTTATCGTTTTGTTCTGTTGTTTCATTGCCTGTCTGGCTGGAGCAAACTTTTGTGTTTCAACACTTCGATGTTGCAGTTATTATTATTTTGTTAATTATGTTATTATCGCTGATCATGGGCATCACAGATATACCTCGACACGCAGGACCGGAAACAGCACTAGAAGATAAAATGGCGATTAATTCTGAACGTCAATGATAAAGAAAACTCCAATTAAATCTTACACTAGTCACATGTTAGGGCTGGCCAGCCATTAGGGTTTATCTAGAAAGATACTACAACATACAGGTACATACTAATATTTAGTATTACTGAATATTATAGCTTATGAATACTACAATTATCATTATCATTATCATTATCATTATCATTATCATTATCATTATCATTATCATTATCATTATCATTATCATTATCATTATCATTATCATTATCATTATCATTATCATTATCATTATCATTATCATTATCATTATCATTATCATTATCATTATCATTATCATTATCATTATCATTATCATTATCATTATCATTATCATTATCATTATCATTATCATTATCATTATCATTATCATTATCATTATCATTATCATTATCATTATCATTATCATTATCATTATCATTATCATTATCATTATTATTATTATTATTATTATTATTATTATTATTATTATTATTATTATTATTATTATTATTATTATTATTATTATTACTATTATTATTATCATCATTATTATTAGTATTATTATCATTATCATCATCATCATCATCATCATCATCATCATCATCATCATCATCATCATCATCATCATCATCATCATCATCATCATCATCATCATCATCATCATCATCATCATCATCATCATCATCATCATCATCATCATCATCATCATCATCATCATCATCATCATCATCATCATCATCATCATCATCATCATCATCATCATCATCATCATCATCATCATCATCATCATCATCATCATCATCATCATCATCATCATCATCATCATCATCATCATCATCATCATCATCATCATCATCATCATCATCATCATCATCATCATCATCATCATCATCATCATCATCATCATCATCATCATCATCATCATCATCATCATCATCATCATCATCATCATCATCATCATCATCATCATCATCATCATCATCATCATCATCATCATCATCATCATCATCATCATCATCATCATCATCATCATCATCATCATCATCATCATCATCATCATCATCATCATCATCATCATCATCATCATCATCATCATCATCATCATCATCATCATCATCATCATCATCATCATCATCATCATCATCATCATCATCATCATCATCATCATCATCATCATCATTATCATTATTATTATTATTACTATTATTATCATCATTATTATTAGTATTATTATCATTATCATTACCATTACCATTACCATTACCATTACCATTACCATTACCATTACCATTACCATTACCATTACCATTACCATTACCATTACCATTACCATTACCATTACCATTACCATTACCATTACCATTACCATTACCATTACCATTACCATTACCATTACCATTACCATTACCATTACCATTACCATTACCATTACCATTACCATTACCATTACCATTACCATTACCATTACCATTACCATTACCATTACCATTACCATTACCATTACCATTACCATTACCATTACCATTACCATTACCATTACCATTACCATTACCATTACCATTACCATTACCATTACCATTACCATTACCATTACCATTACCATTACCATTACCATTACCATTACCATTACCATTACCATTACCATTACCATTACCATTACCATTACCATTACCATTACCATTACCATTACCATTACCATTACCATTACCATTACCATTACCATTACCATTACCATTACCATTACCATTACCATTACCATTACCATTACCATTACCATTACCATTACCATTACCATTACCATTACCATTACCATTACCATTACCATTACCATTACCATTACCATTACCATTACCATTACCATTACCATTACCATTACCATTACCATTACCATTACCATTACCATTACCATTACCATTACCATTACCATTACCATTACCATTACCATTACCATTACCATTACCATTACCATTACCATTACCATTACCATTACCATTACCATTACCATTACCATTACCATTACCATTACCATTACCATTACCATTACCATTACCATTACCATTACCATTACCATTACCATTACCATTACCATTACCATTACCATTACCATTACCATTACCATTACCATTACCATTACCATTACCATTACCATTACCATTACCATTACCATTACCATTACCATTACCATTACCATTACCATTACCATTACCATTACCATTACCATTACCATTACCATTACCATTACCATTACCATTACCATTACCATTACCATTACCATTACCATTACCATTACCATTACCATTACCATTACCATTACCATTACCATTACCATTACCATTACCATTACCATTACCATTACCATTACCATTACCATTACCATTACCATTACCATTACCATTACCATTACCATTACCATTACCATTACCATTACCATTACCATTACCATTACCATTACCATTACCATTACCATTACCATTACCATTACCATTACCATTACCATTACCATTACCATTACCATTACCATTACCATTACCATTACCATTACCATTACCATTATCATTATCATTATCATTATCATTATTATTATTATTATAATTATTATTATTATTATTATTATTATTATTATTATTATTATTATTATATTATCATTATTTATTATTATTATAAATTGTATATTCTGTTTATTATTTATTATGGCTGTCACGCTCATTAATAATAACTTATTTGAAATAGATTCATCATGATAATAAAAATCAGAGCTAATTTGCTAAAACAATAAAAATTAATGTTATTGTGATATTTATTGAAGAATGAAATCCCTCAAAATAAACATTTTCAACCGGACAAGTGTAAAGTTGTTTATTTTTTGACCGCTACCACTCTCTTCTACTTTCTGATGCATCATGCTAATTGTATCAGTAGGAAATCAAAGGCTTGATTTGTGAAAGTAGCTGTGCTCGCTACAATGCACACTGAAATTTTATATATTCATCGTCTGATCCGGATCATAGGATATCACTTCCTATTATTATGTAATAAAATGTAAACTCCTGGATCGATGTGTTCGCGGCCCACCTATGCGGGTTCGAAATATAGATAATAGCCGATGTGCATCGATCCAGCCTGCGAGTACACCTTTTGTCACCTTACAATAGCAACATTACACTAAGTTTTCTCTCCCGTAAAAGTCATTTTTGTTTTTCTTTGCCTTCTTACAATGCAAACGGACTTGACAATTGCTTGCTTGAGCAACCTCTTACGAAACGTCAAAAAAGGCTCCAAAATATGCGGTAATCTTTGAAATACCAATTACGTTTATGTACTAAGTATTTGCAATAGACCGCTTTTGTTTTGAAATCTTTGTTTCCATAATAGAGCTCAACTAAAACATACAAAAATAGAAAAAATATATTGCCAAATTATCATGAATACGATTACATATATTAAATAATTACGAATAACAAATATCATTGACTATTGTTAGTTTTTATTGGGATGATCAGGACCTAATAAGAACTAAGTGTTTTTGAATCAGTAATCTGTTTAACTCACGTGACTAAATTGCCTATTTTACATCATAAATAATATTTACTATAAAGAGTATGTTTCTCAGTCAGCAATGAGTGATATTTCTATTAATCCTAAATGGATACTCAAATTGCTCCAACTGGGTACGTGTATAATAATAAATGAAGCTTAATTATTACCCATAAATAATAATCATTAACTAGTAAGTGATAAAACTACATATGCTGTTACTAGTTGTATATAGCTACGTATGTAGCTGGCCAGGTGTATAGCTGCATATGTAGCTGGCCAGGTGTATAGCTGCATATAATAAACTCTTGAGTATTCTATAAAGTTTTCCTAATCGTTAACTTATTGCCAAAGCTTCGTAGAACTAACCTATGCTGTAAGAGAAGAATCTGGACCAAAGACAAAGTTGTCAAGCTAATAAAGTGAATGGGAGTAGTAATATATGAGCAGATCTCCCTACCAAGTGTTTTTTTTGTGGGATGAATGCCCGGGGTTAATGCAATGGGTTACGGAGTTGACTAGAGTCGCCGAGTTAATATCGTATGGCATTTAAGTGGCATTTAAGTTTTGATGATTTTTTTACTTAATTTGAACTTATATGGCATCTAGAGTTTGAATGTATGGCATTTAAGTTTTGATATTTTTTTACATAATTCTAACTTATATAGCATTTAGATTTTGAATGTATGGCATTTAAGTTTTGATATTTTTTTTACATAATTCGAACTCATATGGCATCTAAATTTTGAACACTCATGCACATATTTGTGGATATATTTATATCTACATTGAATAAATACATTGAATAGAAATGAATCAATATATGATTATATACATTTATTACATAATAAGTAGGGGGAAAATCTCCCCATATAATATAGCTAGAGTCAGTAAAGACTAAGTAATACAAAGCACTACAACTTGTAATGACAATCAATACATAATCTTTTCCTTTACAATGTATCTTGGAAAATCATCAAATTAGTCTTCTAAAAGGTTAAAATTTACCGTGTTTGGGAAATAATTGTAATAGAAAGCATTATATCTAGTTTTTGACATTCGTAAATTTTGAAAAAACTATCAAATTAGCCCTCTAGATGGTTAAAATTTACAGTAAATTTTGCAGAATACAAAGCACTATAGTTTGGTTTATTTGCTTGAGACTACATATCATCAGCGTTCGAGATTGGGTTTACATACCATCAACACCAAGCTCTTCATCAAAATCTTGTAATTCCTTTTCTAGGGATTCCTTAAGAACTTCATCCTCATTATTTGTTTTCGTTAGCTCCTCATCGGAATTTGCTTGTGCACAATAATCTTCCCAATCACTAGCATTGGTTGAAGAAATAAAGACGAGATTGTGGTATGGAATAGGATTTCCATTCTTACTCTGTTTTTTCCTTTGTAAATCATCACACCTGGTGCACATCTTTTAGCTTCCTCGTTGTATCTCATTGGTATTAGATGTGTTCTCGTCTCTCTTTTTCCATCTTTTTCTGCGACATAGCGAATGCACTTTACGGCAGATTCTTCTCCATTGAATCGAAAAGAAATGAATCTTTCAACAACATCGATGTAAGGGAAAATTGAAAATTCTTTGAAATTGCTGAGATATTTGATGTCGCAAGCGAGTTTGAGTTCTTCTTCACTGATTTTTCTCAGTTCTTCAGCCTCAGCAGTAGCTTCCATTGTGGTTCAGCTTTTTGTGCTAATACGTTTGACATTGTAGTAAGTAGTCTCTCGATTTTTTGAGTTTTCCATCTCACCCAAGTACAAAATGTTGAAAGGTAATGGATAGTTATCAATATTGAAGCATTCAACTATTCTACTTGGACAAACGACTTTCTGAAAATTCTTTACAGTTGAATTACCGAGATAGGTGAGAATGTAGTAATCTCCGTATGCACCAGTGCTCTGTTCAATAGAAACGATTTGCATAACTGATGGAGCAGGAAGTGATGATAGTGTAAGAAATCCTCCAATATTTTTCAAATCACTTGTCTTCCATTTTTTGAGAGATTTGGCCATCTTGAGAGCTCTATCAGCATCGGTGAGCAGTTCTTTTTTTCCATAGTGTTTGATGTTGTGGGTAAAACCAGTTTTGGAAGAGCTCGTCTCTTTATTGCTGGTTCTTTTGTGATAGAATTAGAGTTTTTTCTTTTGGTAGTTGTTTTGGGTGTTTTATGTTTGTTTTCAATTGGTTTTGAATCCGTGTAAGAAGCAGAAAAGTTCTAAATAGTATTCTAAAAAAAGAAAGAAATAATGTTTGAAATAGTATATAATTCAGCTTTTCATGTGGAACTAAAAGATTAACTATTTTATACTTTACATTATAGCTAAACTATTTTTGATCTTTGCTAGGTAGGAAATGACAATTTTTTTAACTTTTAGCTTTTATAAAGAGATAGCTCCTAGTAGTTGCAATGGAAGGTGTAGTAGATGTTGCTTCTCCGCTTTCTGTTGTAAAACTGGATGCTTTCTGTGTGAAAACAGTAGCTCTCAAATAGCTAAAACTGCACTGGTTGAACCCTATGAAAACCATCTCGTACCATCCTTCTTTATAATATAACTATGAATAAGCATTTTTTCACGCGAAGGAAAACCAATGCTTTCGCGGGAATAAAAAATTTATTTTCACGCGGCTAAAACCAATGTTTTCGCGGGAAAAAAAAATTTATTTTCACGCGACTAAAAAACAATGTTTTTGCGGGAATAAAAACCTTGTTTTCACGCGAATAGAAACTATGTTTTTGTGGAATTAAACAATTTATTTTCACGCGACTGAAAACCAATGTTTTCGCGGGAGTAAAAAAATTATTTTCACGTGGCTAAAACCAAATGTTTTCGCGAGAATAAAAAATTCATTTTCACTCGAATAGAAATCAATGTTTTCGCGGGAATAAAAAATTTATTTTCACGCGAGTAAAAGCCAGTGTTTTCGCAGGAATAAAAAATTATTTTCACTCGACTAAAAACCAATGTTTTTGCGGGAATAAAACATTTATTTTCATGCGACTAAAAACCAATGTTTTTGCAGGAATAGAAAAATTTATTTCCACGCGAATATAAACCAATGTTTTTGCGGGAATAAACAATTTATTTTCACGCGAGTAAAAGCCAGTGTTTTTGCGGGAATAAAAAACTTATTTTCACACAACTAAAAACCAATGTTTTTGCGGGAATAAAACATTTATTTTCACGTGAATAAAAACCAATGTTTTTGCGGGAATACAAAATTTATTTTCACGCGAATAAAAACCAACGCTTTTGCGGGAATAAATAATTTATTTTTACGCGGATAAAAACTAATGCTTTCGCCGGAATAAGTAACTTATTTTCACGCGACTAAAAACCAATGTTTTTGCGGGAATAAAAAATTTATTTTCACGTGAATAAAAACCACTGCTATTACGGGAATAAAACAATTATTTTCACGCGAATAAAACCAATGTTTTCGCGGAATAAACAAAATATTTTCACGCGAATAAAACACAATGCTTTCGCGGGAATAAAACAATAATTTTCATGCGAATAAAACATGAAAAACAACCCGATTGTTCACGCGAATAAGAACAAATAAAAGTCTCTTTTCCCGCAAATATACACGAAACTTTCCACATACTTTTTTGCACAGTCATCCTAGGGTATTTAAGAAGGAGTGCTCTCACACAAAAGCATCCACTTCAACAACATAAATCGAAGGGTAAGCATCTATTACTACATCCATTAACTATTAAAAAATTTTCTGTGCGAATTTAAAAGTTTTCATTGAACTCAAGACATGATTATCTGATAGGTTTTGACTATTTAATAAGTAGTGCTTTCACGCAATAAATCAACCATTCTAACAACAGTAACTGGAGACTCAACATATACTATATAATATACCAACTGACTGACTACTAGGAGTTTTATTCACAAAGTAAAAAATTACAAGATAATAATTTTTTATTAGCTGAGACATTTAGCTTACCTTTCTATGTACTATTGTTACTTCTATTAAAAAATAATGATGTTATTGTTATTATAGCACTATGAAAACAGAAGAGGAAGATACTGATGTAAACATAAATAAGGAATGGGAATATCTCATGAAAAATGAAATGATATCAGTTTTTCAAATGCTGATAATGAATACATGAATGATGAATACAATGCTGAACTTAGAAATGAAATGGAGATTGAACTTGAAAATGCTTTCCAAGACAAACCTTTGTCTTTTCAAGTTTCATCATCTACTGAAAATACTATAGGCCTCAGTATGCAGTAAGTTTTTAAATCATAAATTAATAATGTTAGTAGAGTAACTCTTTTTGCTGGTTTTTCTATAGACATCTCATGAATCAGCAAAAAAAATACGAATATCTCTTTATTGTAGACAGGAGTCGGAATATCAGGAAATGAATGTAAAAGAGAGAGTTAGAAATTCATCTCATAGCACACAGTAAGTTTTTAAAAATTAATTGATAATAATGTTTGAAACATTGTTTTTCCTGTTACATTTCATACAAAATGTATGTGAGTGTTTTGTAGCACAACTAATATGTGTTAAAATTTCTATTGTAGACAAAGTTTAAATTATCAGGAGGAGAATGTAGAAGAAAAAACCCCTGAAATGTCCCCTAATTGGAAATGGCTAGAAGAAAATCTCATTTGTTTTTGTTTACCTGATAAAACAATCAATCAAATAGGCTTTGGTGCTGAACCTTCACTACCAAACACTAGCATAGTAGCTCACGATATAGAGCCGGTTGTGGAAGATATAGTTGAAGAAAATGAGAATGAACCAATGATGGAAAATGAAGAAGAAGAAGAATAAGAAGAAGAAGAAGAAGAAGAAGAAGAAGAAGAAGAAGAAGAAGAAGAAGAAGAAGAAGAAGAAGGAGAAGAAGAAGCACAAGAAGAAGAACAAGAAGAACAAGAAATGGAAGATAAAAATTTTGAAAGACCTACCCGAGTATCAACCCTAGGTATTGTTGATGATAGCATAGCTCCAACTTTTCATGATGAAGAATGGGATGATCTGATAGCTAGATATTGGGGAGCAATGAAAACCAAACATAGAGCTGGAAAAGTCATAGAACTTTTAAATGTAAGACTTTGGGATACGATTCCAAGAGATCAAGCTGATACCTACCAAAATGACTATCATGATTCAGGAGTGTTAGAATTGCTAAAAAAAATTTGGAGACAATTGAGCTCAAGAGCAAAGGTCAACTGTTGCGTAGGTTGCATACTAGAAAATAAAAATGATGATGAACTCCGATACTTTCACTCATCATCAAACAATGCTACCGTATATCCAAAAGCTAAATTGATTGACACTGAAAGGGAGCTTGATGACTTTTTTGTTGATGTTATGGAGACTGATCATCGCGTACTAATAGCTTGAGACGGAGACCAAATACGACTTGGAGATTAATGCTGATCACAAACATTTCGTTTTATTTCTACAAACTACACGGAATGGGAAAAATTGGATCACCACCAATGCATTTACCCCCTCACCTCATCAACAACAGACAAATACGAACCATGTTAAAAAACACAAAAGGAATACGAATTACTGACAATCTTTGTTTTTTTAGATGTCTAGCATTACACAAAGAACTACAAAAAAACAACGGATTTGCAAAAGATCCGATAATTTAGGAGGTGAAGGAGTACCAACAACAATACCATAATTTCATCTATGGTGATAGTACTAAAAAGTATGATGGGAAAGGAGTAACAGAAGCTGATTTATTGCTTTTGGAAAAAGCATTTCAACTGAAGATAACAGTGTTTTCTCTAAATGATGATATGGCTTCAACAGTTATTTGAAATTCAAACTCCAGTTACAAGGAAAATCTATATTTGGATCTTTATATCAATCACTTCAGCCTTATTACAAACTTGGAAGGATATGTCAGAGCCTACAGATGTCCAACGTGTTCTACTTATTATGACAGATTGGGGAATCTGAAAAGACACAGATGTTCAATCTCAGACGCAACAACTATGCAGTTTTTTGGAGGACAATACAGTCCTAGCGCTACAATATTTGACAAACTGAAGATTCAATTCAGGATACATATTGGGTCAGATGATTCTTTGAGATACTATCCATTTTTTGCAACATTCGACATAGAGTGTTTGTAACCTAATTGCGAAAAAGATCGAGATACAGACACAACCTTTTACACTAACGAGCATAAACTTCCAAGTATTTCAATTTGTTCAAGCGTACCGGGCTTTAAAAACCCACGATGTATTGTCAATAACGGAGATGGTGATGAATGTGTTGAAAAGTTCATCGAATACTTGGAAGAGATTAGTGAAGAATCATATAGCCAATTGGAAAAACAATTTTCACGAATCATAAAACAGATAGAAGGTGAATTACAACGACTGGAAAAAGCTGAAGAAAAGTTTCGTAGTGATTATGAACAGAATTGTCTCAGACGGAGAACAGGAGCTGAAAAAGTTCTTGATGATTTGTACAGCTATATGAAAAAACTCCCTATTCTAGGTTTCAATTCAAAGACTTATGATGTCAATGTGATGAAAGGAAAACTGCTTCAAAAATTGAGAGATGTCTCCGACAAAGATTTTGATTTTGTTATAAAAAAAGGACACAAGATGCCTGTTATCGGAATAGGATCGTTTTTGTTTTTAGATTGTACAAACTTCATCGCTCCTGGATACAGCTATGAAATGTATCTCAAAGCATACAAATTTGAAGCCGGAAAAGGATTTTTTCCTTATGAATGGATGAAAGACTTGGAAAAACTTAATCAAGAACATCTACCTCCAAGAGAAGCTTTTTACAGTTCTTTAAAACAAAAAAACATCAGTGAAGAAGAGTACATGATTTGTTGAGAAGCGTGGGAAGATGACCACAAGAAGACAATGAGGGATTTTTTAAAATGGTACAACAACTTGGATGTAAAATCATTTGTTCAAGCGTTGGAAAGACAAAGATCGATCTACAGAGAGCATGGGATTGATATGTTAAAAGATGGTATATCTTTACCAGGATTAGCGATTCGATGGATGTTTAACAAAGCTCCTCAACCACCCCTTCCATACCTCTCTACATACTTGGATTTTCACGAACTTGGTAACTCATTTCGACGGATTCTCCCAATTTGTCTGATTGACAACAGCAATGCAGAACTTTATCCTCTAATAAAGAAAAACATAGTTGGCCGACCAAGTCTAGTGATGCATGGATATCACGAAAAAGGTATAACTAAAATTAGAGAACATTGGTTGGGAAAAGAAGCAAAAGTTTGTGATAGAATCTACGGAGTTGATGCAAATGCGCTTTATTTATGGTGTATGATGCAATCAGTGCCTACTGGTTATCCTCGGAGAAGAAAAATCGAAAACTCCTTTGTCCCTGAACTAGTAAAATTTAGCAAAGTAGCTCATAGATGGTTACAGTTCCAGATGTTTTCAAAAAAAGATCAATATCAGACATCAGCTCAATGGAGGAGAAGTTGCTCTTGGACAGCGATCATTACCAGTTGATGGATTCTGTGTTGAAAATCGTCATGTCTTTCAATTCCACGGGTGTTTTTGGCATGGACACAATTGCTCTTATAACAACGCCAAAGAGTAAGAGTTTCAAGCTAGTAGAAGAAAATCTAAAGCAAATCTGTTTAAAACTACGATGGAAAATGAAGAATATCTCCGAGCACTAGGTTACACCGTAATCTCGATTTTGGAGTGTGAGTGGATGAAAGATGTAAAAACTCATACAAATTTACAAAAATTTGTCAATACGTCTTACAATTCTTTCTACCCTAAAATACTTGAAAAATAGCTGAATCAAGAAAAAGTGTTGGAGAGAGTTCAATCAGAGGAATTCTTCAGATTCGTTGAATGTGACATCGAAGTTCCTGAGGAAATGAAAGAAAAGTTCTCCAAAATGCCCCCAATTTTTAAAATTACGATGTTAATCAGAGAACACTTGAGCGATGAAATGAAAATCTTTGCTGAAGCCGAAGGTTTTCTAAAGACTCGTCAACGCTTATTAGTTGGAAGTATGTACGGAAATAAGATATTGCTAATGAGCCCTTTGCTGAAATGGTACTTGAAACAAGGATTGAAAGTCACCAAAGTCTACCAGCTGATAGAATATAATCCTAGAAAAGCTTTTGAAGCTTTTTGAACATCGGTTTCAGACGCTAGAAGAATGGGGGATGCGGATCCTAGTCAAGAATTACTCGCTACTACTAGCAAGTTGGTAGGAAATGCTGCTTATGGAAAAACAATCACTGATAAAGAGAAACACACCAACATCAAGTTCAGTGAAGGTGCGAGAAAAGCTTCATTTCGTATCAGAGGGAACAAATTTTTCTCCATGGGAGGGATAGCAGATGATTTTTATGAAATCGTAACCTCTAAACAACTAGTAAGTTTTAAAACAATTATTTTTCAATTCAAAATTTTCATTCTTCAAGTTTACTTTGGTAATCATTATCACCATCATTTCAGCAAACTATGAATGTTCCAGTACACTTGGGTTTCTCCGTGCTACAGTATGGTAAACTGAGAATGCTACAGTTTTACTACGACTTTATGGATAAGTAAGTAAAACCTTATTCCCTACTATTGTTATGCATAAGTAAGTAAAACCTAATTCCCTACTATTAAACCTTATAGTTAACTTAAACAGTAGACAAACTTCCAAATAATCGAAACAATCTTTTTATTTATAGATATATTGACAGAAGTGATTTCCAGTATGTTGAAATGAATACAGATAGCGCATACATGGCGCTGAGCGGAACATTAGAAACATTAGTAAAAGCAAGTATGAAAAAAGAGTTTTACAATGAATATGGTGATTGGTTTCCACGACCATACTGTGACAAACATAGGGTTAAGTTTTTAAGAGTCAAAACATTGGGTTTAGAATGAAGCATGCAAGACTGTTGTGAAAAAGTACTAAAACATGGAAAAAGAACACCTGGACTGCTTAAAGAAGAATTTACCGGAGATGGAATTGTTGCACTGAACTCTAAATCATATTACTGTTGGGGAGAAAAAGGAAACAAGTTTAGCTCAAAAGGTTTAAACAAACGAATTAATCAATTGAACAAAGACAGTTATCTGAATGTATTGAACACAAACAGTCGTTTATGGGTAAAATTTGAGGATTTGTAGTAAAGGATAAAAAAATGTTGACATACAATCAAATAAAGCGAGGACTCACATATTTTTACGCTAAAAGACGAGTGTGTTCTGATGGAGTATCTACCAAACCTACTTTGGCTTAAATAAAAGCCTTCATAATAGACTTCCTTTTACAACAGTTACTATAACTATATGTAATACAAAAAATCGTTCATCATTCTTATAAATATCGATAACAAATAGATGAATATTTAGCTTCATCTATTTTTATGTTTGAAATTATGTTAGAAGTTTTCCAATATATTTTATAGCATTCAATGCGCTTATTATGTAATAAATGTATATAGTCATACATCGTTTTCTTTTTATTCAATGTGAACATAAATATGTTCATACATATATATATTATTATCTCTCTCTCTCTCAAGATGCCATAAGAGTTCGAATTATGTAAAAACATTATCAAAACTCTCTCCCATCATATATTGATTCATTTTTATTCGATGTATTTATTCAATGTAGATATAACTCCTCTCTCCTCTCTCCTCTTTCTCAAGATGCCATATGAGTTCGAGTTGTGTAAAAAAATTACCAAAACTTAAATGCCATACATTCAAAATCTAGATGCCATATAAGTTCAAATTAAGTAAAAAAATTATCAAAACTTAAATGCCACTTTAATGCCACACAATATTAATTCGGCGACTCTAGTCAACGCTGTAACCCATTGCATTAACCTCGAATATTAACCCCACAAAAAAGCACTTGGTAGGGAGATCTGCTCATGTATTACTACTAATGGGGTGTCTTCTTTCACACCTTTATGCATAAACAATGTATAATGAGCAGATACCGGCCCAGTATAGGATTGGAGTAGGTCGCAACTCGACCTTGGGGAAGGATTATTTAATCAACTTCCATCATAGCAGCATTGCTACTATTTCGGACAAAGATGTTAAAAAAAAATTATCTGAATGATGCTATCTCCAGAAGAGGAAGGTTGAGAAAGGTACCGAGAATATAATGAAAAGGGCTGCTGACTGGCGTAAACAAGGAAAGGAGAAATAGTCACAAAAGCTAGACCTTACCAAAATCCATTACAGCATTACTTTTGATTATTATATTATTTTATACGGATCCAATATTTCAATAGCTTGTCAATGAAGATGTATAAGTTTGTACAACATATAATTGAAAATTACTTACCTAGAACCGATAGCCTCAAAGTTGAAAGGGAACGTGTATGCTCCTGGATTAAACACCACAGGTCCTGTACCAATAGAAACAATCAACTGCACAATTACAAACGTGGGCGATTACTAGGTCTACTTGTTTGTAATCACATATTGGGTGGAGTTAGTATTATCAATGGTGTAGCTGCTCACATACTTCCTGATTGAAGGAGTTCCAGTTCCACTTCAAAAATTTGATCTGTTGAGGAGTAGGTGGACTTGTCATCTCCTGTTCCCTCACTCCAGCTGCAATGTGATGTGCCCAAAAATTTCAGCTTTAAATACTTCATTTGGATACCTAAAAAGTATTAAACAAAAAATAGTTCGGTTAGAAAAACTGAAAGGAGCTTTTTTCAGTTTATAAACTTGTAAAGTTGACAAAAAGATCAAATTATCAAAATAATGTTGGTATAATCTAATGTACAAGTAGCGTTCCAATTGAAAGAAACAAATTGACTTTTTTCTTTTAAAATATTATGGCTCTGCTCTAAATTTTGCACAAAGCAAAAAGTTAGTGTCATTGTGATGAAAACTTTAAAAAACTCTTACAATCCCCAAATATAAGAGATAGTTCCATAAATATATTGGGTTTAAATTTGCAACTATGACAGCCACAGTGAATGAAGAGCATTGAAGAGCGTGGAAACTTGAAAACAAACCTTCATTGAGAACCAGAATAATCTGTCCAGAGACTCTGAGATTTCTGTCTCCTGATACAGTATAGAAATTTGTGTCTCCATCCAGTCGGATAAAGAACTCCCGTATTTTCCCCATGTTTTTTTTTAATCAAACTGGAAATAATAAACAATGCAGATTTAGTTTAAATATTTTTGGTTTTGAACAGCTCAAAAACATAGATACAATCCGATAAAATTTTTAAAACAGTTAAAATCAAATATTTGCTTAAGTTCTTTGTTTTTAATTGAGCTAAAGTATCTTAACATTTTTACATCATGTGACCAATTTGTTTTACAATTCTGCACCAGGCAAACAATTTTACCAGCATTAGCGAGACAACTCCTGAAAATTAACAACTCAGCAAGACGGAATTGTTGGTAATTTATGTCAAGTAATTTAGAATGAATCTATTGAGAGATTTTGTGGGTTATAGTTTGACCAGAAAAAATAAGAAATTAATATTTCAAAGCTCGATAACACTTGAGATGTAAAGCGCAGTGTCCGCTAGCGAGTTCTGGTCTTATTTCCTGCTTGGCAAAAACATATAGCTGCTCAAGATATTACACTTATTTGATATTTTGCTGGTAAAAAACAAGCTGATTGGTTGCTAACATTTCTGCAGTAGCAAGCAATATTTTTTGTTTTCAAATTTTTAAGTTACCAAAATGTTTTTATAGCAATAGCTCAAGTGCAAAAATGTCCGTAGTGATATTTATGTAAATGTGTTTATTAGACTCGTCCAACAGCAACTATAATAATGATGTTAAATAATATATTTTCTTCACTATAATGTGTGATACTAAAATGCTGATTAATAAAACGAAACAAAACCCTTGTTTTTGTCCGATACAAACTACGCATTTCTTACAGCAAATGATACTAAAACAAAGTGGGGATGCAAAATAACATGGATTTTTCCAGATAAATTTAAAACAAGTGATTTTGATAATTGCTGTCATTAAAAGGCTCCACCACATAACAAAACGATACCAGCAAGTACATGTACAAGATTTACAGCAAATCAATTTATTGCTATTAGTTTATTTCAGACAAGCTATACAACTAACTTACCTATATTATCAGTGGTGACAACTATATGATATTTTTGACAGTGTGTCAAAAAACAAACCAAATGTAGAGTCAAAAGCTGAAAGGTCCTGCAACTAGGCTTTCATAACACCAACTGTTTCATAACCTGCACAACTGACAGTTAATTACTCATTAATCAGTCACGTGTAACGTGCACTATATTCCCATGGTTCAAATGCGTTCTGGTTGAACCTTCATTCATGTTCGTTAGCGTTCATTTCGGCTGGCACTGCTATCCGTTCCTATGATAAATCAAATTGAAATCCTATGAGGGAGTTGTCCTTCCTTTACAGTGAGTAGCGAGCGCGCTAACTATTTTATCATTAGTGAGATAAAAAACAACTGCGCTCATATCACTAAGTTACTAAGTAATACCAGTCAGGTTAGTGGAATGTTTACAGCACTCACTAATAATAATAGTAGGCGGATGAATACCAATACAAACAACAATCGACCCTTCCAAATCAGCATGCATCTGTTAAGATTTTAGGTAGTGGAAGAGAATGATTGCCTGCCCATTTTCTATTTTCATACTAGAGTAAGGGTTGACGTGTGTGTTCTAATTTGAGACTAGCCTGAGGTCCTTTATTGATTCATGTCCTCTACTATGTATATGGATGTGTGTGTCTTTCTTGTAGGATCTTTTAAGTACCGTGTGATCCTGTGATATAGTATTGCTTGTGCAAGCAGTTGCAGCAGATGTTAGTAGTAATGTAGAAGCAAATCTTAGTAAAAAAAGACCTGCCATATACCCCTAAAAACTTTTTTATAATTAGATTTTTTGGATTATTTACAAACCTGCCAAAAATGTATTTGTTACTTTCTAGATGAATTGTGTTAGTATAATATGTATATGCATAAAAAACAAATCTGCTAACATGTTAAATTGTTGTTTTCTGGTATGAATACTTTTACTGACCTGTTACAGTAAATTTATATTGGAATGTATGTATGTATGGTAATGTAAATGATAGCTGACATTTGCACAGAGCTGTAAGATAGTTATTGGTTTGCTATTTGCTTATGCTTGGGGTTTCCATCCCGTCGTAGATCGTGGTTGACACGGGTCCTTTGTTTGTTTACTCTTGTTTGGTAGTGGGTTAAGTATTATATTTATTTGATTAAAACAATAATAGCGAGAGTAATAAAGTAGATAATAATAGTCCAAGAAGCCTAGGTAAAATGAATAATACTTTTAATGGAAAGTAAATAATAGTAGTGTATAATGAATAAGCGTTGACTAAATGAACTGTTTGTTTGTTAGTAAATAGTTCGAACGCAATTTTACTGACCGAGACCTTGCTATTTGTAGTTGATGCTTACTGAGACTTGGATGATAGTAAATACTTTTGATTTCTTTAGCAGCTTTATCTTTTTCACATCTAAAACAGAAAAATACTTGATTTATAAATCATTGCAACTAAATTGAGATGAAAGATTATTTATAATTGATATATTAATTATTAAGAAAAGATTAATTGCTTACTGAGTTGTATTGGTTGTCTCAAACTCCTAAGTCATAATTGTTGTAGTTTAGGTTCGTCCAAATCGGTAGAAGCGGCACACCCTGCTGAAAGCAGTAACACACTGTCCTCGAGAAGCTAATCTGCGGCAAAGTATTTTGACTTTTCAGGCTCATCGAGTTTGTTGGTCATGTTTTGCGCTGCTTCCATAGCCTGCATTAGTGTGAATACGACGATGTCATGTTGAAAATTTCCAAATCCACTAACTTATCAATTTTGTCAAAGTATAGCTCCTGTTTCAATTCTTTTTATGTCAGCAGCATGTGTTTTGGGTCTTTACAAAGACACCATCATCAATCCGTAGTATTGCAAACATCGATGGTTCACTATAGTACTTTCATCACCACTTGCCCATTATTGTAAAGTTAAATGACGAACTACATGAGGAGATTCAAAACTGATTACACTACCTACTGAAAAGAGAGACAGGGTTTCGATACGAATCATGTTGAGCAGATGAGAAGGTTTTTTGCTTCTTATTAACCTAGTTACTTGTTTAGCGTTTTCAGCGGTTATAGCAGCAGGACCTTTGATTGGATGAAAGAACGGTTGCTTTTCGTGATGAAATCCCATGAAGATCACCAGCCCTGGCACATTGAGTTGCAATGGCCCTAGCTTGTCAGCTTCCTTTTTATTTACGATAATTCTGACCTGACGCCAGTCACCAAATTTTTCGACCTTGTGGTGGATAATGAACAAGTTATTATAGACATCATTGATTGGTGTTTCAATGTAAGTTATCTCCAAAAGCGATTGTGTTAGATTTAGATAACATGGCTGAAACTTTCCAATCATTATTCTTTTGTTTATGGGACAAAAGTTCAGCATACTGGCAGTGTTTTTACCAAGCTGAAATTAAAAGGATCTTTCAGCGCAAATGCGAAGTCTAGTGTTTTAATTTTATAGTAATTCCGTCGTTTTGGTCTAAGCTTTCTTGAACTTTTCCTTGGTATACTGTATATGACTCAAGCGGAATGTTTTTTTTTTCATCTGCATATGGTTCAAATGTTAAAAGTTCATCTGCTGTGATGTCGTCATCCTTATCCATCGGGTTGAGCTAGAAATTTAACTGGGAAAAAAAACAAAAAAAACTGGACAATAGTAGAGTTTTTATTTAATAGATGTAGCAATGTAAATCAATCTCCTCCAAAACACAAAAAAACTAGCTAAGTACTATTAACAATAAATAATTAAGACCCTGAAGATAACTCTCTAACAATTCACAGCGCATTTAATTGACTCTTACCAACAGGTGCTAAATAACTATTTATTAACTCTCACTTTAATGCTGAGAGTTCTCGTAGTAGCTGTAGTAGATGCTGTGCATATGTTGTTCCTCTGGATAATGTTGATGGAGTGAAGATTTTTGGGTGAAACAGTGATTCTTATACAGTCAAAGTTGCACCAATAGAACCAAGCTTACATCCATTGAGAATGCACGCGCAAAAATTCTTTTATAATATATAAGGATTTTCGCACGAATAAAAAAAATTTTTTTGCCCAAAAATCATTATATGTTATATGGGGAACTTCGCGCAAACACAACAATTTTCTTTGCACAAAAATCATTTCATAATTTATAAGGGTTTTTTTGGCGCAAAGTAAAGCAGTTTTCTTTATGCGAAAATCTATTTGTAATATATAATGGTTTCTGAGCCAATAAAATAATTTTCTTTGCATGAACATCCGTTTATATTATATAAGGATTTTTGTGCGAGGCTTTTTATTGGCTTTTGGGTCAATCAGTGCAAATTTTGCTATGTGGGAGCCATTGTTCTCACACAGAAAGCATACATTCTAACAACAGTGACTGAAGAGACATCTACTACTACAACTACTAGCTGGACTTCTGCATTAAGGTAAGAAATAACAAATAATTATTTAACACTTGTTGGAAAACTAACCTAGTTTCGCTCTAAGGAAGATGCACTCATAAACCTTTCAGGTTTGCTCTCAAAGCAACATAGTTTTAGGAGTTGATAAAATTATCTTTGGTACAAAGAGGTAACATCTGGGATCTAGTTAATTATTATCCCTCATATTTATGTGGAACGTTTAGCTTTAATAAAACATATTTGTTTATTTTACCGTTACAATGAATTGATATCCTTATGATCAAAAACCATCCAATTTCTTATCCAAAGATTACTATGGCTTCAATGTTATGTAAGTTTTAAAAATTATTTGTTCATAATGTGGTAATAGGTATTATTCACATAGTCAGAAATCACAAACATTAACTTTACTAACTCGTTTTATTGTATTTTACTTTTGGTTCTCAATAAAATTTAGCTTCTTCTGTTTCACTAGGAATCTATTTATATTCAAACAACTATACATAACATTCACCTAGACCGAAAAAACTTTTATTTATAACCTAAGTCTTTATTTAAATGTATGTTGAAAAATCAAAATAAAATTTCAGTCCCTTTTTTGTTTTGCATTATTTTTTCATTTATTTTAGGTTACCAATTATTGAAGATTAGAAGAAAAGTTCACTTTTCAATCTCAATTAACCCATGAGTAATAACTGACAAGTTGCTACTTGCTGTTTTGTACACAACTCAAAAATAACTCACGATTGTACAGAAATCATGTGTCGTACATTGAACAACAAAAATGTAGTGAATACTATCCACAAGGAAAATGAGGATGATAAAAAAGTCAGAAGGTCTTTAATCATTCCGAGGTTCCTATTAGATTGAAGAACGATGTTACATCCAACACCAACTCATTGTTTTTACAAAGTTTTTGTCCCCATCGTTAACGCATTGATTAATATCATTGCAACTAATCCAGACAACCACGGTAGTCTACTGTCATTGAGCTTACAAAATCAATCGCAAAACTTTTCCCAGAGGACTTTACCAAGTTTGTTTACTGCGATCTCTCCCTTTTTGAAAGATAGACTTTGATGCTCGATGAAAATTATCAAAGAAAGTCATTTTTCACAAACTGGAGACAAGTAGGTTGACACTCGGGTGAAAACATGGTGATATCTAGATTTTACCATCTCGGAAAAGATGGCAGCGTTCAGTGCACTTTGTGCAGAGTGAGATTACTAAATTGGAAGAGCGAAGGCAGACATCCCACAACAGAGCATGCTAAAAGTTTTCCGTTTTTTCATTTTGTTAAAAAGCTATCGACTCAAAATCGGATATACAGAGCTAGAAAACTAACTGAGGAAGAAGTGACAAGCGTCTCTGTTGCCAAAAGCTATAAAAATGAGGAACAAAGAAATAGCGGGTTGACGGGTTTGACTGCAGAGGTTTTACCTCTGGGCATCTCAACTGAACGCACTGGTGCAGTGAGATTTTCTCTGGAATCAGCAAAAAAGATAATTTAAAGCGGTGGAAGGATAACGTTCCTATAAAACTCCTTTCCAATGAGGATTTCTACCACACTGGTTTTGGCTATAGCGTAAGATATTTCTTTTGTTCGGGGAGCTCAAAGATTGGAAAAAGGGTGATGTTTCGTAAAGTGAATACTGTTGTTGGTTCCCAGACTGTTCCTTTTTACTTACGAGTAAAGGAGAAAAATGCGTTGAAGAAGTTCAAGAACAAACGGGAAATTAAAAAAAGGTGAACGAGAGCTTGAGTCACATGTAGCCCAGTTTGTTGAAAAAGAGACGGTGAAATGTATCTGTGAAAAAGTGGGACATAGTTGAAAAGATATAGAAAAAGTCTTGACGCTGAATGGGAAGCTTTTTGAGCGAATTGGATTTATGAGTAAAGCTTTACACGCTTTGGAAAACACGAGAACTTCTGACGGAAATCAAAACAAATTTGGAAGGTTGATGGAACTTATGCTTTGGACTAGTGTAAATAAAGTGGCGGAGCGTGTAGTGACAAAGTTTTATTAGACGCTAAAAACATGAAGGCGAGAAGAAAGATGAAGACCAATACGAGCAATGTAGACTTGCTCAATGTGGATCTAAGTCACATGAAAAAGAGTCCCCACCAATCATATCTCTCTTCCATGTGTACATCTCATTTAATGCAGTGAGTGTAAAGAAAGAAGATTTGCCGAGTGCTGATCAAAACTAAAGCGCTGTCCAATCGATGATTGTCAAGTCGTGATTAAAGATTTTATTAGAATCTACCTGATGAGCTAATGCATTATTTAATCACACTTGACTTCAAAAAAGAGAAAAACAGAAAATAAATAAACATTTTAAAGGTTAAATACATATTGTCATTTGACGATACATCATTCACGTTTTTCATCTCAATGGAATAACAACAAACATGTTGCGCGTTGAAGACTTTGCTCTCCAAGAAGCCCCCAAGTTTAAAGGATACAAGACCTTTTTTCTGAGTCTCCGATGGAATGCCGAGGATTTCTATTTTACGGAAGAATGTGTATACTGCATCGTAAAAAGTAGTTTTGACAAACATGCGACAAATCTATCGCTACTAAACTGTCACTGTTCACACAGCGATGGACAATATACCATTTTTGACTGATACACTATGTTGGTGGAATCATTGTGCGCATTCGACTAAAAAGCTTCATGCCTGATCTGCCCATTGTCACAAGACTTTGAGACATTCGACTTTGTGTGGGCGAGGTGTAATCGCTTGAGCAACACTAAACCAAGACTGTTCAAAACCAGATGATAATTAGCATCATGTGTCGAGGAAATAGCAAAAACAGATACGATCCCAACATCTTGTGTACCGAGTTTTAATTGTACCATATTTCCCGTGTGCAGCTGAGGTTTGAGACAATTTAATCTCCCCCCTTCCCCTCTCCCTTCTCTCCCTCCATCCCTCCCTCCATCCATCCTTTCCTCTTTCTCTCTCTCCCTCCCTCCCCTCCCCCCATCCCCCTCCCCCTCCCTCCCTTTCTCCCTCTCTCCCTCCCTTTTCCCCCTCTCTCCTTCCATCTCCCTTCCCTCCCCACCTCTCTCTCCCTCTCCCTCTCCCTCTCCCTCTACATCTCCCTCTCCCCCCCCCTCTCTCTCTTTCTCTCTCTCTCTCCCTCTCCCTCTCCCTCTCCCTCTCCCTCTCCCTCTCCCTCTCCCTCTCCCTCTCCCTCTCCCTCTCTCCCTCTCTCTCTCCCTCTCCCTCTCCCTCTCCCTCTCCCTCTCCCTCTCCCTCCCTCCCTCTTACTAAAAAGAAAATTATTTACCAGTTCTATCTTCTATTGTTCTGTATCTTTTTCAGAAATTGTCTTGCAATGGAGACTCCTCCATTCATTTTATCTCCTCAGGCTTTGGGGTGTCACCATCGAACTCTTGGTATCAGAGGTGTTTGAGTAGTGACTCATCTTTTGGACCAAACTTTAGGGTACCAAATGCGATCGTTTGCATGTTCCATGGCTCCTGACAGTCGGCCATCAAACTGCTCCAGAACCGACAGGATGAACCAGTACCAATTTGCTTGCAAAACCCATGAAGCTTTGTCACACATCCAAATATACTTGGATCGATCAAGAGCTACAACTCGGAAAGCAACAACAACTACTTACACAACTGCAACAACCACTCATAGGAGGACAACAACAACAATTACTCTGACAATGACAACAACTCCTCATACGATGACAACAAAAACTCCCCCAATTACGGATCCAACACTTTCCTTCATTTTTGTCCATTCAAGCTTCAGAATGTCACGTGGAACTTTTAGTAGCAGAGGAATTCGAGTTGCGGCTCATCTGTTGGATCAAACTTTTAAATATTGACTGCGCTCATTCACATGCTCTACGTCTCCTGATGCACGAACACCAGACTGCTCCAGAACCGACATGATGAATGAATACCAATTTGTTTGCAAGACCGATGAAGCTTTGTCATACATCTAAATATACTTGCAGCAATCAAGAGCTACAACTGGGAAAACCACATCAAAAACAACTACAAATACTCCGACAACAACATTAACAACTTTAGCGATTACAGATCCAACAACCAACACACTTCTTGTGACTACAATCTCTACTCCAACATAAAACCAACATTATTCTGAAAACAACTAATGATCGCACTTGCAAAACCAATACACCGTATCCAAAAATGATTCGATAGCAGTTACAACTCCACCACCTTTTTATAGAGTTTTTAGCTCAAACAATTTGGAAAATTTTTACGAATGAATCTGTCTGTGTCGAAAAAATAGTAAACTAAAAAATGAAGAAACTCTTCTCATTATCATTCATCCAAAATGTTACGATATTTTTTGCAATATCATTAAATATTTCACAACTTGAAAAGTTTTTATAGCATTCGTACTATACTATTTCATAGTATCTATTACAAGTGTTGTCCACTATACCTGCACTTTTCACTCTATTCTGTTATACTTTATTGGATCGACTTCTTACACTATTAATATATACTTTATTACAGTTTTAATCAAATAAATAATACCTAACCAGCTACCAAAACAAAAACAAACAAACAAACAAAGGCATCGTGTAACCCACAATTGCAAGGGTATGTTGGGAGGGAAACTTCCAGCATAAGCAAATGACAAACCAATAAATATCTTACAGCTCTGTGCAAATGTCAGCTATCATTTACATTACCAAACACACACACACACGCACGCACGCACGCACGCACGCACGCACGCACGCACGCACGCACGCACGCACGCACGCACGTACGCACGCACGCACGCACGCACGCACGCACGCACGCACGCACGCACGCACGCACGTACGTACGTACATACATACATACATACATACATCAGAGGCGTACTGAGTACCCCCGACCCCCCCCCCCCCCCGAACATTCCGAGGTCAAACTCCCAACCCCTTAACGTTAGGGGGTCAAATTTGTCGGGTATTGTTTTGGTTTTCGGGGATTGATTTTTCTACTGATGATTGTTTGGGAGTTATCTTACCATTACAACATGAAACATAGACCTAGACCAACAACATGCTTTTACTTCTTTTGTGGATTGACATTGACCCACCCTTGTGATGAAACTATAAATTTATCAGTAAACTAACAAGGCACATCATTGGCTCATGAACAAATGGTTGACCAATCAAATAAAGGAATATTCGTGCTTTTGAATAAAAGTGGAAAGGCGGCTCTACTGTAAAGAAATATTTATTTACAGCAGCATGCAACAAATGAAGCTGCTATGCAACAACTAACAACTGTCTGTATGTGGCTTGGTGGTTAAAATTATTATTACTACTACAGTAACTAATGTTATAATTAATAATGATTGGATTTTCTCCCACTTCACTACTACTACTATTATTTATAATCATTAGATTATTATTATTAATTATTATTTTTATTATTGTTTATTAGTTATTATTATAAATAACAGTTAATAATAATTTGAAGCAAGCCAAATTATATTACTATTATTATAATAATCAAAAATAATAAATAAATATTTATTAATTAATAATGAAATACATATAAATAATAAAATAGTAGTATTTATTATCATTATTATTATAATTAATAATTGGTAAATTACAAAAGTTAAAAAAATGAATAATGATTAGCTAATAAATAATAATATAGTATAACATTAATAAAATTCGACCCCCTAACACTCATCGTGAAGCCCCTAACAGGCAACCCCCTAACAAATTCCTCCAAACCCCTAACAAAAAATTTTCCGCGCTTTGCGCAGTTCTTTTTTGTTAGGGGGTTGGATTTTTAACTCAAAACGCCCCTGACATACATACATACCTATATAAATATTATACTGTAACAGGTCTGTAAAAATAATCAGACGAAAAAACCACAATGTAACATATTAGCAGATCTGTTTTCTTATACATATACATATTATAATGACAAAAATCATCTAAAGACTAGCAAATACGGTTTTGGCAGGTCTGTCAACAATCCAACAGATCTAACAATCAAAAAGACTTTGTGGGTAAGTTGGCAGGTATTTTTCTTTATCGAGATCTGCTCCTACATTACTACTGATGTTGGCTTCTTGTTAATGACACCAGCTCTGAAATAATCTGGGGTTAATGTATTTTTGCTCTTTTAATGTTTCCATGGTATGGAAATTCTGGTAGATGAGATTTATTGTGTCTGGTGTCTTTCCGTTGACGTATCTTGTGTTTTAATATAAGTTAACTGCTGACCTACTTGTGTGCTTGCATCAAATCACCGGATGGAAAGTTAATTCATCCCCAAATTCATCTATAGAGCGTCGGTTGTGGGCTTACGTGAAGGTTGAGGTCAGGTATCAATAAAACATTACAAGAATCACAAAAAAATTTTTAATGAAGCAAAACAGCTTGTTAGTGATGCGTACTTGAGGTCTTTCTTTTTTTTGGGTTGTGTTATGGTTGATGGTTTCTTTTGTTGATTAGCAACTTTATTCTGGTAGCAACTTTTATGTTTGTGGGTAATTTTTATTGTGGTAGGTAAGGAGAAGCCGTTTATCTTGTTTTTTGGTTTGACATCGTAGTGTAGGGAGATCTCCTTGTGGTTGGTTAGTCAATCTGGTTGTTGGTTGGTTTGTGGTGGTGAGGTGTGGTGGTATTGTTGGTGTTTGTCTGTGTGTAGGGATAACACTTAGTCTTTGGTCTTAAGATCTCCTGGTGAAAAATATCATAGCGCCCTCGCCATGATATTTGGAATTGAATTCTTTTTGGTTTGTCACTGTAGAAGTAGATAGCTGTAGAACATTCCATTTGTATATGACCAACTAATGCGCGATAAATGTTTTGAAACTCAAAATTGATTTCTAGTATATTGAGTAAAGCATGGTACCCTTCACTGGTATTCACAGTTACATAAGTGCGTAAATGTATAAGGAAATGAAATCCACCAAGTTGGAGCGTGTATTAGCTGAGCTGCATACCTAACGAGTGATCAATATATCATTCTATTTATAAATGTCAAAACAAGCGCTCCTAATTGTGAGTGCACCTATGTTGTCAAAATGTGTTGTTTGGTAATTGTTTTTTTTTGAGTGGTTTCATCAATCACATAACATCCAGCTAACCTAATTTGTTACGCTTACTTCAATATGAACGAAATAAATTTTTTTGGTTTCCTTTAAACGTATTGTCTATTTTCCTCGAGAATCAATAACAAAGTGAGTCAACTGCAAATAATGTTGCGTTACATAACCAAAATTCTTGTCTAAACCAGGTTGAAAATATAAAATAAATTGATGAACCACACTATTAGTTGAAATAAGGATAAGAGCTGCAAAAAAAACTCAGACAGGTCAAGTAATTGCTGGATGACAAATATTTCTTTTAAAGGGACATAAAACAGTGTCAACTAAATGTAGACAAGGTGTCGTCAAGTCATCATTACGGAAGTCTTAATTACGTTGATCATATTTAGTATAAAAACGGGGAACTTTTCAGTGTGATCATGAGTTCTTCAGTGTTGTTACTTTCAATTAGACTTGAATAAGAACAACAAGCAACTGGTTAGGTTGATTCTCCCTGTTCTCTTTTTTTTGTTGCTTTATAGTATCCCTGTATATGTGGTTGTAGCAATGAGGAGGTGGAAGTTGTTGCGAAATAGCTATTACATTTTTATTACAAATTAAAAAAAATGTGTTTTTGTTATATTTTATCAAATGGTGGTATAAATTTCTTCGTTATTTTCATTACTAAAGTTAATCTAACAAGAGAATGCTAAATTTAACTCAAGGTCACTGGAAACATGCAAACTTTAGCAGCAAGATGGTGTAATAAGTGATAAAGAAGCTCAATTTATGCTATCTTGATAGTAAATTAGGTAATTTTCACATTTCTTGGTGTGCATAATAGGCTCTATTTCAATATTAAATTCTGGAAGTTTTGGAATTGTCTTTTGAATCTCAATACACTTCAACGAGCTCAATTAATTTCATTCATTGACTAGCGCATTATCAACATCTTTTAAAATAATGTCACTACCAAGTACAGGTTCTCTAGTTAAAAAGAAAACTAATCACGACTATGAAATAAAATCTCTGTTAATTTTCTAATGACAAAGTTTTATAAAGTCACTTTTGTTTCAAAAATTCTTCCTTCAAGGATGGTGTTACATAAATGGACAAAAAGCTTGAATAAGTTTAATTTGGTAAAAGTGCCATAGAGTGTACAACTATTATCCGACATAAATAAGAAGATGTGAGAAGATGGAAAGGAGAGAGGGCAGGAAGTGTTGGTAGCGTACAGTCAGTATCTTAAGAGTTGGCTTGTAATTGTTGGCTGGTTTTGTTTAAAATATATTCAGCTATTCTCATATACGGTGTTACAAATAAGCTATGTGGGGTACTTGATAGTATGGATGAGTAGTTATGTTATATCACTTCTATTGCACATGTAACTATATCTATTCTTGTAAAGTAACTAGGAGTTGTCCTAATTATGGTCAACATAATGATGAATTAAGTCTACTTCACATAGCGGGAGTTGTGTCTTCACACTTCCTCTCAAGTTACTACTTTCAGATAATTTGCAAATACAAAAACACACAACAGAATGCAGCCATCATACTTACTCATCAGCTATGTAAATAGCCTGCTCATGCACATAACAGGGCTATACTAAAGTCTTGAAGCTGATAATCTCAGCTTGTTGACTGTAGCTACTACCCATAAAAGAGATTCGTTGTGAGTTTTGTGTAATAAAGGGGAATTCAATTGACTAAAGTTAATTTAATTGTGTTTTTAAAAAATGACTTTTGAAAGTATTCAGTACCTTACGCTAAATGAGTTTTCGCAAAGTAGTCAAAGTTACTGATTAAAAAAAGGTTCTTTTTATTTAAAAATTGTTACTGAATCCGATTAGAATGAAACGTGAAGCGCAGAATATGAGATTAATACTTTGAATCAATAGAGTGAAATTAGCTAGTGGTGTTGATGCTTAGTTACATAGGTTGGTGATTGATGAGAAAAAATTGGTAGAATTAGCATACATGTATTAGCTTTAACTTTTTTGTACGTATTAGGACTATTGATGGAAATGATGAATAATATAATTACACATTTATTGATGCTGTCTAAAAGAGCATATCGCAAGGCATATGTTTGCTGATGTTTAAAGTAGTTGTTATTTGTTCTGGCGGTTGGTTGAAAACCACACAAGGCACACTGCTGATGCTGAGTCGCTGGGTGTGTTATCAGTAAATACTATGTTTTCATATCATGACAAACTATCACCAAATCTCTGTGGTTTATTATCACAAATAATTGGCGACAACGACATATATTTCCACGACTCAAAGTTTATCGCCATTGGTTAAACCAAACCCGCAGAGGCAGTTGCAGTCAGTGTGCTGTTAAGTGCAATTTAGCCAACTAACGTTGCAGGCTGTTTTTATTATTATTTTCTCATCTTGTGCAATAAAAATATGAAAAGAATATCACTGTGTCGTTGACTAGCTAGGAGAGGAGTGTTGTGACAGGAGATTTTGGTAGCACATTAGCTGTCATTCAATAACTATATTATTTATTATTAGTTAGTAATAAATAATAAAAAAAACCAATTGAATTTTTGTTAAAAAAATTCTACCATTTGTTTTTATCACTGCAATAATTAATTACCAGCAGCTGAGATCCTTTCGTTTCAAATCAGTTGTATTGTTTCATAAACAACGATGCAATTAACCACAAGCGATCATCGTTAGTTAAATATAAACACACGCAAGCTAACAATGCCATGCCATGCAGTTACAATGTATAACTTGCAGTTTCCTGTTTTATTACACATGCCTGGTTTTATCGCCTTTGGCGACATTAGTGTTTTCAATAGCAATAAACATCTGGAATTAGGTTTACAGCCAATTTTTTACTTTCAGAGAGCGACAAATGTTTTTTGACAAATCTCACGACAAAACTATCTTCAACAGGAATTTCTCTTTATCGCCGGCAGTATCACCAATTTTTCATGGTCTGGAAACCTAGTAATAGTGAATAGAACAGCAGTTCTCCTGATATCTTTGGCAATAGACAAATCACTAGTGGATCAGCACTTTGATTAAAACAAAATTGTTCCTATACTTCAGGTGACACAATGTAAAGGTGTTAGCAATGTGTTATGATAGTTTTTATGTTAAACAGATTTTCTATATCAAATGATGGTTGACACAGCAAGTTTTTGGCCTAATTTCTTAAGGTGATACTTTTTTTCTTTATGTAAAAATGGCTACTTTCTATCAAGCATAGTTTTAGGTGTTATCATTCTGTTTATTAAATATGTCAAGTCACAGTCCATTGAGTCACATTGCATGTTGTTGATATGTGTCAGGAGCTAAGTATTGAGTGCTTACTTGATGTGAGCTACATAGATTCTATTTGTGTCTGAGAGATGCAAATAATATCTCACTTAAAGTACGCTACTAATAACTTTCTCTTCAACCAAAACGGTTTTTAAAGTCACTCTAATTTTTTCACTCAGTCATTCACTCATACACTTCGGCTACATTTTACAAAAGCGGTATTCATTACTGGTCGTAGACATATCCCACTTGCATTCCACATAGTTCACTACAGATATTACGCAATACTTAAGTGTATATATATATACATAAAATACTTTATATTTGATAATTTATCGGCATCAATAACGTGCAAGCCCAAATCTATTCAATCATTCAAGTATTGTTGTGGTAAACACTGTTGCACCTATCTATAGCTTACAAAACCTATTCAATAACTCATCCCTGCCATTTTCATACTCAGTTCACTTCATTAAACTTTTGCTAAAGCTTATATCACATACTATTCCATTCATTTCTAATCACAACTGCACCCATTCCAAGCTATACAATATACAATTTATATGTGTTATGACAATTATACCTCCACACAGTGTTTATACATACTCATAGTGTTATGCTGTTGTAGCTATGGCAACTGATACAACATCGGCTATGAGTTATTCCAACATTCCATTCACTTGCACAATCACAAAATGTTATACAACTAGCACATCACTAGGCTGATTAATTACCTTCTTTTAATTAATGTTGATCAGTGTGTCACAGACTGGCATATCTATTACTTTAGCAAATACTAAATTTATCATTCCTGAGCAGTTTTTTTTTTCAATTACTCTATGATGTAGGTACTTTGGGTCAATTTAGCTTGAGCGGAATAACTTAATGTTTTAGCGCAATTGGGTGGGTGGCGATGGTAATACAAAAGTCAATTGAACACTAGACAATCCGTACTATATTGTGATTTCTACCTGCCAGTCGTCAGCTGCCGCAGTTTCAGCTTAACTAGTAGCTACTGCAGTTGTTTTCTACTCAGACATGGGTGAGGAGCTTAGTTACTTAGGTAAAATCAATGGACAAGGGAGCTGGGAAACATTTAACATAGAAATTTGGTTATTGACGTATACTAGGGGGTACGCAAAACAACATGGAGCAGAATAATTTAGTTGCAAGATAACCTGTGTGAGGTAACGTAAGCTGAAAGTGGTGGATAGTGCCCTGCATACATGCAATATTTAATACAATTTCATTTCTCTAGTCGTAAACAAGGAGTTGTTCGCTCTTACTCTTCTACATATAAACTGCATTATGAATCTGCAATATAGAAGGGGGAGTTATGTACTCATGGCATATTCACTATTGCAGATTTATTAACAATATAATACTAGTTTGGTAATTACCTGGTCGATTTGTCTACTTACTTCAATGAGAGCATTTCGCGCATGCCTCTTTTGTGGATACTGACAAGTGGTACAGCTAAGAAATTTAGATTGAGGATTTTTTTATTTAAAAGTTTCTTCAGGTGCCCCTGAGAAATACTGGTGGAATGTAATTAACAAAAATGTAACAATAATTTATCAAATTATGAAAGTTTTCCTAAATGGTCTAATTGCAAAAGATTTTTTTTTGGATAAGTTTTTGTGAAGGAGCTTTTCAATGTTACATACAAAGCTGGAAGATCCAAATTATTGTGAATTTGCTGACCTTCCTGGTAGTGGAAAAATGCGGTTAATATATCAGTTTTACTGTCAAATCAAAACACATGCTGGTTCACGTGCTAACACACAAGCATGGGTATAAACATGTAGATGTACTCGAAAGCTCAAAAGGTAAGAAAAATGATGGCATTATTATTAAGTCTATGTCACACATATATATATCTGGTCAGACTGTTTTAAAGTTCATCAACTGTGTGGCTTCTTCTCGCAATTTAAAACTGATCTGACGCAACATGTAGTACACCGTTGGCGACCACTCAAGGGATGTGTTATGCAGGCGGAGTCAAATTGTAGTTCTTGTTGTATTTCTGGCACTCAAACATTTTTGGTGGACGATCAATATCAAGTCTTTGCTGGTCTGTACTAGAGTGAAAGAGTTCTTAGTGAGCTACAAGGATCAAAGCGTGGTGGTGTCTGCCTTATTCTATTTTGTCAGCGTGGAAAGCAGCTATAAAAAGGCTTACATTTTTTAACTAAAACTGCACGTTATCCGTAAATTAATGGCTGATGCAACATGTGATCAGCTAGCGTGAAATCTCACATGAACTGCTAAACTTCTCATTTGTGTATGATCCGCACTCAATGTAATAATGCAGTAAATTCATCAATCGAATCTTTGTTTTTAGTTTAAAACCAAAGCTACACCATGGACCAATCAATTCATGAGCTACACAAATTTAATGAATGTTTGGGTATCCCACTTGTGTCAAAGGAATATATTGCTATCTATGCTGTACGCAAAGTTTTACTTACAACCACAATCCTACATAAAAAGTTTCCGTCATTTATACATTATTCGTACAACCACACACACACACTTCCTCAACCAGCCAGATTGCACGAGTCTGGTTTTGCGCGAACATTGCATCCTACTACACTCATATTACAGCTGTACTCAACTGTAACTATCATCAATCACATTGCTATGGGCAAAGTGCCTTCTTCCCTCAATATTCAAAGCGTGTAATTCAGTGTGCAGCATTGGAGAAATTTTCAGCAGCAGAAATGCAAACCTCATTGATGAAATACAAAAAAATTGCTAATCTGTATTATCAACTTCCTTAACTCAAACCAAGTGTGTAAAACATGAGGGTAGTACATATATTTAGAGCAGTTACCATGGCAACACGTATAATACAATAGGGGTTCAAAAGGACCTTTGTAAATAATCAACTAGCAGATGTTCGCTTGCCAGGGTGCCCATAGGGTAATCTATTCTGTTGAGCCAGCTGGCAGTTTGCTGGTGGCCTAAATGACCACATCGCATAGCTTGGATTACATTTTGTGGAGGAATTTGGCAGTTGCTAGCCCCTGAGTGTTCAGTGGCCAAACTGTAGCAGCTGTGCACCCCTACTTGATGTACAAACCAGACAAGCAGAGACTACTGCTAAGGGATGGTAAAGGCCCCGCCCATTGACTACCTTGATTTACTTGATTGGGCCATAAATAATTCTAGCAATAGCATTGGCTGTTTGTATCTATGCTTTAGTGATCAGATTATATGGTATTGAACTGTATGTGTATAAATTGTGATGTTTGAGCCAGAGGGCTCAGTTGGAAATCAATCTTATACTTGTAAATATCTCTCTCTTATCACTTGGAGTATTCTGGAGTTGCAGCAGCTACTGACCAACTTGCATACCTGCCAAGGCTTTTGGAGCAGATTTACCCTGCTACACCAGTGTTCACTGGGTTGGCAGGACAGTGCGCAGGGCTTACAATGCAGGGGTTAAGAACTTATACAGCCGGTAGTCAGTCAGATAGTTGGTGTGTCTAGTAGTAGTCCGTGAAATCTACTACATTGGTGGCAGCTGTGGGATCTGAAGGAATCCCAAAGGACACAACTGACAGGGCAGCCAGGGGAAAGTTGCAGTATTTCTTTTGGATATTATCCAGCAGACAAGTACGAGTAGTATCACAAGAACAGTTCTGCATCGGAGTTGACCATTTTCAAACAGTCATCAGGATGATTGCCTGTTGTAAGCGCAGGATCAGTGCTCACAGTTGTAGTGTCAACTCTAAACTTGTCCAGTAGACAGCCACAGAAAGCAGAGGAATTCCGGCGTCTACTTTGAATTCATCCTGTAGACAGTTACAGGGCCAGTCACCGGGTGGGTACTGAGTCATACAGGGCCAAACACGGGGCCGTAATTTGGCCATACAGGGCTAGTGATCACTTGAACCATGGCAGCCAAAAGAGTAAGGAGCCTTGGTAGAGCAAGACAGCCAGCAGTACAACCGGCTGGACAACCAGCCATGGATGCTAATGAGCTGCTCACGCAGGCTTTACATGGCATAGTTCCACCTCAACCAGCTGCAGCGTCAAATAAGTTTAAGGCGCCAAAGTTTGAAGGAGATGCAGACGCCAAATACTTTATAGCTCACTTTGTTGAGGTCGTTGAAGCAAATGATTGGGCACATGGCACTGCACTGTTGCACCTAAAAGGCGCTAAATGGTGATGTCCTGCAGTGTGGAAAGTCAGCTCGTGTGCATGAAGTGTTCACTGCTCTGCAAGCCAGGTTTGGTCTCACTGCCAGAAAAGCACAGGCAAAATGTTCAAGCCTGCAACGTTCCCCAAACTACCCTACAAAAACATACAACCGAGGTAGAGTGCTTGGTGCAAGTTGCCTACGATGAATTTCCACCCATACGAATTGAACGGATGGTGTTGGACACCTTCTCCAGCACTCTGGGTAACACAGCACTCCAGATACACTTGCTGGCTGTACAACCAGTAACAGTGAAAGATGCTGTCCTAGCAGGCAGCAAGTACCAGCAGATCAGACCCTCCCTAGAAGATTGACCCTCCAGAGTCAGGGCGGTGGACGATGAGACTGAGGAGAATGAACCATCTACATCACCAACAAAGACAGTGTGATTACTTGTCGGCCAGGTTAAGCCAATAACTACCGACGAAGAGCTACTGGTAGGGATGATGAAAACCCTGCAAGCATCGGTGGAGGAAGTGAAGCCGCTAAAAATGCAGCATACAGACCTTCCTATTCCTAGGAAGCCTGCCCCTCCTAGCTGTTGGGGTGTGGAGGTCAAGGCCATTACCTCAAAGGCTGTCCCACCCATTCTTAGGCACCTAAGATGAACAAAGTAAAAGAGCAGGGGAACAAAAGGAGCCCACTACAGTAACTCCAACTGATGGTCACATCCGGGCTACTGGAAGATTTACATAAACACTACTAGAAGTTAGAATGCCACAACCCTGTTTCAGAACACTAGAAGCAGGGATGCAGAGCCACTCCCAATCCTGAAGCATGGCAGTTGTCACTGACCATCCGTTTCGGCACCTTGCAAAAAATGGAGGTAGACAGTGCAGATCCAGGGCCGTCAAGTCAACCACTGACCAGTGATCCAACGCTGCTTCAAACCCCAGCACCCAGAGGGAAACCACAGTCAAGGAGGATCAGACTAAACAAACTATCGGTTCCAGACATCCACCCCCAGATAAAGTGATAATATCTTCTAGAACGGCCATACAAACCCAGCTATTTCTTGCCTGGTAAACTAGATGGGAAGCTGGTATCCATACTGGTGGATACAGGGAGCACCGCCAACTTGTTGTCCCAACACACATTTAACGAACCATCTGCAGCCACCAAGAGCAGCCTGTATAAGAGTGATGCGCATGGATTGATGTCAGACGGCTCCCGGATTCCATTTTATGGCACGATCCAGCTACCCCTCTGGCTAAGAGACATGAAGACAGAGGCTACATTTTTGGTCAGCCATATCAACAAAGATGTCATTATTGGGATGCCATTTCTAATGGCACACCAATGTCAGATAAAGTTTGACGAAGCAGGCATTATGTTGAATGGTCGAAAACTGGCACGTAAAGGCAAACATGGAAGGGTGTTGGGTAGCAGGATGCAAGTAATCCGGGACACAGACTTCCCCTTGGTCTGAAGCAAAGATACCGTGTCGGTTGAACAGCCAAAATCACCTCCTTCATGGTATATTGGAAGGCCAGGGAGATGCACCACCCCTGGCAGCCAGCCTCAACCAACCAGATCAACCAGGGCGCATTTTAATCAGATGCCTGAACCCCATCGACTAGCCGGTCACCTTGAATGCAGGAAGGAAGGTAGGGCAGTATATCGGGGTCTCTTTTGAAGAGTGTGTAGTGGAGAAGGAATGTTGCCGGATCACAGGCCCCCTTCCATACACCCAGTGCTATCACACCTTCAAGAGTTATGTGATGCAGTGCTGCATTATTGCAGTAGCACCAAGGGGGCACATCAGTTGGCCAATCTACTAAGCTGATGTGAGGCTGTGTTCAGTACAGGAGAGCAGGGGATGAACGAACTGAGCTAGTCAAGCACAGCATTTCCTTGCTCCAAGGCCCTAAACCTATATGCCAGCCCCCACACCACTTGGGCCCACAGAAGGAGGAAGAAGCAGGGAGGCAGGTTGCCCAACTACTTGAGAGAAGACTAATAGTGCCGGCGTCATGAACTTGAGCTCCCCAGTAGTTGTATTAAAGGAAAAAGATGGAGTCTGGTGTTTTTGTATGGACTACCAAAGGCTGAATGCAGTAACGCATCTCGATGCATATCCCCGCCAAGCATCTCGCAGTCAGGCGTTATTTCAGCACCGTAGACTTTGTCAGTGAATACTGGCAGGTGCCACTAGATGAGGATGCCATTGGGAAGTCAGCTTTCTCTATAAGATCAGGTCTCTGGAAATGCAAAGTTCTACCCTCTGGGTTGACTTCTGTGCCAGCTACTTTCCAACGCCTGATGGAGAAAGCCTTACATGGACTTTACTGGCAGGCGCTCTTCCTATATCTAGATGACATTATTTGTTTCCAAGCCCTTGACCGAGCTGACTGGTAAGGATACCCCCTGGGTGTGGGGACAAACCACGAAAGTGCCTTCCAGCAGTCAAAATACAGTATTCTCACAGCCCCCATACTGGGATACCCGGAGGCCACCTGCACGTAGATTGTAGATACGGATGCCAGCAATGATGGTGTTGGAGCTGTGTTGTCCTGGGAGCAGAATGGACAAGAAAGAGTAATCTCCTACAACAGTAAAATACTCAGCCCTGCAGAGCAAAGTTACTGTGCTACCAGGAAAGAGTTCCTGGCAGTTGTCAAGGCTGTGAAACATTTCCGACCATACCTGTACGGTCAGGAGTTTCACTTTCAGACGAACCATGCCTCATTGATGTGGCTGTGTAAGAGAAAGGAGCCCACTAGTCAAATGGCTCGCTGGCTAGAGATCCTCTCTGAATTCCAGTACACCCTCGAACATAGGAGCAGAGACCAACACGGTAATGCAGATGGGCTGAGTAGGCACTGCACAGACAATTGTCATCAGTGTACTCATATTCAAGAGAGAGATGGTGGTCCCACCAAAGCAAAAGTGACAAAAGAGGTCCAGTCACACTCCATCCCTACACCCCCAGCTACTGCTACTACCTGTCCTGAAACCCCTCATGTCTCTGCTATCGACCGAAGACGTGCTATACCCTCAGATAAAGATTTGGTGCGGGCTCAGAAGGAGGGTACACACCCGGTAGCCAACATCCTCTAACTAAAGAACAGCTGGAGACCAGTACCAGTGAGCTCAAGCAGTTGAGCCAGAGGCAGGAGTCACTCAAGACTA
This sequence comes from Cryptosula pallasiana, assembly GCA_945261195.1. Taxonomy (NCBI): domain Eukaryota; kingdom Metazoa; phylum Bryozoa; class Gymnolaemata; order Cheilostomatida; family Cryptosulidae; genus Cryptosula; species Cryptosula pallasiana. The sequence continues at coordinate 37,301,111 of OX183132.1, read as the reverse complement.
CAGTTGACAAAGTTTGGAACTGCATCTAGTAGTTGGAAATTGTTCCCGGTGGTGCTCTGTATGTCCATACAGCCTGAGGGGTACGGTGATGTAGGGAGCACAATCCCTGGCCCATGCTGGTATCATAAGGGCCACTAATTGCCTCGTAATAAATTCTCCCACTCATGTGGTCAAAGAAACTGGAAGGGAGATGTTTGAAACCAAGGGTATGATTATGTAATGATTTATACATATAAATATACTTGTTATTGTCATCATCATCGTCATCGTCATCGTCATCGTAGTCATCATCAGCATCATCAAATAGAGAAAACCTAAAAGTTCTCACCTCTTTCACAGCCGACTCACTCATTAGCAGTAAGGCTTCTTCAAATGTTAGGATCATAAGAAGATGTTTTTTTACTCCATTTTTACCCGTCATCATGTTTTCGTAGTGGATAATACCTTGTCCATTGTTTTTGATCGTTAAAACGTTTTCAGGAGGGATGATAATCTTTCCACTCATCAAACATCCAGCATTTGACATGAATCTGTAGATGACTGTGCAAGCAATACATAGAGGTGTCGTCTGCTGTTTTAGCTTCAATTTTGTCTGTTGTCTCAACTTCAAATTTTTCCAAGTGGAGAGTCTGCTTAATGTCAAAAGTGTGTTGGTAGGAATCTTATCGAAAGTGTTGATTTTAAAGTATGCATTCAATTGTTTCCAGGATTTTTTCTGAGAGTCTTGGCTAAAGCTTGCTGTTGTTTCAGACTTTGGTTCAGAACGCTGCTGATAATGGGGAGGTCAAGTTGACGTCGCCCTCACGCTTCCATGTAGATTACTGTATACAGGGTACAGAAATTGAGCTCTTCAAACTTCATCGCAAGCTCTTTATCGATCCGTGACTTCGCTCGAATCCCATTTCTATTTTTTAAAACGTCTTTGTATTCCAAGATACCGTTGTCATAAACTTTCTCTGTATGTTGTATTACGTATATGTATTTTATATTATATTTTCTACTGAGCACATATCCTACAAGTTTTGATAGCAAACAACAACTGCCATGTCAAACAGAAGTCAGTACAATAAAATAAACCAATACAGTAACAAATCAGTACAGTAAACCACAGCATGGTGCACTTGCTGACACTATTCAATAGTACGATGTCTTGACAACCGTAATCTTCGATGAATACAGTACGGAAAACCTGCAATACTGTACGAATTGGTAAATTTATCAGACTCAGGAAATTCTCAATCTCCAAGAATTTTTTTCTCATAGCGTCCGTCATTATTCCAGCTATTTGATTCAGCAGCAACTCTTTCAAGTTTACTAGCGATAATCTCTTCATTTTCATCTCCAGACATAAGAAGAAAAATTTGTTCCCGTGTCAATGACGTTGATACTTTTTTGATATCAGCGTGTCGTTCGGCTTTGTTATTGTCATGCAGATAGGTATAATCCGGTGTAGGGCTCAAAGGAGAGTCGGTCAAAGCAACTCGCGTATTCCTCAATGAATTGGAGAATGTGTTGCTACCACTGCTGATTGAGTGGGAGGAGGATAAAGTATCGGAAGAGGTGTTAGTGTTGGTTCCTATCAATATCATTGATGCTGGCGACGGTGTTGATGCTGGAGGAGGTGGAGGTAGTAGAGGTACTGACGATGTAGGGAGGACTGGTTTAATGCAAAGTTTTGGAGGTATTTTGGAGTTTGAAGTCATTGTGCCCACAAATTTTTTTTTATTTATTTCAAACCTAAGTTAAATGGTAAAAATATAAAAAAATGATTAAATATGATGTGATTATTAGAGTTTTGTCAAAAGATTTAGTTTTGAAAAAACAGTTAGACTACAACTAGATGAGTTATTCAACTAGTTCCAAATAATTATTTAGTATTTCTTACCTTAATGCTTAATGCTCTCCTGGTAACTGTAGTGGATGTTGCTTCTTTGCTCACTGTTGTTGAACTGGATGCTTTCTGTGTGAAAACAGCAACTCTTAAATAGCTAAATTTAGGTTAGTTTAGCAAAGATGCAAAAACCAGAAATTTGTGTTGGGACTATAAACAATATCATTTATTGAACAAACTGGAACATTTGAGCAGATGATGCAGACAGTAGTATAGACTGCAATGATGTTGTGGAGATTTATTTTAGTTGAAAAAAAAACCTTAGGTGATAAATGTTACATATACTATCTTTCTTACTGTGATTATTACAATTTAACCACTAGATTTTCTTTTTTTTAAGGCAAATTTGGGATCGTGTACAAAGCGTACCCAACTCTCTTGAAGAGTACTATTATTCATAATCATTATTATTATAATGATTGTTATAATGTACAGGATTTCTGAGTCGGGTAGTGAGTTGCTGATAGCATTCACCACCTGTACCAAACCTCAGGCTGCTGTCTGTACACGACCACTGACCGCTTCTAGCAATGCCTGCCCAGCATAATCAGACTAGCTGGGTAGTAGACTGTCTAGAGTATTGGGCCTTTGCAGGCCGGCACTCCTTAGTCGTACTGGGCAATAGCACAGAAGTTATCTCTTTGAAATTTGTAATGAAAAAGTAGTGAAGTAGGGTTGAGTATTGTATAATTTGGATAACGCCTGGCTGAGCTCTTCTCCTGCTCTGATTTACAAGCAGCTTCGGCCACCTTATATATAAAAAAGGTTACATAACAATCTTTTTGTGACATAATCTGTCAGCCTTAGGTGCTGACAGGAAAAGAATAGCTTGGTTCTATAAGTGTATAAAAAGAGCTTAGATATAAACGAAGGCTGTCTAGATTTCAGCTACATCACATGAGCTTTCCTTTGTGCTCATGTGACTGCACAGAATCATTAAACATTAATAGTTTACTTCCCTTGTTTTAGGTGGCAAAATAGACACAGCTCATTTTTATTATTAATATTATATCATTATTTATTAGCTAATAATTATTCATTTTTTAATTTATTAATTATTAATCGTAATTGTTACCATCATGTAATTCGTTATTTTGATTGTTTTTTATTGTAAAAGTTGGTTTGAACATTACCCTTTGCGCTAATTCAAGTGTTTTTTCTATGGCCACTCCCAATGAGATGACCACGCCTTCCCATGGCGGTTTATTATAAGTATAAAGCAGAATCGCTGATTAGTAAGTAGCAATTATCTGCTCATATATTACTACTGCCGTAGCAATTATCGTTGTTAACATGTATATATACTTGGTTATTACAATAAAAATTCTCATTGATTAATTGGATTTTTATGTTGTACAGAAACAACAGGCTTTACTCTAGTTATTACTACTACCACACTACCACTGCCACTACCATTTCTACTAACTATTTGTATTGAACATGGTAGCAATTGATATTTTCTTGCATTATATCTATTATGTGTATATTTATTTTATATCAATTTAGTTATGGCAATTATACTGATGATGAAAAGCAGGAATCGCAACCTTGAAATTTGAATAATCCTAGTAAAGTTCCCCCGGCATTACTGAGGGCGCGAAGTGCCCAAACCGAGGTGTTCAACGCTGAGCAATATCAGCTAGGGGGTTTGGGAAGGCCATTGTAAGCCCCCCCCCCCCCCCAAAGAGTGCTGAGCTCCGACCTGGCCGCCAAAGCTCTAAGCATAATGTACCACTTGGCAATCAATCAAAATGGATGTATTGCAAATGGAGGCAACAAAAGATTGAGTACGAGAAATGCTTGGAGTCACAAAGCAAAAAATTATGAAGTGTGATTAGATTAAAATGTTTGACCACACACTATGTTTATGAATCACTGTGTATAATGCGCTTATTTTGTTTTGCTTTGGTTATATGCTGTTGTCGCCTTTTTAAATTTTTTGTCAGCTCTTCATCATCTACATCAATCAGCTACATATATACATTGTACTATGTGATTTTAGACCATTGCTCAAGCTAGTAGTTATCTTCTTTTTAAACTGCTTTGAAATGGTTCCTTACAGTGTGTATGCAAGCTAAAGCTATGTGGTGAGTCCTTATAACCCAAGTTTCCTAGAGCAAACACAATACAAACTGTAGCGGGCTATTGGGCTGAAGTAGTGTAAAACTATTATCTGCTAACATGAGATCTCCTACTACATGTAAAAGTGAAGAAATGAGAGATATTGACTTATTCGGATTTCATTGATGTCTTTCTGTCTTTATTGATGACTTTATCAGACCATTGTGTTAAATGTCTACATGATCTAGTAGTAAAAGTGAAGCACTAGTAGATGTAGCGTTGTTGTTGTATTGAAATAACTTTAATTGTTCATTTATTTGTTTTGTTAGGGTTGTAGTTGTGACTAGATTACTGGAACAAATGAAATATATAGTATCAATTGTATGAAAGTGAAGGGGGTATTAATTATACTAGTAAATCTGGGTAACAAAGAGCAGTATGACAAATCCATCCTAGTGAAATTTGACACCTCCAAAATCCGGGCAATTTGGATAAAATCCGAATGGTTGAAATCCCGGTGAAAAGTATACGTAATAATAACACCAACATTATTTAATGATAATAATTTTTCATCATTATTATTATTAGATATTATTTATTTTTTATATACCCAACAAATCGATCAACATACCAATCATCACATCAATGAACACTTAATAGGATTCACTATTATTATTTATTAATCAAATATCATCAATACCATAATAAGTCGATTTTATAATTATTGTTGTTGAAATGCAATAGTAGTTATACACATATATATATATTATTTACACCAATTATGAATATCTATAATATAATGACAGATAATCACTGATGACTTTGTATTATTTATATATAATAATAAAGGCTATGAAATGTGTGTTTTTTCCCATTGATGAAGAGCTGAGTTCTGATCAAAATAATTCTTTGATATTGCGCTATCAAGTTACATCATTTTAGCTGCTAATTACTGAATACATCTATATGTAATATTTGCAGCAACGAATAATAAATTAGAAGATGATTCTATACCACATAAATTTCGCCAAGATAAATAACCATACAGAGTATAAAATCGACGGTACATTCCTTTATCCTTTCTCTTTCAAAAAAAGTCGAAATGCTCCATTCCTTTCTTTTAAATGTTCGAATCAAAATCGAACCAAATTTTTATTTTTTCAAAATCGAGTCCCAAGCTTGCTTGTCTTTTAAGTCATTATTGTAATAGATTTGAGTCCTCTATCACCCACACAACGGAATCCTCTCCTTCTCTCTCTTCACACTTTGGGGGAATAGACGTTAAAAACTTGCACGGGGTCCACGACCCAAACACACTACTAGAGGTTTTATCAAACAAATACTTTATTTGATACACAATTAAAAGGGTATTTAATACTATCCATTCAACAACTCATCAACTCAATGTACAGCAGCTCCTTTTATAGAAAATAACAGACCATTTCATTACCTTATTAGGCATAACCAGTAGAATAGCATAATACAAGAAATATACCAATCACATAATGCAATACAAAATACAATAATACAGCAAGCCAATTAGAACAAGAACACATGGGTTCTGGGTTCTTCTTCCCGCTCTTTTCTGGTGGTGGAAACTTTCCACTCCTTATTTGGAAGTGCCACTTCCTAGTCTGGGCTCCTGGAAGGGGAAGCCTCTGGTCTCCATTTTGTCAAGGCTCTCTGATTCCTAGGGGCACAAGCTCCATGAATCACCCTGTTTGAATACAGGGTGGGGTCCTGACCTGGGGATGGCCCGGGGTAGACCCCGGGGTAGCTACTATATGTTAATATAAGGGGATACAGGGTTGATACTGGCCCGGGGTACCCGGGTATCCCTTTTGAAAGGGGATTTAGGTAATGGCACAGAGGGGGGGGGGGGGTAGTCCTGAGGGTACTATATAACTCCCTTACCAGAGAGCATAGGGGGGTGTAGGGGGTTTTAGGGTTGGGAAGGGTGTTGAGGGAGTCTGACACTACTTAATCACCATGCAAATCTCCCACATTCACTCCTGCAGCAGTTTTTGTGAAAGATGTTCAAGGTAGTGTTGGGTGTTACTAAACTTGGTGAAAGTGATTACATGCTTCCATGTAACAAAAAAAGGCAAGAGCTACTCAAGGTGTGCTTTTTATTCTGTCAAACTGAATTCAATTAGCAATGCAGTAAAAACTATTTTCCTGCGAGAAAAATATCTCAGCAAAGTAATGCAAAAAATAGCTACCCCATTGTTTGGGACTTCATCCTAGGCACCATAGTAATGTGTGTCGGTCAAAGTGGATGACCTTCACTGGTAAACTTTTGTAGACGTCAGTTAGAGCAAATGGAGTTTGATTTTGTAGCAGTTTACATTGTTTTTACTTACCATCAGTACCCACATATTTACTAATCATGACGAGCTGGTATTTACAATTCATATTAAATCTAACTGCAATATTTGGTTGTTATTTCTGGCTGTGGTGATTTTGACTACGACTTCATGGATATGAACTGATTTGCCACCAAAAGACTTCATGTTGGACTACTTGAGTAGCATAGGTGTAAAATACTATTGTTTGTTCACATGATCTTTAAACCTGAATAGTATTATAATTTTAACATCTGTCCACCAATATACAATTGCTCTCTCAAGTTGGTTCCATGCATATGTGTCCAGTCAGCAATAATTGGTAATGTTGGGAAGTTTATGACATCATTGTAAAGTGGAGTTTTTCACAACATCGGAAAAACAAAAATTGATTGAAGTTTTAAAACCTTAACTGAATTACTTTTACCTTAAAACTCGTTTGAATTGAAAAAAAAAATTTTTTTTCTTTCTATTGGGCATTTACCTCAATATAGCTTATGAAATAATCAACCATTAGGTGAAGCTAGTAACATGGCTTTAGCAATAAAAATGTAGTTGGTTCATTACCATACATCATATATATATTTAAAAAGAAATGTTAAATATAAAAATAGTAATTATCCCAGATCAAAAGTTCTTATTAAAATCGGCTTCAAGAGAGAAAAGAAGAAGTCTGTGGATAAACTACAGAAATAATAGATAACAAAATCAAGATAAGATATTGTCAGGAAGAGGGTGGGAATCTATATAAGAAATATATTTCTAAAACAAAAATACAACAAATTTCCACCGACAGAGTTCACTAAAACATTTTCAATGCGAGCGAGCTTGGGCTTTAAAGATGCATATTGTTCTCATCTATAGGTGGCGGAAGACCTTTAGCTGGGTTGAGGAAACATTGCATCACCTCCTGCGGCCTGTCCAGGTGGGACTGCTAACTGGTCCAAAGCAATAGTGATTGGTTGAAGTAGCTCAAAGTTTGAACGTTTCATTCTAACCTACAGAAGTTTGTATTTTGCAATTATGAGCCACTGAGTGGAGTAGTTGCAAAAATTGCAGATGTATAAACAGCAACAGAAAAAATAGCATTAGTAGCAGTGTAGGAAGCAGTGGTACAACGAGCAGTAGAAGTAGTAGAAGTGTTAGTATTAACAGTAATAATAGTAACCATGGCATTAGTAGCAGCTGCTGTAGTATTGGCAGTAGCAGTACTGGTAACAGTGGTTGTAATATTAGCAGCAGTGGTAGTAACAATAATTTTAGCAGCAAAAATAGTAGCAGCGTCAGTAGCAGTTCTGGAGATGAATGCGTATTAGCGGAAATTCTAACAGTAGGAGTAGTATTGATAGCAGTTGTTGTAGTGACACTGTGCCCAACAGTGATAAGGATAGTAGTCATAGTGGTAATAGTAGGAGCTGTAGTAGTGGTGGTGCCATTAGTGGTGGCAGTGGAAGCGGTGGTGGCAGTGGTGACCGCAGTAGCAGTAATAGCAGCTGCAGCAATAGTAGAAGTTACAATACTAAAAACCTTAGTAGGAGTAGCTGTAGTAGGAGTAACTGTGGTAGCAGTAGCAAAAGTAATACTTGCATTGGCAGTGGCAGTGTAGCAGCGGTAATGACAACGGTCTTGGTAGTAACAGTAGTAGAAGTAATAATAGTAGTAGCGGCAGTAATAGCAACCGTAGTAGCCATGGAGACTGTAGCAGCAGTAGGGGCAGTGGTGGAAATAATAGTAACCTAGCAGTAGCAGTAGAGGTAGTGATAGCCGTAGTAGTAATAGTAACAGTATTTGCTGCAGTAACATTAACAGTAACAGTAGCAAAAACACATTAGCAGTGGCAGTAACAGTAGTAGCAGTAGTAGCAGCAGTAGTAGTAGTTGTAGCAGTAGTAATTGTAGATAGTAGCAGTACAAGCAGCAGCACCAACAGCAGCATCAGCAGTAACAGTAACAGTAGCAGTAGTAGTAATAGTGGTAGAAATAGCATTAGCAGAAGCAGTATCAATAGCAGTAGCAGTAGTTGTAGCAGTAGCAGCAGTAGTAAGAGCAGTAGCGGTAGTAATAGTAGTAGTAGCAGTAGCAGCAGAAGTAGCAGTAACAGTAGCAGTAGAAGTCGCTCCAGCAGTAGTAGTTGTAACAGCAGTAAAAGTAAAAGTTACCAGTTTACGAGTAAGAGGAATACTAGTAGTAGTAATACTAGTAGTAGTAGTAGTAGTACTAGTAGTAGTAGTAGTGGTACTAGTAGTAGTACTAGTAGTAGTAGTAGTAGTAGTAGTAGTAGTAGTAGTAATAGTAGTAGTACTAGTAGTAGTAGTACTAGTAGTAGTAGTACTAGAAGTAGTAGTACTAGTAGTAGTAGTACTAGTAGTAGTAGTAGTACTAGTAGTAGTAGTAGTAGTAGTAGTAGTAGTAGTAGTAGTAGTAGTAGTAGTAGTAGTAGTAGTAGTAGTAGTAGTAGTAGTAGTAGTAGTAGTAGTAGTAGTAGTAGTAGTAGTAGTAGTAGTAGTAGTAGTAGTAGTAGTAGTAGTAGTAGTAGTAGTAGTAGTAGTAGTAGTAGTAGTAGTAGTAGTAGTAGTAGTAGTAGTAGTAGTAGTAGTAGTAGTAGTAGTAGTAGTAGTAGTAGTAGTAGTAGTACTAGTAGTAGTAGTACTAGTAGTAGTAGTAGTACTAGTAGTAGTACTAGTAGTAGTAGTACTATTAGTAGTAGTAGTACTAGTAGTACTAGTAGTAGTAGTAGTAGTAGTAGTAGTAGTAGTAGTAGTAGTAGAAGTACTGGTAGAAGTAGTAGTACTAGTAGTAGTAGTGGTACTAGTAGCAGTAGTAGTACTAGTAGTAGTACTAGTAGTAGTAGTACTAGTAGTAGTTGTACTAGCAGTAGTAGTAGTACTAGTAGTAGTAGTAGTAGTACTAGTAGTAGTAGTACAAGTAGTAGTACTAGTAGTTGTAGTACTAGTAGTAGTAGTACTAGTAGTAGTAGTACTAGTAGTAGTACTATTAGTAGTAGTACTAGTAGTACTACTACTAGTAGTAGTAGTAGTACTAGTAGTAGTAGTGGTACTAGTAGCAGTAGTAGTACTAGTAGTAGTAGTACTAGTAGTAGTAGTACTAGTAGTAGTTGTACTACCAGTAGTAGTAGTACTAGTAGTAGTAGTAGTACTAGTAGTAGTACTAGTAGTAGTAGTACTAGTAGTAGTTGTACTAGCAGTAGTAGTAGTACTAGTAGTAGTAGTAGTACTAGTAGTAGTAGTAGTAGTAGTAGTACAAGTAGTAGTACTAGTAGTTGTAGTACTAGTAGTAGTAGAAGTGCTAGTAGTAGTAGTGGTACCAGTAGTAGTAGTAGTAGTAGTACTAGTAGTAGTAGTACTAGTAGTATTAGTACTAGTAGTAGTAGTAGCACTAGTAGTAGTACTAGTAGTACTAGTAGTAGTAATAGTACTAGTAGTAGTAGTAGCACTAGTAGTAGTACTAGTAGTACTAGTAGTAGTAATAGTACTAGTAGTAGTAGTAGCACTAGTAGTAGTAGTGGTAGTAGTAGTACTAGTAGTAGTAGTAGTACTAGTAGTAGTAGTAGTAGTAGTAGTAGTAGTAGTAGTAGTACTAGTAGTAGTAGTACAAGTAGTAGTACAAGTAGTAGTACTAGTAGTAGTAGTAGTAGTAGTAGTAGTAGTAGTAGTAGTAGTAGTAGTAATAGTAGTACTAGTAGTATTAGTACTAGTAGTAGTAGTAGTAGTAGTAGTAGTAGTAGTAGTAGTAGTAGTAGTAGTAGTAGTAGTAGTAGTAGTAGTAGTAGTAGTAGTAGTAGTAGTAGTAGTAGTAATACTAGTAATAGTAGTACTAGTAGTAGTAGTACTAGTAGTAGTAGTACTAGTAGTAGTAGTAGTACAAGTAGTAGTACTAGTAGTAGTAGTAGTAGTACTAGTAGTAGTAGTAGTAGCAGTAGTAGTAGTAGTAGTAGTAGTACTAGTAGTAGTAGTACTATTAGTAGTAGCAGTACTAGTAGTACTAGTAGTAGTAGTAGTAATAGTAGTAGTAGAAGTAGCAGTAGCGGTAGCAGTAGCGGTAGCAGTAGCGGTAGCAGTAGCGGTAGCAGTAGCGGTAGCAGTAGCGGTAGCAGTAGCGGTAGCGGTAGCGGTAGCTGTAGCGGTAGCGGTAGCGGTAGCGGTAGCAGTAGATGTAGCGGTAGCTGTAGCGGTAGCTGTAGCGGTAGCGGTAGCTGTAGCGGTAGTTGTAGCGGTAGTGGTAGTGGTAGCGGAAGCGGTAGCGGTAGCCGCAGCGGTAGCGTCAGCGGCGGTGGCAGCGGCGGCGGCAGCGGCGGCAGCGGCGGCGGCAGCGGCGGCAGCGGCGGCAGCGGCGGCAGCGGCGGCGGCGGCGGTAGCGGTAGTAGTAGTAGTAAAAGCAGTTGTGGTGTCGTTAATTTTAGCCATGACAGCATAAACTAGATGTTGGACTACATCTATAAGTGAGGAAATGAATGTTCTAGAGAATGTTTGAGAAAAAATTTGATGTTGAAACAGAAACGCAGCACTCAACTAACCACGCAATCAGTTTCTTTCGGCAAAAGGCCATGCAAACGCCTCATTGTTGTTACATATTTCGTATTTAGTTAGAGAAACATATCAAATCATATGAAATAAGAAGACTTATCTAGATGCACTTGAAGCTAATATAACTTCCCATTGGGCTAACAAGCTTTAGAACAATAGTTAAACACTTTTGATTATATATTGCAATGTATATATTTAAGTTGTATTTTAGCACCAATTGGTTAACTCCAGGGCAGCCCCCTGATTAAGCTAGACCACACAAAAAAGCTTGTGAGAGTGGAGAATTGCTAAAAATTGGCACCAGTTGAAACACGGGCTAGCTTATAGGTATGTGGTAGTAATGTAGCAGCAGATCGCTGTCATTGGGGTCTAAGGACAGAAATGTACTCCTGGTTCAAAGTGATTTTTGTTGGCACCAGCTACCATGAAAATCTGGAAGAGTAATTTTTTGTGCACTAGTTTTATTGTTTTTAACTTTGTTTGTAATTGTATGATTAATCAAGTATTTATTGTGCAGGGTTTTTTTCATTAGAGTTTGTATGATGCTTTAGATTGGGGGGATTGAGTGTTGTATAAAAAAGAAGGGTTGTATTATTGTATAACTGTATTCTAGAAGAAAAACAACATTGTTTGTATGCATTAAACAGTTCTACCATTATTTCAAAGAAATGTACAGAAGTATTTAACTCACAAATATACACACTACATTAGACCAAAACTTAGTGTAGACCGTGTTATAGTTTGTCTTTTTTATCTCATGGACTTTCAAATCTTTTGACCGCTCAAGGTTTTTAAGTTCTCTTTCTTACATGAATTTTGTTGATAGGAATGGAAACTTTTAGCAGATTTTGTTGTTGTAGTAATCAAGAATGTACTATTTGAATCTCTGTTGTGGTATCGCTCTTTAAGAGCTTAAGTTTTAGAGGAATTTCATTTTGAAAACCCTTTAGTTGTTGTGACAAGTTTTTGAAGATGATACGAACATTGCTTGCAAAAATCTGTAATGTGTCTTCATTTTTTTTATTACATATGTTATGTTGTTATGTTATGTTTTATTATTTTCCTCCTAAAATCATTATGAAATGATGCACCGGAGAGAATTCCACTAGAAAAAATTGTTCTAATAAATTGCAAAAAAAAATTTACAAGGTTATTCATTCAGTAATTAAAATAAAACTCTAAAATTTACCATACTTATAGAAAAACGAGCTCATCAATTTCGCTGTTCGACAAACAGGCATATTTGTTGACAACGAGACTCGTGTTCGCCTGCCGGTCTTATAAGTTATTAGCTCTCTGAGCGGATGACCAGGGTTATTATCGATCTTGCTCATTAGCCTTCTGCTAATGTCATCTATGAATGATACCACAGGCTGTAGATTATGATTACTGATTGCCTCATTATAGCTGATATCAGGGTTCACGATCTTTAATGCACGACGCTCGATCTGAGTGATGCGTTGCTGATGATGATCACTGATAATAGTACCCCATACTGGACAGGCGTAGGTGAGAAGCGAGCGTATGTTTGCGGTGTAATATAGGAGAAGGTCGGATGATTAGTTCCCTCATGGCATATAGGCGACTTGCGAGGCTATTGCACATGTTGTCGATGTGAGGCGAGAAGGTCAGCTCACTGTCGATGGTAACTCCCAGTAGTTTGGCAGTTGTAGAACTTGCTAGCAAGTGACCATCCATGTAAAATTGCGGAATATATTTAGGCTCGGATAGGGTGAGATGAAGAATTTTGGTCTTGGACGCATTCACCAGCATGTTGTTTTCTGAGGCCCAGTGGGTGATGTGATTGAGTTCGTCTTGGAGGCATACTATGTTTGATTGATCTTTCTTCTTGAAACACGAGTATAAAGTCAGATCATCGGCATACTTGAGTAGCTTACATTGATCTGAGGAGACCCTCAAGTCATCCATATAAACTAGCCACAACCACGGACCGAGTTTAGTTCCCTGTGGCGCTCCCATTGTGATAGTAGAATACGTAGATTGTTCCTGCTGGTACTTCACGCAGCTACGACGGTCAGATAGGAAGTTGTCTATCAGATGGGTGAGACCAGGATTGATATCAAGTGCCTGAAGCTTCTTGATCAATAGATTCGGGTCCATTCGATCAAAAGCTTTTGACATGTTTATGAATGCAGCAGTAATGTGGCTGGTATGGCGGCCATCCAGGCTCTTGCACCAGTCATGCGTTGCATGTAGTAGGGCATCCGTTGTTGAGACAGACTTCTGATATGCGTATTGGTTGGTTTGGAGCTTTGTGGCCAATATTTGACCTCAAACGCTGAAGGATAATGTCCTCTGCGACTTTTCCTATGTGATAGAGCAGAGATATCGGTCTATAGTCACTGAGTTTAGTTGGGTGTTTGACTTTCTTCAGAGGTCGTACTTCGGCTTTTTTCCATTCTGATGGATATTCATTCGTCTCAAGCATGGTGTTAATTATATCTGTGACTGGAATACACAGGTCTTCGCAAGCGACTTTTGAGATCCATGTGGGAAAGTCATCACTATTAGTAGCCTTCTTCGTGTTGAGGTGTTTTAGGAGTTGCTTTACCTCACCAATACTGGTAGGTTCTAATCTTAGATGATGGGTAGCTGGTTCCCGCTCAACATTCCTATCACCGCCAACAGAGACGAAGTATTCATTCAGAAGATTAACAAACTCACTGGTATTGGCCCATTTGTCGTCAGTCAGATGGTAGCTGCTTGTGGTGCTTTGATGTTTACCTTCTAAGTCTTTTATAGACTTCCACCACTCGCAAGCTGATTTGGCTTGATTTAGCTTGTGTTTCACATAGTCGGTCTTTCGCTTTCGCAGTAGTTTTTGTGTGATTTTTGACAGGAATTTCCACGACTTTTTGTTGTCACGATAAGCTCGTTCACGGGCACGGATTAGTTTCAGCAGAGTAGAGTCGATATATTGGGGCTTATCTTCTCTGGTTTTAAATGTGTGTACTGGACAATGTTCATCTAGTATCGATGTTATAATACCATTCATTGTCTCAGTTTTGCTGTCTACACACGGCGCATTCATTACTTCTGACCAGTTCTGCCTTGCTATATCGGATAACACTAAGGATTTAGAATTAGGAGTTATCCTACGCTGCGTGACACTGATAAACTTGCTATTGCTGACTGGTGCAGGGCCTAGATAGATGCCACAGTGATCACCTTCGTTACCTATAAGGGGTGGTAGTTCTATAGGTTTCGGGTATTTGTCAATATCCGTAATGATCTGATCAAGAATGGCATCTTGGTGGGTTGAAAATCTACACAACAGGTAAGTTTGAACTGAGCACAGAAAAAATTTAGTGGAATTCTATTAAAACCACCTACTAACAAAATCTTGGCATTAGAGAATTTACAGATCAGCTTACACAACGTATCTTCCATATACTTCACTGTATCATTATCGTTGCTGGAGGGTGGGTGGTAGACACAACCGATGATGGAAGTGACTATGTCTGGGTGCTGGATTCGTAGCCAAATCGCTGATACTGATGTTGATGTGTATTGTGATATTATCTTCCCATTTATACAGGAGCGTAGATAGATGGCTGCACCGCCGCCGACACGCTGTTTTCTGTTGGAGGAGAAACAGGCATATCCAGGTATCATGGAGTTATCTTCTCTTGCTGTTGTGAACCAGGTCTCGGTGAGATACAGGATATCAGGTTGATAACAAGTTGCATATTGACGTAAGTCCTAAAGTTTTCTAGCATTCAGAGACCTACAGTTTGTATAGTATAATGAGGGAGCTCTGAGATTGCATTGTTTTGGCTTGTTTCGATTGTTTGTTTGGCACTTGATTTCAACCCTTGTAGTTGGCCGATGTGTGGGTGTGATTGATGATCCCACATAATCCAAGCATTGTGCGCTGGATTGCGGACCATAGCCAGGATGGGGGGTCAACCATGAGTTTTGCAGAAGTACATAGTCTTCTTCAGATAGAGACTTAGGATTGTTTTTTTCTGTCCTGACATTGACTGTCTTCATTTCCATGTGTTACTCTAAAAAAGAATTGTCAATTACCAATAATATACAGTGTAATGGTTTAGCATGAGACATTACCAGCCTTTTGTGAGCAAATTTTTTCTGAGTGAAGTGAATAATAAATAATTGAACCCAATGCGTTATTGAGTTTTACAGCTGTTGTTAATTAATTATTTGTTTATTTCTACTTTGTTGCTGAGAGCCCTCCTAGTTTTTGCAGTAGATACTGAAGTACATGTTGCTCCTTCAGATGTTTTTGTTGGAGTGAATGAGTTCTGTGTAAAAAAAGTGGTTCTTAAATAGTCAAAGTTACACCGATTGATCCGACAACGAATGAGAATATTAGTGCGAAAAAAGCTTCATAATATATAAAAACTCCTACTTGAGTGAAAAAATTTCTTTGCTCCAAACGCCCTTTTTAACATACCAGATTTTCTTGCGAATGATAAGAATAATTTCTTTGCACAAAAATCTCTTTATAATGTCTGAGATTTTTGTGCAAAAGTAAAAAATTTTTGGTGGGAGAAAAAAACCGTCATGTTATATAAGATTTCCATGCAAATAAGAGAGAAAATTCTTCGCGCAAAAATCTCTTTATAATATATAAGAATTTCGTGCAAACCAGGACAACTTTCTTGGTTCGAAAATTGCTTCATGTCATATAAGGTCTTGGCGCCAACGAAAGGAATTTTCTTTGCATGAAATTCCTTTATAACAAATAACATTGTCACTCAAATAAAAACAATTTTCTTTGCCCGAAAATCCCTTTATGTTATATTACATTTTCACGCAAATGGAAAAAAATTTTCTTAGTCTGAAAATTCCTTTATAATATATAATATTTTTGCTCGAATAAAAAATCTTTCCTCACACGAAAATTCTTTTACAGTATATAACATTTTGGTGGGAATGAAAATTTTTTTTATTCGCGCAAAGTTATTTTTATAATATATAAGGTTTTCGAGCGAATGAACAAATATTGTTCAATCTCTTGTGCATTATAAAGAGCTTCACGCGTGAGACTTTTCATTGATTTGAGTTCGGGTTAATCGGTGCAACTTTAGCTATTTAAGAGCCGCTGTTTTTAAGCAGAAAGCAACCACTCCAACAAAAGGGACTGAAGGAGCAACATCTACCACAACTTCTAGGAGGACTCTCAGCATTAAGGGAAACAATAATAAATAATTATTCAACAATGGTCAAAGAACTCGTCTAGTTGTGCTCCAAAAAGATGTAGTCTTAAAACCTATCTGGTTTGCCCTAAAAACTGTAAAATATTTGTCAGAGAGTCAACAATTATCATCTATTTATTTATTCATTATGTTTTTACTCTTTGCATTAGGATATTGAAAATAAATGTGATTTTTGTCTGTTTTGTAGACACGATGACTTCCAACTCTAAACCCTTTCTAAAACTACACATCAGACCAAACCTTCTTACCCTGGCTAATATTGACATCAGCACCACCACTACCACCTCCAGCACCTAAACCAATCTCAACACTGTCACTACCATCAATGATACTGATAGAGGAATTGACACTGCCACCACCTCCAGCGCTAGCGTCTCCACCAGCAGCAACACATTCTCTGATACACCGACAAGCTGAGCAAACATATTTGGTTACTTGAAGACTCATCTACCCTATTTAACATCAAATGGAAAATTTTGTCCCATGTAAGAGTATACTCAAACACTAATAAAAAATCTGTCTTTGTTTGGCTGAGAAATTTTATATAATTTTCAACTAGAGTTGTCATCCCTCAATAGCCGGAGCCAAGTTGTCACCACCTGCCGACACTCAAATAAACTTCCTCTCAGCCGAGCGTAGCTCTATGCACATAGTCTCTTTTGGCATCTGTGCAGTACTACTAATCCATCTAGTAATATATTACGATCATTGTGCACTGTAATATTTTTGGCCTGAGCTTCCAGTTTTCTGTTCCATCACAGAGTTTACAGTTGAGAGCCAACCTGATGATTGTTTCTACAAACTTTTTACATCTTTTTTTCTGAACACATGAAACAACTTGTAGCCATCAAATAGTTTTACCATATGTTACCTCTGGATTACAAAGCTCACCTTATGGTTAGAACACTCTAGTGTTTGGTGACTTCAATCCTTTAAACATGCTTTGATGCAATTGTTTGTGTCATTGCGAGGGTTGTCACCCCTGCTAACCTCTGTACTGTGCTGATGAGGCAACAAATGCCGAAACAGCAGCTGTCCGCAGTTTGAGTATATATACTCCAACTGCGGACAGTGTCTGGGTAAATTTATAACACATCAATTTTTTGATTGTATTTTAACAAAACAACTATAAGTTTTAAAATATTCACAGACAACTCTTACCATCTCAGATTAGCATAGGATAAAAACAAACAAACTCACACCTAAAAATCAGCAGGGTTGCAAAATAAACATATAATTAATCTAATTAAGATTTTTTAGTCCAAAAGTTTTGTTTATAACAAACAAAAAGTAATAACATTGAGCTGGTTGTGTAACAAAACAAAACAAGAGTCTACAATGCAATAATGTGCAATGAGCGGATCTTCTAGAATATTCACAGCGCACGTGCACACTGATAAACATATATAATTAATTACTTTTGTAAAGCGTGTAGCGAATCCAAAAAGGACTAGCGTAAAATTTGGTTCGTTTGAAAACGAGACAAAAACTTTATCTCAACTGCGATAAATCGCCAATCTGTTTAGCATTATTTCTGAAGTTTTCCAATTGTTTTTTCGATGGCGCCTAAAGCGTAGTTACTCATAAACATGTGAGAATTGTTTTCGTTGATACTTGGAAGCATAGCTGCAAATAAACAAACATGATAGATAATACAATGACGCTACTTTTAAAAATTATTTTAAATCAAAGTAATAATAAATGTAACTTACAATTTGAGCTGCTTTTACCAGTATTGCACATTCAGTATGCTTGCTATTACTATTTACTTTTACTTCTGATAAGATATACAGTTTTGTTACCAGTCAATTTTTGACAATTGCTTCCTTCGATACTTTTAAGCATAGTTGTGAATAAACAATGCATTCGATAATAAAACGATTGTAATAATAAAAGCCCTATTTAAAATAAAGAGTTAATAAATATAATTAATAATTAAACCATTTTTATCAGTAATAAAAAAAACCTATGCTCCGTAATAACCATTTGTTTTTTCAAACATAATGAGTTATGTTTTAAGTTGAGGTTTTTCTCACATTTTTAAACCCTAATACATAAACGAATATAAATATACCTATAAGTATGTTCAATGGATATGAACGTGGACATGTACATAAATATGAACGTAAACATAAATGACATGGATATGGACATGGACATGTACACGGATATGGCCGTAAACATGAATATAGACGTAAATAGAAATTGATATGGACATGTACATGAGTATCAATGGACATAAATTTGGATATTAGTATAGACATCAACAAAATTTACTTATCAATAGCAATATAATAATAAAACACTCCACTTTTTGTACAATAATCAATCCCCCCGATATAAATCACCATACAAACCCCAATATAAACAACCCCTGCACAATAAATTCCCGGTTAATCATACAATTACAAACAAAATTTAAAAAAATAAAATCGGTGCACATAAAAAAGCACCATTTCAGGTTCGCATAGTACCTGGTGCCAACAAGAAGGTACTTGGAACCAAGAGAACCTTCTTCTCCTTAAACACCATGACAGAGATATGCTCCTACATTACTACTGTCCATGCTCGCCAGCTTATGGAGTTAAAGACAAAAGATGAGTCGAGCTGCCGCAGCATTGATGGTCTGTTTGAATTCTACTTCATTCCT
Source organism: Cryptosula pallasiana (assembly GCA_945261195.1). Taxonomy (NCBI): domain Eukaryota; kingdom Metazoa; phylum Bryozoa; class Gymnolaemata; order Cheilostomatida; family Cryptosulidae; genus Cryptosula; species Cryptosula pallasiana. The sequence goes on along the minus strand of OX183132.1, from coordinate 37,282,417 downwards.
CCTAAATCACATGTTTAGTTTTAACCAATGAAATTTCTTACATTTCGGCTGCACATTTACAATTGAACCTTTATTAATATATACACTATTGGGTTGCTCGTTAGAAATGATTAGGCATTTGTGCAAAGTAATGCTGCACTGTTTCGCGTGCTTTGCAGTTAATTTTTGATCCTAGCCTATATAGGAGCATGTATACGTATATGACTTCAACAAACTAACTCATTAGCCTGGCTGAGTGCCTTTGAATAACCTAAACATTAAAAATCTCCAATCTGGGACTTCTTTCAGCTTCTCATAACTAGCAGTGCTTGCTAGTGATTGTCAGCAAGGTGGTCACCTATTTTAAAGACGCACTTCTCAGTCGTGTCTTATAAAGGTGGTAGCAAAATCCGTTACATTGGAAGCAAAGGTGGGAGCCTGCAGGCTTACAGACTCAACTGGAGAAGGGACCCGGTTTTTTCCACAAAATCTCTGGTACCTCTCCCATTACCTCCACCCCAGTGTTGGCAACCCCCCCACAGAAACTCCTGGCCCAGGAAAAGCCTCTACATCAGCCCTCAACCCTACTACTGATCCCTTTGACAGTTCATGACATTGCAAAAGTTTTTAGTGCTGGCCCTTCCGATTGTGGCTTTGCTAAAGAAAATACAACTAACCCCGACTCGATACATCTACCTCCAGTACTGCTATAACCCCTCCAATTCTATTACAGCAACCTTAAACCGGGAACAGCTCTTACAGCAGCTACTGCCACTGCATGTGATCCTACGGCAGTCCGAATATAGTTGCAGCTTTCCTGGGTCAAAAGCCAATACCTCCTTCCACAACCTGGAAGTCTCTGCTGAAGCACAGAATTCCTTTCCTGGTTGCCTGACTGCAGTTTTTGCCTCAAATATCTACTAAAAATAAAAGTAAAAGCGCTGGCGGGATTCTTGTTGGTACAGCAGAGGCAGCAGGTCTTGACCAACAAACCCAGATTCTTTAGGGTTCCACCGCCCCTAAAATGTCTCCTGCTGCTAATTTTAAACGTACAAGTTTACCGGGGTTGGATAAATGGAGTATTGTAGCGGATGCCCACGAACGAACCATTTTATTGTTTACTATTTGCTAGCATAGACTAATCTTACCCATTACATATTTGCTCCACTGTTCTATTGTGCATTGTTTGATTAAACAAGTGCTACATCACCCAATCAGGAATCAATGGGTGAGACCTCTTTTCATATGTTTATACTAGGTGTGTTCTATCAAGCAGTCACCCAATTATTATTCACTGGGCGTGACTTATTTTTGTGTCTATTATATTCTTTTGTTGCCTTGTCTTATGAATACTCAAGCTTACACTAATAAAATCAGAGTCACATTGCACACTCTCAGAAGTTCTTTGTACAACAAATTACTCCACTTGCGCACTACAAACACCACAAAAGGAGGTACCGGTTATAGCTCTGCTATAAGATACAGCCAGATGTGGTCAGTAGCAGATACCAGTCAGAACAGTCTTCAGACTGTTCGGCCTAGCCTGAACTGTTGTTCGGCCTCGGCTGTGTATGGGCAAGAGCATGACTGACCAGTTCAGCCACGTTCGGTAATGACTGAGTGTCATTCCCAGCAGAACTAACTGAGCCGGCAAGCAGTCATAGCCTGTGTCAACACAAACTGAGCCATCACTTGGTGACAGGAGGTAGTACAGGTACCTAGGCTACCAAACAGAGCAAAATCCTGTACAGTATCTCATTACCCAGTTTCTTAAAATAGCATAAGCCAATGACTGGAGAGCACACACAGCCCTCCTTCATGCTAGAAAAACAGTTACAGATGAATTTCTGGAGAACAAGAAGCCTAATACCCCATGTACATATAGCGATTACTAAGCGATTTCCTTAGCGATTGCGTGATTTTGCAACTTCTGTTTCCTACAAAATCGCTAAGCAATCTCAAGCATTTTATTTAAGGTTATCCTCAGGTTTTGATCGAGATCAAAAAATCGCTAGCGGATTATTTGATCAGCCAATCACAACGTAAAAAAACTTTACCCTTGTTTCCAACAATGTCTTGTCATATTCAGCGCTCCGATCAATTAACGATCTTGTAATAAATTGAAGGCTATGCTTTGTAACAGCGAGTTTGACCGCAATCGCTGAAGAATTGGCAGTAGTGAAAAATTGCGCAATTTGGGGGAGGGGCTTCCCCAATCGCTAAGCAAAATCGCTAGCACGATCGCTATATGTACATGTACAGCACCAAACTTTAAAATGGTTACACTACTCTCTGTTCTGACTTCGAATTAACTCACCGTAAAGCCCTTCAAAGAATAACCCACCCTCTTGAAAGTTACTTTCCATTTCTGTGATGTGAAGGATTAAACAACCTTTGTTGTCAATAACACTAACGAAAACGCCATCCTTGATAGGCCCTTCCTCATTGCCCAGATTGACCATATGAGGTCAATTAAATTGACAATAGTAGTAGATAGATAAACATTGCACTGACAAGCATGGCTGGTTGTTGGCCAACAACATGCACGTCCTCCGTGACACCCTTTTACCATGGAGCTGCTTACCCCTTGGTTATGTAGAACATTGGCCCAGAGGTACCCTACAGTAGCCAATTTGAACCAGCCTGGTTGCGCTTTTTCATTAAAAAAGCATCACACAGTTGTTTACTTGGAAAAACAAGTCCGGATATCAATTTGCTGGAACAATTATGTCGATCAGAGGAGTGGTTCTTGATTTAAGCCTATTTGAAAAATAAAAAAAACAGCGCGGTGGCTTATAAAGAATATTTCGAAGCTGAAATTTTTGAAAATTTTTAGTTTGTCCCATTGTTTCGGCTTACTATGAGAAAAGATTAGCAAATGCTGCCTTTCGGTAAATTTTTAAAAGTTGAAACTAAAGGAACTTGAAAAACTTGTGAGCTATCATTCCAAGTTCTAAAAAGTTCATCACTGCATTGTTGTGCATCTGTGTTGCAAAATTTATTGAGCCAAACAACTATTTTTCAAGCTGGAAGCTATTTCATGTTAAAAAGCTGATTTTTAACTGAAAATAAAAAATTGCTGACTCCGTATCATTTTAAATTTTTTTTATCATTAGGTATCAACAGATGGAGACAATACTTAATTCGAGAATTATTTGAATTTTTTTTCGATTGGCTCCTATTTTTCTCAGACAATTCAAGTAGTTGATTACCTCTTTTTCAACTTAATCATTATGATTTAGAATATTCTAGAAACTTGCCCTTTCAAAATTGTTCGTTTTACTTACCTAAGATTTACACAGCAAAACAAAGATTGTTTTTATCTATAACAGTTATTGAAGAGATGTGGCTTTTTTTCATTAAAGTTAGAAGAAGATGAAGAAGAATAAGAAATCAAGCTAGAAGAACAATATCATTTTGATATCTCTAAAATACTAATTAAACTGTCTAAATAGTTCTATGAAAAGCCACTCACCACAATTTGATAAGACACTGTGATATTGGTGGTAGAGTTTATATCTCCACAAACTGATACGTGGACAGGACCGATTTTAAAAGTCACATGATTATCCTTTGTACGAGGCATTATTGGGTTTCCTTTATCTTGAAATAGAACTAGAACATCATAAGTACTATGTTTGCCATCTGTGAATACAGCTTTTTGCTCCATCGAAACCATCGGTATAATGGAATTAGTCTTCATGTTAGTAACCGAAAGTGAGACATCTATCGTATCATCTACAATGCATACAGCATATACAATGTTAAAAAATGTCATACTAGCATCGAAAGTACAATCTTATGAAAACAATGAGCTGTAACTTCAAAGGACTAGCCAAAATCTTTTTTTACTGCAACAAATTAAAATAAAGTGCTGAGAGTATGTAATTTAGTGAAGATGAGCTTTGGATCCACCGATGGCAGACACAAGTGCTTGAGCATTTGATAGCGCAGTTAAACACCTCTTGTTACACTTGATGCATTTCATATATCATAATCAATGGCTTTTTATTACAGGGGGCAGAGTATGTAATTTTTGTTGCTATGCAAACTTTATTGATTGAGCATAGCAAATGTTGATTACACTGTTTGTTTGAGCGGAAGGCTCCCATGGGTTGGTAAGTTGGGAGCAAATTTTTCAGAATAATTTCATGTTACTTTGATTCTGTCATCCCCTTTCACTAAATGTTGAGAGGTTTAGCCAGGCCTTCATGAATGCCGGACAAGTTGCTTTGGTAGCAGTTAATAAAAAGGTATTTTTTAGAAGTTGGTGGGTTACTAGTAGAACAGTGGTGAATACCACAAACTATAACAGAGCTTTCCTTAGCTGTTTCCTTCATATCGTGATGACAATATTTATTGTCTTTGTCACACATATTTGTATAGAAAACTAGCAGTATTAACCACTGTCTTCAAATATCATTATGCCGGCCCGCTCTATTCTCGCCTCACTTCCCAACCACTTTGCTACACCTCATCTTTCGCCCTCCTTACTTTACCTCTTACCCTCTACCTTGGTCTTCCCCCACCCTGTTCCACCATTGCTCTATTCTACCCATGCACCATTTTACCATCTCTATATCTTTCTTCCTCATTCTCCTTCCACCGAATTTAAAAGACGACATAGGAGTGCTGTGCACTCTCACGCTGAATTCACTTCTGAAGCAACCAATTTAGAAAAAAATGCAATGATTGAATGTTGCAATGTATGCATGGTGAATAGAAGTAATGTGAGTCGTAAACGAACACAAAATTGGTTAATCATTACCCCAAATCCTGCATATTAGCAAAAAAGTGACTGTGACATTTTTCCTCCTACATCATTGAAAAAATTAAATCTAGAGATATCTCAATTTTGAGAGCAGATTGCAAACTTAAACTGCTACCATGCATCAACTTTGGGCAATGCGCTATTTTTAGATAATTTTTTAATTCAATCAGTGTAGTATGTTAAATAAACATAATCATTTTAGAATTGAATTGTAAAAATGAGATGGCCTCCACTTTCACAGTTGTTTTTGAAAATAATTTAGACCTACAAACATCTCCGGTGTGAGAACTTATGGATAAGTTAACCCTGTCAAGTATTAGTTTAATCCAACACTTTTTATTTCCCTCTGTATGGTGGTTTAGGTGCTCCTTCACCTGGAATGACATACACTCAGGCACACAAACAGATGATTTAACAATCATACATTTAGAGGAATATTCGTAGGTAGCTACTATGGTTTAAAATATAGTTATCAAATGAACTATGAACCAAGATTTTTATTCAAATAATAATTATCATAATACCACCATAAATAATTATCGATTATTTATTACTAACTATCATTACTTTCATCACACCAATGAACCAGTTACTATCTGGTCATTATTGTCTTCATTGTACCATAGTATTTTCCATCCTTAAATTAGCAGGCAGGCAAAATCGATAACGGATATTAGCGTGTATGTTTGTATAGTTTGTGGTTATGAATATAAAACGTTTCAGATCATTGATACGTGGTAGAGAATAGTAAGTTTATTGCAGGAACAATTAAATGTTGACACCTTTGGGAACATACTCCAGAACTTTATTCTATAGCCAAGTCAACATTTATTTCTGGTATTTTGATGTTCATTTCAAAGCTGATTCCAAAAATGCCAGCATGCATTTCTGTTGATTTTTACTCCCATGAAAATTTGTTTTAACCTCTGTACAGGGTTGGAAAAACATTTCTATGATCTATTTGTCATCTATGAAGCCTGAGTTTAGTAGCTCCACTAAAAACAGTGGGCTTTGTTTGATTCAAAATAAGTTTTAGGGCTTTAGTTTTCTTGTGATGAGCAGCAGGTCATCATGATGACTCCTTGGAGAGGAGTCATTGTGAGTAGTATAATAACAGCAGATCTGCTTAACATTTAGATGAAACTCACTTTCCCTTGTTTTTGTGCACATAATTGTACGATCCGCTGAAGGGCCAAGAACGGTCTATAGAAAAATGTTAGTCTGTCTTGTTCTGTTGCCAAATTCAATAAAAATATTGGAATAGCAACCCTGCTATTATTCAATTTTTTATCGACAAATAATTAGTTGATTTAAACTCAAAAACTGTTGTATAAGTGACAACAAGCTAGTAGTAGCACAATAAAATATAATTTACTTTATGGTTTTCCATAAACATTAAATTAAACCAATCCAACCTACCTGAGCCAAATCTGATGGCAGTTTTACTAAAAGTTGCAAACACAATAACAGGACCAGATGCACAGCCCAAACAGCAGTCCGTGTGTTCTTCTTCTCTCTCTACAGACATCTACAAAGTATTTGTAAACTGGTTTAGCCCCATATTTGGCAACATGCAGATATCAAAAGTGACTAAAACAAAGTTGAGTAAAAATAAAACAAAATAGATCTCGAAAATTGAATAACATGAGAACTGGAAAATACATGCTGAGCATGTTTTTTATATTGCCCATCAGTAAGAATGTAGGAGCAGATCTCTATTATAGTGTCTAAAGACAAAAAATTTTTCCCGGCTCCGAGTGCCTTTTTGTTGGCACCGGGTACCATGAGAACCTACAAGGTACCTTTTTTTCGCACCAAGTGTTATCAGTGTTTTTATTTTTTTGTAATTGCTTGAACTAAGTATTTATTGCCCAGGGGTCGTTTATATTGGAATTTGTATGGTGGTTTAGATCACGGGGTTGACTAGTTCATAAACATGGTATGCAGGTTTGCACCAAGATTTGTGTCGTGAGTTAGATTGTTGCAATGGCATTGTTCAGTTATTGGTATAGTATTATTACAAGAAATAAAATTTAAGGTATCCGTTTCCATACATGTCCTTGTACATATCCATACACATATCCATGTCCATATTCATGTCCATCTATGTCCATGTCCATTTATGTACATGTTCATGTCGATGTCTGCTTATGTCTATGTACATGTCCATATCAATGTCCGTATTTATGTCCATGTAGATATTCATATCCATGTCCATATTCATATCCATATTAACATTGTTAAGCCATTGCTATAGTTTCATTACATAAGAAACAAATTTTAGGCTACATATTGGTATAGAATGTGATAAGAAACAGATATGAAAATGCAAATTGACATGAGCACGAACATGTACATGGGAACAAATGATCATACATGTTTATTGATTGTTTCTACAGTCCATTCCAATAATTGTGTGAAAGCGTCTACTTTAGAATTTATCTGTAAGTATCCGTTGATACAAAGATTGATTGTACACCGATACTTTTTATTTTACTTATGTTGAGTTACATCTTTAAAAAATCTTTTATCCAAAGCAGCCTTTTCAGTCTTTTTTAAATATATATGAAAATCTACAATGTTTAACATGCATAAATTAGTTTGAAAACTGTTATTCATTGTCTCTAATAATAATTCTGTTGCATTGTCTTAGGGCTCTCAGCTTTTGGGAGTGTAAAATCTGTGTATGTGGGATGTGGATGCGGGGCTTTACACCTCCTTCACTAAAACCTTTGAGCGAGCTGTTCATTCATGTTTATATTTATTCCTGTCCAAGTTGTACAGTTTGTAAGTGCATGTACAATTTGCATTCTGTACATGCATACACAATCTATACGTGCATGTACAAACTGTACATACATGTACAAACCGAACAAGTAGAAAATCCAGGTGTCAAGAGTAAAAGAGAGATTAAAAAAATCATGAAAAAAGAAGTTGTAGGTATGTGGCGGGAATTAAGCGTTAAAAAGGTATCAAGAGCAATCCATGTGTAAACAATTGTCAAGACTGGGGATAGGACCCGTGACACAAACTTCTGCATGAATAGTTAAAATATACTGATGTCAGAAATTTGTAGCATAAAAACGACATGTTAACAGGGGTTATAAATCGAGGGTTTGCTCTGGAGGGCAACTCTAGATTGAATCACCATGAGGCATAACTGTTACATGACCCTCAAAAGATTCTTCATATTTTTGACCAAGATCTACTCCTATTACACTAAAAAATAACAGAGGAGTATGTGCCAGGAAAATTTGTTTAAAAGGTAACAAAAAAGTTATGTGTCAACAAGAGGAAAGATTGAGGCATAACTGTTACCTGATCCTCAAAAAAATCTTCAAAATTGCTTACCGAGATCTGCTGCTACATTGCTAGGGAAATAGACATCAATATGTACATGTAAATAAATATTTATAAATATGGACATGAATATGTACATGAACTTGAATATGGACATGGATATGGACATAAATATGAATATGGAAATAGTCATATGGACATGGATATGGACATAGACATGTACATAAATGGACATGAACTCGGATATGAACCTGGATATGTATGTGGCCATGTATGGAAACGATTAGCTTAAATTTTATTTCTCGAAATAAAATATATCAATAACTATACAATGGTAATCCAGCAATCAGACTCACAATGCCAACCTCGGTATAAGCCTGCATACCATGTTTATAAACTGGTAAACCACATGGTATAGATTGCCGTACAAATCTCAATATAAATGACCCCTGGACAATAAATCCTTAGTTCAAACGACTACAAAAAAAATAAAAAGCAGAGAACACCTGGTGCAACAAAAACGTACCTTCAGGTTCTCTTGGTACCTTGCACCAACTAAAAAGCACTTTGAACCCGGAGAACCTTCTTGTCTTTAGACACCCTGACAGAGATCTGCTCCTACATTACTACCCCTATTTAGTACTTGCTTTGACATAGCAGAAAAAACTACAGTATCGTATGAAAGAATTTTGCCAGTAGCAATTAGGAAGCATTACTTCTATAGACCTCTAGAACAAAAAAATTAAAACATAAAAATAAATAGTTTTGAAACAATCGTTGGGTAAAATTCTACTACGCCTGTTATAGTAAAGGTTATCTCTCAAGAGGCAAGTTGTGGTTATGTTGAGCAGGAGTTGTAAATATTATGATAACTTTTATATTTTTTGTAGTTATCAACTTTGGACAGAATCTTTTGGTGTATGTAAAAGCCAAAAAAGAATTTGTTTCTCATAATGGGTTCGTTATTATTTCAAGCATTTACAACAATACCTATGATGCGGTGATGAGGAAAATACTTGAAATATTAGTTAAGTGGTTTGAGAGCAAAGAGCTAGTTTGCGCAATGTGAAAATCTTACTCTCTGTGATTTTATACGTACGAATACCACAAAGCGTACAGTTCATATACAAAGTTTGTCCAACAAATTAGTTTATTATAAATTAAATAGTATTTTTTGACAAAAATTGAGTCTTTTGAACTTGCGCTTAAAGTGAAAAAATAACATGAAACAAAAAATTATGAAAATTGAGTAATGAAGACAATTACACAGCTAAACTTCAGAAATCTTTATCGTTAGTGGACAATTCTCAAGTCTTTGTTAATGGTCATCAAGAAAAATAAACAACCAACCATTGCTGCCCTCAGATCAACTCGAGGAGGATTCCAGAGAGTTATGGGAACTTTTATTTTGTCATCAGAGAACTTTCCAATCCGATCCATTTTAGCAAGTAGCTGGTAGAAAATTTTTCCTTTCCGGTGACCAGATAGACTTGAAGGTAAATGCCTGAAACCAAAAGTATGGTTATGTAATGATCCAAAACTGGTTTTGTAGAAAATTGAAGCTGCCTTTATGGACACAGCTGTGTCTACAGTAGTAGTGTAACAAGAGCAAATGTCGGTAACAAAAAACAGACCTGCAAACATACCATGTTGATTATTGATAGACTTGTTATGTAATGGTTGAGCAATGTGACATACTAATATCAGTTGCGTAGGGGGTACAGACTTGCCAAAATTAGCTACTGGCATATTGTACAGAGGTCAAAAGTGGTGTGTGATAATTTAGGTTGTATTGGTGCGTGATTGTTAACTGAACAGGGGTATAGACTTTGCACACCTGTCAGATACCTATTTGATACGTATAATTTTTTGACAATCTTTGATGTGTGTATATGTTTGTATTTTATTGAAAATAACATAAATAGGAAAAAAACAGAGGCTCTGATTGGAATGGGGATTAGGACAAAAAGTATCGAACATATAAGAAACAGAATAACAATCTAAATAATATTGAGCCTGCTACGTTAATACGCAACTCATTTCCCACATAGGTATACTATTCTATAGTAGGAGCCAGTGAGTTTATATAATGAGTGGTCCAATTTAGGACTGGTAGACTGCTGAACACTTCATTTCGTTTATCTCAGCCCCTCAGTGTTTTCAAAACCTTCAAACATCCATGGTGTTAATAAGAAGTAATAAGTAATGTACATTAATATGTCTTCCACCCTGAACATGTGGTACGAGATATGACTCTTCCAACCATTTAGCCACATACTGTGCTGAGGAAAAAACTTTCAGTTCATCTGTTTATATTTTTGGACATCTTTATGGTATGACAATGATTTTGATGAAATTTCCATAAATAGAGCGAGATGAAATCTTCTAGTCTGTCTTCAACACTTATGAGTGGCATTTCTTTCTAAAATGAAAAGATTAGAGGCAACAAATTGTAATTTATAAATTAATTATTGAAATGAGGAAGTACATAAACACATTTAATGATAAATAATTTATTGCAAAAATAGGTACAACCTGGTTAACTCTCTGATAAAACTGTATTGATAAATGCAAACAGTTTACAACCCTAAGAGCATTCATCATAGATTCTAGGATTTTCTCAATCTCCAACGAACAGCATATAATTATGTTTAATAACAATAAAAAGTAAGTAGAATCTAGTTGATTCTCTCATAAAATCAACACTTGTTAACGCAAAAGCTTTCCATCGTTGAAAGCACTCCTCATAAATTCTAGGAGACTCCTAATCTTTCGCACAATCAGTTGCATTCTTCTACTAGTGTACATAATTTACTTATTAAAACTTACTCTTTATTTGCTAAAGATGCTAGTAATTCCAGTAAATTTTGATCCTTCAGTAATTGATGCCAGAGAAGATGCTCTCTGTCTGAAAGCACTGGCTTCTATGTAGCTGAAGTTGCACTTATCAACATAATCCATTAGCCAATGAGATTCATCACACAAAAATTTTCAAAGCAACATTCGTTTGAATGAAAGTTTTTTATGTTTTCAACCTTTTCTTAGAACAATGCTTGTGGAAAAAGCAAGAGAGTCAGCTCCATCAGTTTCAATTTACATGGGAAAGGCAAAGACCAGATAATTGATTATTTGTTTGTTAGTAGAAGGTCATCACACAAACTGGAAAAAATGACAAGGGTATAAAATATTCTGCTCAAGAGTTTTAGACAGCTGGTTGTGAATTTTAGCATCGCTTTCTTGTATAATTTTTCCGAGCGTAGTGTCATAAGTTTTGGAAACTCTGGTATGATCAAAAAGTGGGATTGGAAGTAGAATGCTAACTTTGAATGTTTTGCAGCTCAGTATAAATGCTTATGAGTTCAGAGCTTATGATTGGAAGTTTTTATTTTTTCCCAAGTAAGCAGTACTGTCGTGTTGCAAAAGTGTGAAATTAATTTTGCTTGACGAATTGTACAAGACACAGGACGTGACAATTTTTTACGACACCATTTTGTTCACACTTAACCCAAGTAATCCATGTTGACTAGAAGGAAGTAATGTGAGTCATAATCCAGCGTAGAATTTTTTGATTGATACTCCAACTACAACATATTAGCAAAATCCAGCTATTTGTAATTTATCTCCACTTAAATTATTTAATTTACTATATCTACAAATATCACTAGCTTGAAAACAAATAGGAAATTTAAACCCCCGCTATGCATCAATTTGGTAAAATAGAATGTTTTTACAGCAATTTTTAGTTTTTTTCAGAGTAGTAGTTTAAGGGTATAAACATATTTAGCGCATTTGACACTTGAATTATCAAACAAAGATCATCTTAACCAACAATGCCATTATTGAAATATGTGTTAAAGTTTCAGATGCTTCCGTCTAAAAACAAATACACACGTTCAGCTGATGGAGCTGAGGCTTGAGCACAAAAGACAACATATTGACTATAGGAGTGATAGCCATTGGGCATTTGCAAGGCTCCTTTCTTGTAACCGGTAAAAGTAGGTAGATTTCAGTTGTGCCCAAGGAAGTGGGACTAAATCCTTCACAACAACAAATAATAGTTATTCAACCGATCATGTAGTTGATCAGTGAGCATTGCTTGGATTAATCATATACATACATATTTCAATTGCTCTAGCTGGGGCTGTGGATGATAAACCTGAACTAATACTACTTAAATATTACTCAAAAATAATAACTGTTTATTGGTCAGCAATAAGAATTACATATGTTATTATTAATAAAGCACAATATATATATGCAGCTATCAAACATACTTTATAAAATAATTGCTATGGGGAGGACACGCTTAACATTGTTAGTCAATAATTGATAATTTCCAACAGCAAATCAGTAAATTTTGGACTGCTGTGAAAGCTGGAACTACAAGAAATGAGAAAAAAGTGCTTGAAGAGTTATTCTGAAACACTTTCCAGCTTCCTGCTAACATATGCAAACCAGCAAACCTTTTGCCACCACCAAAAGTGAGCATTGTAAAAAGATGCCCTTGACACGAATGGCCAGAATCTCTCTAAGTAAAAATGTAGGAGCAGACCTCTGTCATGTTGTCTGAGGAAAAGAAGGTTCTCCTGGTTCTAAGTGCCTTTTTGTTGGCACCATTTACCATGAGAACCTGAAAGATACATTTTTTTGCACCAGTTTATTGGTTTTAAATTCGTTTGTGATTGTATGTTTAACTAAGTATTTATAGTGCAGTGATTGTTTAAGTTAGGGTTTTTATGATGATTTAGATTTGGTTGATTGAGTATTGTATAAAAAGGAAGTGTTGCATTATTGTAAACTTTATTATATAAGAAACAAAAACATCATAGGTACGCATTGAATAGTTCTACCATTATTTCAAAAGAACGTACAGAAGTATTTATCTCACAAAGATACAAAGCAGATCAAACATAAAAATTAGTGTAGACTGTGTTATAGTTTGTCATTTGTATGTTATAGACTTTCGCATCTTTTGATGATTCGATGTTTTCGAGATTTTTTTCTTATACAAAAGTTGTTGATAGGAACAGTAACTTTCAGCAGATTTGGTTGCTGTAAAAATCGAGCTTGCATTTTTTGAATCTCTGTTGTGATATCATTCTTTAAAAGCCTTAGTGTTAGAAAAGTTTCACATTGAAAAATTTTTAGCTAATGTGACTGGTTTTTGCTGATGGTACGAACATTGCAAAAATGTGTTTCCAACTTTTTGTTACACGAGGTTTGCAGAAGTACCAAGTCTTCTTCAGATAAGGATTTTGGGTGTTTTCTTTTGTGTTGACATCGACTGTTTTCATTTCTCTTAGTAACTCTAGAAAAAGAAAAAAAAAGTTGTTAATGACCATTAACATACTGTGTAAAAATTTAGCATGAGACATTACAAATATTTTGTGAGCAAATATTATCTGAGTACAATAAATAATAAAACCTTATGCTTTATTGAGTTTTTCAACTGGTGTTAAACTATTATTTATTAATTTTTACCTCATTGCTGAGAGTCATCCTAGTTTTTGCAGTAAATGCTGGAGTAGATTTTGCTCTTTCAGATTTTGTCGCTGTATGGAATGAATTCTGTGTAAAACCAGTGCTGCTTAAATAGTCAATGTTGCACCAATCGACCTAAGGTTACAACCAATGAGAATGCTCGCACAGAAATCCTTCTATAATATATAAGGCCTTTTGCGCGAATAAAAACTTTTTTGTTGTTTAAAAGTCCTTTTATAATATATAAGGTTTTTCTTGCAAACGAAAAAATTTCCTTGCCAAAAATCCTTTTATAATAAGTAAGGTTTTTCGTGTGAATGAAAAGAGTTTTCTTCGCCAAAAAATCAATTTATAGTACGAAAAGTATTTCGCACTAACGAAAAAAAATTTTTTTTGCATGACAATCCCTTAATAGTATATAAATTTTCTTATGCAAATAAAAAAAATTTTGGCGCAAAAAATTCTATCATAATATATATATAAGGTTTTTGAGTGAACAAAATATTTTGTTGAACTTCTTATATGTCATAAAGGGCTTTTCACGCGAAGCATTTCATTGGTTTTCAGATACCGTCGATCGGTGCAACTGTGGCTATTCAATAGCCACATGTTTTACACACAAAACATCCACACCAGCAACAGCGACTGAAGGAGCAACATCTACTACAACTACCAGAGGGGTTCTCAGTATTAAGGTAAGAAATAATAAATAATTATTTAAGACTAGTTGATCTCATCTAGATGCGCTCTAAAATGATGCACTCCTGAAACCTATCTGGTTTGCTCTAAGAACTGCAAAGTCTGTGTCAGAGAGTCAACAGTTGTAACCTATTTATTTATTTATTCGTAATACTTCAACTGTTCGCATTAGGATTTTGGAAATAAATGTGATATTTTTTTGTTTTGTAGATCCGATGACTTCAAACTCTCAACCGGTTTTAAAACTCCACATCAAACCAAACCTTCCTACTTCAGCTAACATTGGCACCAACACCGCTACTACCACCTTCAGCACCAACACCACATCAATGATAATGATAGAGAAACTGACGCTACCACCATCTGCAGCACTACAACCTCCTCCAGCAGCAACACACTGTCTAATATGCCTTTGAGCCCCAGATTGGGATATCCCTATCACCATGGCAGCATCAAATCCAATCATGAAAATATCAAATCCATGTCATTGATTCATGAATCAATCCTCCCTTCGAAGAAGATGAAAATGAAGAGATTCGGCTAAATCAACTGGCGAGAATAATGACAGGAGCTATGGAAAAAGAATTGTTGGAGATTGGGAATTTTGTGAGTCTGAGGAATTTGCCGATTCCCACAGTGTCGGAGGTTTTTGGTGCTGCATTCAACAAAGAGCACGACAGTAGTAATGTGTGAGCAGATCTCCCTGATCTTTGGATCATTTTTGTGAGGTTAATCTCCAAGATATGCTACAATTGTTCTTGCCTGGTGACATATTGTAGAGAAAACGTAATAATTGCGATCGCTGATTTTATGAACAACCTATGAGCGAATTTCTGTTGCAATGAGAAAGCAGTTAAAAGAATTGTGGCAAAATCAAATATTATTGTAAGGTATTAAATTAATTAGATGTTTTATGATAGGTAGAAACATCTTATGTACTTTGTTGTACGATTATTTTTATTTTGTATTTGACTTTAACTTTGGAGTAATGATCACGCAGGCAGAGCGTGCATCTTCCTATATAAATAGCAAAGCCCCTGTGTACAGTTGAGTTCATCTTTTTTATCTGCATGGATCAGCCAATACTATTTTATTGTTGAGTTTGTTCGAGGAATAAAGATTTTTACCAACACGTAAAACTCATCCTTTGATGTGGAGTTATATCGGCTTTATTATTTTCGATATTGTGATATAATTGCCGAGATTGTTGCCGGCAATATTCAGAGACAGAAGTGTCATACGAGTATTTTAGATTATTTCTAACAATCATATCTAATATAATTGTAAATCGTTAACGCCGGGGATTTTCCCGTGAAAGGTCGCCTACCAATTGCAATTATATGTAATATAATTGTAAATCGTTAACGCTGGGGATTTTCCCATCAAAAATTTCCCTGTCAAAGGCCGCTTAGAAACAGCAATACATTGTGACTCGCTGATTACCATTCATAAGGAAGAGAATACGAGGATACATTAAATCGGGATTGATTTATTTTTATAATAACAATCCACTTCAATTGCGAATAGTATCAATGCGTGATATATTTTGGGTACACACATATAAATAGTCTACATTACTGAGATACTAGCTGCCTAGGAGAATATAGGGACAGAAATAGATATTACACATAAAATAGACATTCTTGTGAAATTGTAGTAACAAGGTCAGGGTAATTGTGAAATACTCTACAATCTGATCCCTCATCTCACTACTATTTTTTCCTTTCTCACTTTTGACACATGCTCCTCTGTCTATTATTTTTTTAGTAAGAAATGAGCAGTTCAAGCCAACGGGGTATTGATTTGGGGGGTGTGTTCGGGGGTGTGATCGGAGGTGTTCACCCAACATCATTACTACGGTTTTTACATTGTATAAAAATGAAGCGGTTTATGGTTGGTATGTGCTGGAGGTTATTCCGGGAATTTGTATATATATATGTATATATATATATATATATATATATATATATATATATATATATATATATATATATATATATATATATATATATATATATATATATATATATATATATATATATATATATATATATATATATATATATATATATATATATATATATATATATATATATATATATATATATATATATATATATACATATATATATATATATTTGTACATAGTTTTATTATCATTATGCAATATATAGCTATTTGCATCCAGATAGTTGGTTATGACTATAATGATATTTATATCTGTAAAATCATTATATAGATATCTCTATGTTTCAGATATGTAGTAGTAACTGTTGTCAAAAGTTAAAGTCTATCTGCATGAGTCTACAAACCATCAGCGCTGAGACCTCCATCAAAATCACCAATTCATCCTCTAGGTGGTTAAAATTTACAGTATTTGGAAAATTATCGCAATAGAAAACATTGTATCTACTTGATAATAAAGAGTTTGAGTAACAGCTTTTACTAATTGATTCGATGTTATTATAGGAATTTTTACTGAATCCTTGACAAAACTAGTTCCTTTGTTCGGTTCTATCTTTGCATATCTAAAACAAAAAATTACTTAGTGAATAAATTGTTTTATCTAATTTGAACTGTAGTATTAGTTAAATCGGCTAGCTTACATTAAATAGAAAAGAGAAATCACACACCAAGTTGCAGAGCTGTACATAATTCACCTTTTCAAAATTCAGCTTCACTTGGATTCAGTTGGAAAATGAATGATTCAGTTCCTTTCAATTCAAGTTCGTGATTAACCAGCTAGCATGATTCACATGCAATTCACTCTGGTATCTCAATTCAATTCAACTCAATACAGCTTGAGCTTTTCAATTAAGTTGCCGATTCAGATTCGATTCCCATAATCTTACAATTCTTCTGGAAATAAGCATGCTGATTCTGATTCAACTCCCCGGAAATATTAACAACATGATTCAATTCAGTCTTATTTGATGTGAGATTCAATTCATAATTCAGGTAGTAAGCCAAATTGCAAATGTACATAAACATGCTGCACTGTATCTGTTATAAGTTTTTAATCTGGACTGGTGGTATTGTCACGGGTCTGGCTACTGAGCAAGCATCACCCTGGAGGTGGTCGGCTATTGTGGCCACTACAGCTGACCAGCCCCATCGCCACATGCTTGTACAGTAAGCAGCTTTTGCTTACTTTATTTCTAGTAATGCTGTTTACATGTAGATGTACCCTGATGTGTAAGCTTCTGTGCATAAATATTAGAAACATACTACTGTTTTGGAGAATTTAATACAGCAAAACACAAACAGGCTGGTCAACGTGAAAAATATGTAAGCATAAATATAGAAAAAGGCAAAATCATGCCTAGGCTATGGCGGATTAACAGGTTTACAAACACAGTTTATCAAATGTGAACTATTTTTCACATAATATAGCTGCATGTGTGTGGAAAGACCTGCCATTCGTGTACATGTAGGCCATCACCGTTTACAAAGTTCACATTCTGCGACATTTTAGTATTATTACTTGTGATAAGTGTTCATCCGACATTGAAACCCTATGAGGCCGGAGTATGATAGAGCCATGGCTGAATACACTTTCTACTGATACACTTGTTGCTGGTACTGACAATACTCGTAAAGCGAGGCGTGAGAGCTGGGGCATACATTCCTGGACAGTGCTGCTGGACCAGAATTTGATGGCATCAATAACATCTTTTCTGTCTGCTTCACCATGATTCCACTTAAAAAATCAAGGCACCTGATCTTGGTATGTAAGATCTGCGGAAGTCGATCCTGACGACCGAATCTGAGAAGAATATATTCCCTTCAAATTTTTTGTCGGTGGGGAGGTTGGGCATTGTCTTCTGCCTGGTTCACCAAAGCATCTGGGCATCGGTAGAGGTCATCCAACGTATTCTCCAAGAGTTTTGCAACAAAATTATGAACACAATTTCAATTTGATTAACAGTCAAGTTACTTGACATAAACTAACGTATTAAATTGAATTAACTTGTTAAATTATTAGTACATGTAAATAATGTAATCAATCTTATTATATAACTAATAATAATAAATGTATGTACTGTTAAATCACTATATTACAGCAAATGGTAAATAGTTGGCTTGTGCGACTAAAAACAATGAGCTAATCCAGAGACGCAATGTACGTACACCCCCGACAGACAAATGCTATGGGATTGTAATTTCCAAACCAGAACATTCAACAGTAAAAAAATATTCAAAAATAACTCAAAAATCTTTTTTCTCCGAGTGGAATTCGATCCTGGGACCGCTTCCACTATTTGCAGTAACATTTAACTGCCCATTAAACACTGAGTCATGGTATTATTTTAATTTTATTCTCATGTCATAGTTAATTATTATTATTATTTATGAATGAAATACATAATAATAATTATTATTTTAAAATCAATTATTATTAAATAATCATTATTTATGAAAAATGTTCCCTATATGACTTTTACAATGTTACAGTATGCTCCTGAGCAAAGCTAACACCTTTTGATCTACTTACTCTTTGCTATGGGTTCGATAGTGTCTCCGGTAGTTCGAGGTAGTGCTCCTGTAGCCTGCCACCACAAGGTTGCAGACTTTGCACTATTTTTGTGATTCTGGTCAGCACTTTCAAATGATGCACAGCCTACTTTAATTATTAGAGAGTCTGAGCTCGGAGTAGCATTAGCCATTAGTTAGCATTACCAGGTGAAAATAAAAAACTCCCTGTGACTTTGGTAAAAAATTTAAATGTCTGGTCTGGCGGCTTCCGTCTAAGTCTTAGGCCTTGCTGCATTGCTGAATGATATTTTTTATCACAACAATAGTACATTCACCCTAATTGTCTGAAAGATGCTTTCTGAGATAATGGGCTATGGTTTTAATAACAGCCGTTCCTGTACAAAATGACTTGTCACTTTTCAAGTTATGCTCTCTTACCCTCAGTTATAAAAATACATTACGAGGTGCTGCTATGAAGTCCCAACAATGTACAACAATTTCAGTTCGGAATTAGGCTAGTAAAATGTTTATGGGAATCTTCAGGAAAAATCGGACTCTGGATTCTCTTTATCTTTTTTTGGACTCTCAACTCCTTGCTACCTGCAACATCTGACAAAGGATTCTTTGCGGATTCATTTCATGTATTGGCAGACTCAATTCAACTCGATTCACCAGCTGTAAGAATGCTAATACACCAGATTCATACCGAATTCACACCCTTTGAAGATTCAATCTGGATTCAAAAAGTATGTGAATTGAATCAGAATTGATTCAACTGCCTGAATCGATTTGTACAGCTCTGCCAGGTTGTATTGTTTGTCTTGTTCTTTTTGAGTACATGTCCATGTCCATATTCATGTCCAGGAAATTGGTAGGTTATGCTATTTCAGTGTCATCCAGATAGGAGAGAAAGTCATGTTGTATAACATCTACCGTATCAGAGACTTGAATGAAGGTCGGAATAGTTGTGAGTGGAGTCTTTTGGAAATTGGTAGGTTATGTGTACATCGGATCATCACAAAATTCGTTGGTGTCGGTTCTATCTTCGCATATCTAAAACAGTAAATTACTTAGTGTATAATTACTTTTATCTTATTTGAATTGTAGTATTAGTTACATTGGCTAGTTTACATTAAATAGAAAAGAGAAATCACTCACCGAGTTGTATTGTTCGTCTTGTTCTTTTTGAGTACATGACCATGTCCATATGCATGTCCATGTCCATATTCATGTCCACGTCCATGTCCATATGCATTTCCATGTCCATATTCCTGACCATTTATGTACACGCCAATGTTCAAATTCATGTACATGTCTGTGTCCACATTCATGTCCATATCAACATTGTATAGCTATGCACATGTCCACTTCTTACTATATCCATATTCATACTGTTGTTGTTGACATGATAATCTAAAATCAAATCCAAAGTAAAATAATAATAAACTTTTATTTTTCAACTACTACTAAATAGTATTTTTTATTAATTCTTACTTTATCACAGAGAAGTCTGCTGTTAGTCATATAATGAATACTGTAGTAGATGGTTCTTCAGAAGCTATTGCTGGAGAGAATGATTTCTATGCAGAGAGAGCAGTTCTTCAATACTAAAAGCTACACCTACTCATTAAGCTCACATCCAATGAGAATACTCACAGGAAAACCCTTTTATAATAGTGTTATTCGCGCGAAAACCCTCTATAATACATATAGATTATTCACGCAAAGAATGGAATTATTTTACAAGAAAAAAAAGTTTTTCCATTTGTTTCATCCGCACGGAAATAATTGTTTTTATTTGCATAAAAAAAATTTTTATTCAGTGTTATTCTCGTGAAAAATTGGTTTATTTTTCATGTTTTATTTGTGTGAAAAAATATATTTCATTCTCCCAAAAGCATTGGTTTTCTTCAAATGAAAACATGATTTTTTATTCGAGTAGAAAAACATGTTTTGTCCGCGTGAAAAATTTGTTTTATTCACATGGAAAAATTTGATTTTATTTGCGTAAAAAGAGAGACTTTTATTCACTGTTATTCGGAAAAATGGGTTTATTTTTCATATTTTATTCGCGTGAAATTTTTTTCTAAGAAAGAGGCTTTTATTCACTGTTATTTGCATGAAACAAAGGTTTATTTTTCAAGTTTTTCTTTTTTTTTTATTTTTCTCACGTGAAAAAAATGTTTTATTCAGGCAGAAACATTAGTTTTATTCGCGTGAAAACATTACCTTTTATTCACGGGAAAATGTTTTTATTTTTCATGTTTTATTCACGCAAAAAAAATTATTTTTTATGCAGAAAACTATACTGTATTCACGCGTAAAACTATATTTTATTCACGCGATAAAGCAGTATTCTTTGCGGGAAAACGTCTTGATAACATATACGCGAGTTTTTACATTTTTCATTGGGCTCAACCCCTGTCAATCGGGGTGAGTTTAGCTATTTAAGAAGCGAGGGTTTTACACCGAAAGCATCCAGTTCAACAACAGCAACTCTTGGAACAACATCTACTACAACATCTACTGCAATTACTAGGAGCTCTCTCTTTACAAAGGTGATAATAAAAAAATAATTATTTCTACTAGCTAACACGACCAACTCAACCCTCTATGCAGTATCTATCTTTAAATTAATTATAAAGAATTAAACAAAAACTCACAGTTTTTTATTTTATCTTTTTCAGAATGAACACTCAAGACAAAAGAAGCCAAGCAATGAATGTAGAAACAGAATCTCAGCAAACTCTTTCCGCACCATCTTCTCCTATCTTCATTATTACAGCGAGAATTTTTCAGGTAGAAAACTATGTTTCATTTACAGGATAAATAATATATTATCCACGAAAAAACTGTGTTATTTTTCACTCCAAAAATAATTCACTTTTTAGCCAGAAAACTATGTTACATTCACGCAAATAATAATATTTTATTCGCGCAAAAACTGTGTCATTTTTTCAGCCCAAAATAACTTATTTTTTAGGTAGAAAACTTTGTTTTATTCACGCGATAAATAATATTTCATTCCTGCAAAAGCTGTCATTTTTCAACCCAAATTTTAGCTAGACTCAAGCAACTACTTATTCATTCTTACCTTATTTCTGAGAATCCTCCTTGTAGTAGTAGTAGTAGTAGTAGTAGCAGCAGCAGCAGCGGCGGCAGTGGCGGCGGCAGCGGCGGCAGCGGCAGAAGCGGCGGCAGCGGCGGCAGCGGCGGCAGCGGCGGCAGCGGCGGTAGCGGCGGTAGCAGCGGGTAGCAGCGGTAGCAGCGGTAACAGTAGTAGTAGCAGTAGTAGTAGCAGTGGTAGTAGCAGTGGTAGTATCAGTGGCAGTGGCAGTGGCAGTGGCAGTGGCAGTGGCAGTGGCAGTGGCAGTGGCAGTGACAGTGGCAGTGGCATTGGCAGTGGCAGTTGCAGTGACAGTGGCAGTGGTAGTGGTAGTGCTGGTGGCGGCGGCAGCATCGCCGGCGGCGGTGGCGGAGGCGGTGGCGGTTGCGGTGGCGGTGGCGGTGGCAGTGGTAGTGGCAGTGCTAGTGGTAGTGGTAGTGGTAGTAGTAGTAGCAGTGGTAGTAGTAGTAGCAGTGGTAGTGGTAGTGGTAGTGCTAGTGGTAGTGGTAGTAGTAGTAGCAGTGGGGGATTCAGGGGGGTAGCCATGGGAGCCATGACGGAAGAATAAGTGAAGAAATTTGCTAAGTTTGGCGCCATTTTTTTTGTTCTCATAATGACAGTTTTCGATTGCACGTCCGTTAGTGAAGTGCCCATTGATAATTGTCATCATAAAACACCTTGTAAAAGTTGATCAATCAATGTATGGCCGTAGAAAAGCGTAAGGCAGCAACAAGCATTTTAGATTTTCTCATTGCACCTCCAGGGTAATGATTATCATTTGTTTTTTTTGTTTTAATAATTAATTGCTAGATGATAGATAACAGTAAGAATAAAATAATTAATCAATAATAAATGTAATAATAATTACTATTATTATAGTAATTAACAATTAATATGTCTAATCTATTATTTTCCTGTCTTTTTCTTCAATGCAATAGCAACAATGCATTATTGTAGTAATGCACTATTCTTTTTATTATCACTACTAAACTAATTTATTAATAAATCATTGAATTCATTTATCATTATTATTCATGTTATTGGTGAATGAGTATGCGCACAACACTACTAAAAAAGAATCAATTCTACTTCCAAATAAAACCTAACTTATTATTACTCACTTTATTATTACTGCTTACTACTTCTTCTGCTACTACCACTACTTACTACTGCTACTACACTACTACATAATACTAAAGCTAAATTGTTATTAATCATTACACTTTTTAAAAAGTTATTGTTATTTATTATTGCTCATTATTATTAATTTATTTAATAGTCTTTTCTTTAGAACAATACTTTATTTTACAAAAGTATGCTGATCTGTTGATTTTTTAGTAATTGATAACAATAATAATGACAACTTGTAAGAAGATGCAGATAGTGGTAGCAACCTTTCTTCTTTTGTGTGGATTTGGCCCACACGGCCAACCCCTTTCTATGCAACATCTATGCTCACCCACTTTGAATGAAACATACATATGTGGATGTGTGTCTGAGGGTGTATGTTTCACAATTACCAATGGTTGATGATGTTGAATAAAGAATAGTACATACTATTCTAGCAACCATATTGAAAACACACCACATCATTTATTATGGTTTTGGAGGGGTTGCCAAAGAACACAAAGGGGGAGCCATCAAAGATTTTTTCGGGGCTGCACCCCGAACCCCGGTTGGCTCCCCCCTTTGTGTTTTTCTGAATCCGCCACTGAGTAGCAGTAGATGTCGCTACTTCAATCACTATTGTTAAAGTGGACACTTTCTGTGTAAAAACAGTGGCTCGTATATAGCTAAGGTTGTATTATTTATTTATAATTAATTTAAAGATCGACATTCCATAGTGGGGTGTGTTGTCTGTCTCAGCCAGTAAAAATAATTATTTATTAATTCGTACTTTAATACAAAAAATCTCCTAGTAGTTGTAGTAGATGTTGATCTTTCAGTCACTGTAGTTGGAGTGCATGCATTCTGTGTAAAAGCAGTGCTTCCTAAATAGTTAAAGTTGTACCGATTGACATGAGCTGAGTCCAATGAAAAACCTCGAGTGGAAAAGCCTTTCTAATATATAAGAAGGTCTTTACGCAGAAAACTCACGCGAAAACTGAAAAACAAACAAACATTTCTTCGCAGGAGTTTTCCTTCTTATATGTTATAAAGGCTTTACGCGGAAAACTCACGCGAAAACTGATAAGTAAAACAAATATCTTCGAGGGGAGTTTTCCTTTTCATATGTTATAAAGGCTTTACGCGGAAAACTCACTCAAAAACTAGAAAAAAAAAATTTATTTGTGGGAGTTTTTCTTCTTATATGTTATAAAGGCTTTTCCATGCGTGGCTTTTCATCTCAACTACTATGAGCTGAGTCCAACGAAAAGCCTTTATAACAAAAAGAAGGAAAACTACCGCAAAAAAATTTTGTTTACTTTTTCGTTTTTTTGCGTGAGTTTTCCATGTAAAGCCTTTATAACATATAAAAAGAAGAACTCCCGCGAAGAAATTTTTTTTATTGTTTAGTTTTTGCATGAGTTTTCCGTGAAAGCCTTTATAACGTATAAGAAGGAAAACTCCCGCAAAGAGAATTTTTTAAATTTTTTAGTTTTCACATGAGTTTTCCACGTAAAGACCTTTTTATATATTATAAAGACTTTTCCACCCGCGTCTTTTCATTGGACTCAGCTCATGTCATTCGGTACAACTTTAGCTATATAAGAAGCATCGCTTTTACACAGAAAACATCCACTCCAACAACTGTGACTGAAGGATCAACATCTACTACAACTTCTTGGAGATTTTTCTGTATTAAGGAAAGAAATAATAAATAATTATTTAAAACTAGTCTGATAACTCAACTAGTTGCACTATGGAGTTGCCCTCCTATTACGATATGGAGCCGTTCTCCTGACCATAGAAGCATCTCGCCTAAAAATTGTTATGCTCAGAGAACCTATCCTCTTTCCGCTCTTTCCGCAGTCTTTTGGCATTGATTGACAGAATTGTCGCTTGTCCGAGAGAAAAAATAGGTTAGCATTAGATGATGTTTGGAACTACAGGTCAATTTTAAACTTTACAGCCGCAAAATGATTACAACTTTCAATATTGTATTATTTTACTTCATTATCAGCATAAAACAGTTATTATTCATTGTACTTAATATGAAATTTGTTTTTTACAAGTTCTGATAATAATAAAATCAAATGATTACAATCATTATTATCACGATTTTATTTGGTTTTAATTTTTACTTTATTGAATTTCGTTCAAGTCTTGAAATGCATTAGTCTTTATTAAGATTTTTATAAACACTATTAAATTATAATGCTACCATATGCTATCATATGCAACTGTTTTTACGCTAAGAACAAATATATACTAAGTGCAAAGAGTGAGGTCAAACTGTGGTTCAAGGGATTATGTAACATTGAACTAAAAATTAAAATAATCATAAATATTTATTTACCACTAGTTGAAAAATTCACCAACTTGCACTGTTGAGAAAATAGTCTCCTACAACCAAATCACTTTGCTCTAAAGAATGCAGTCTTTGGATGTTGATAAAATTGTTATCTTCCTTGAATTTATTTCGATTAAATAACATTTAGGAGCAGAACTGGCGATTTATTGCGATAATACTCTTGGGGAAAAAAAGTAGACAATTTTTGTTAGCTAGATAGGAAAACAACATGAGCTACACCGCAAAATAGGCAGTTCTCCACCTACCTCTTAAATAGTAATAATAAATACCTCACAATTTATAATTATATTTGTATTTTTTTTATTTTTAGATTTGGATAGTCAAGGCACTGAAAATCAATTGATGATTGAAGAGTCAGAGACCTGGGAATTTTTTTCTCTACCTTCATCTCCCATCTGCAATAAAAAAATTCAAAACCCAAGCAAACAGAACTCTTTGATTTCAAGTGATGACACAGCTTACTGTTGATTTGAAAGAGCGAAGACAAGATGATGAGACTATGGATTATGACAAAGACTCAAACTGCAAAAGAAAAGTTGTGATGGATTTTGAAGACAAAACACTTCTCAGGCACACCAAGAATCCTTTCAGGGCATCAACATCAACAACCTGAGACCCTTCATCCTCAACAGCACTTCTCTGCTAAATACTATGACCTCACACCAGTGAAATAGCTGTAAAAAAACATCGAGAATTCAAGATCTACCAACTTCCAAAAGACTCCACTCACACTTATTCCAACCTTTATTCAAGCCTCTGATATGATAGATGTTATAGATCATGACTTTCTTTCCTGCTTTGATGATACTGAAACAGTATACAGGGCCGTAGCCACATTGAGGCAAGACGAGGCTCTTGCCTCGTCTGAAAGTTTAGGCAAAAATGGGAATTTCCAACTCAGAAAACGGATTTTCCCAAAAAGTTCACCCTTTTAGCAGTACTTGGTATTTCCACCGGGATTACCGTTATTGCACGCACGTAGCACTAGTTCTAATACTGTTACTGTAATCACGTTGCTTATCATAAAAACCCAATCGTACATTAGACTCTCAAACTACAACATCCCATTTCCTGTGCATGCTTATTACTACTGCAATGAATAATCTTTTTGCCAAATATTTTTTTCAAGGTATATTTCAATTTTTCTGGATGACTACTGTTGTCTGCTGCATTTTATTTTTAGTTATGGTTAGCACTTCCCACTGCAAAGAGTTCAGGGTACAGTGCAAAGGTGTTTTTTTTTAAATAATGAGAACTAGTAAAAAATAATTAGTAATAATCAAGTGATTGATAATATTAATAAATAATTATTATTAGATGGACTCAAGAAAATAAAAAGCTAGGTATTCATCTAATTTCTTTAATATAACTTTTTCTCTAGTTTTTATATTTTTTTATTTAGTTTTGTTTGTCGATATTAACAACAGATAGTTATTTAATTTAGTTCAATATTTTCTTTTAGTTTTTTTTAATCATTATTTTGTACACCTACTAGTTATTATTTATTATTACCATTGAATATTATTTTATTAATAACAGTTAACAATAATAATTATTATTATTGTTCTAATAATAATAATTATTATTGTTAGTGCTATTATTATTATTATTGTTATTATTATAATAATGATGATAATAAATAACACTAACACCAACTACTATCGTTTGTAGTTATATATATCTATATGTGTGAGGAACGCCAGTACTTGTCAAACATTTATTATTTACTACTCGTACTTGGCGTAAGCCTTTGACTCAGTATTATCTCAACGTCTACGCATTGTCTTGATATTAACTCACTGTCTACACATTATCTCAATATGTACTCGCTTATGCTTGTCTATGTTTTGTCCTAGTTCTATTGTTACCTGTGCTACAAGCGTCTATCTAGAACAGTTCTATGATCTGCCCAAATAATTATTATTGTTATATTTTATACTTTTTCCACGGTTTTTATTATACAATTGCATTTTGGTGCTTACAAGGCGTGGCTTGTACCAAATTTTACCCAGGCGTGGCTTTACCAGATTTTACCCGCCTACTTTGTATAAATATCTATGTTTGAGCAATAAAGTTCAGAGTTAGCCTGGCTCTCAGAAGATTCTTTCTCTCAAGAAGCAAGCACAGCTAGAAGCAACATAACTACAAGCGCTGACCTGGTCGACTATTGGCAAGCACGAGGCTTGGCGGAAAGTGAGAACGGTTCGCCCTATCACTACGTATTCCCTCACCACGGTGAGAAGTACGACGCAAAGCACCTGGTGCCCTGATAGTTCGGCTCACAATAAATTCGGACTCCAGAGTTTGGGACAAGACAACGCACCAATAATTCCAGTGCAATTATTGTCGATCTCGACTGAGTCGAAGTAGACAAACAATAATTCCAGCACGATTATTGTCGGTGTCAAAGTTCGCAACAAACTCTAAACTAAACAATAATTCAAGCACAATTATTGTCGGTGGCAACAGTTCGCAACAAACTATAAACTAAACAATAATTACAGCACAATTATTGTCGAACATAGCCATGTTCGGATGCAGCCAATAATTATAATATAATTATTGTAAACTGCCAGCAATCATTCCACCCCAGATTCGGCCGCACTCATAACTGCACAAACCAATGCATGCACTCTAACAATAATAACACATTATTGTACGCTGACTTAGGGTAGAGGCAGAACGCATCGGGAAGGTGTACAGGTGGCTACCACCCAGACACAAATTCCTGTACATATGTATGATTTACTTATCATATAAAATAATATATTATTTAATGTGTGAAAATAATATGACATTAACATAAAACTACAAAAAAGTAAGGATACTATTTATTGAACTGTTATTATAATGACTCTGAGATAAAGTTGTTATCCTATTTAATTCACTGAGCAGCTCCATTATATAAATCTATTACTATAATTAATAATAATGTAAATAATAATTTTTTATTCCTGCTATTATTATTTTTCACAGCTAACAATAATATTGATATTATATTATTATAAAACTTATGAAAAAAATGATGATTATCATCATTATATAAATAAAAATTATTTTACAGCAACACACAACTTGATAAGCTACTCTATTCATTCTTTTATACTTGAGTAGTGGTGGTAGGAGAATTGTTGCACTATTTCCATATACCTACATCTTACAATCATGTTAATTACTACTTCCCTTCTTTGCTTGAGTTATTTGACGTTTTCATTATTTATTATTTTCCTACCATTTTGTTATTTTCATTAATAATAGCAATAAATTTGTTACCACTGGTAACTAAACGATTATTATAGTTCTTATTATTACTGCAACTACCACTACCATCAACACAAAATTTAGGGAGAAACGTTATTTTTATGGGACACCTAGCATTTGCTAAGTAGTAAACTTACATACATCCTGGCACTCTCTATGGGGTACTGGCACCTGTGATAAATAGCTATCAGCAAGGAAGAAAGAGATAATTATACTAGCAGACATTGCTCACAAATACACTTACTAACAAAAACTTATTGCTACTGGTATTGTCAGTCAAAGCGCATTCAACTTTGTCTAACATGACCATCATTGCAAGTTCTTTTTATTGGCGAGAAAGATGGAACCAATTAATTGCAACGGGTTCATGACTGCAGAATAGAGCAATCGATCTTGAATTACCTATGTAATATGAGGTTCCACAGCTTTTTCCTCTCTCAGCTTAAGTTCATTTATTGGTATGTAGTAAAACAACAACGCTAGAAAGTTATCTCATCTGTGAGGGCATACAAATATCTCATATGTACATACATGCCATGTATTCATATGAACTTGGCTCATAGATGTTTCAAATCAATCAAAATTTGTTCATAATATAACCTCTTGCAGATGCTTTGATTTTTTGTCTTTTTATTGTAAAACCTGTAAAATTGCTTTGGCGGCCGGGGCGCTGCCCCGGACCCCGCCGGGGGCCTTGGCGGCCCCCTGGACCCCCGGCCCTGTGTGGGTGATTGCCTCCTCTGATAATAAATCCTGGCTACGGCCCTGGTATACCTACAAATTTCCAAAAGACTCCACTCACACCTATTCCGATCTTGATTCAAGCCTCTGATACGATAGATGTTACACTATGACTCCCTCTCCTAGTTTGATGATACCGAAACACCAACAGCTATGATGGTATTCACCGATGAATTTTGTGACGATCACCATAACCTACCAATTTCCAAAAGACTCCACTGACATCTATTCCGAGCTTCATTCAAGCCTCTAACACAATGGATGTTACACAATATGACCTTTTCTCCTACTTTGCTGATACCGAAACAGTATAGCCAACCGATTTCCAAAAAGACTCCACTCCCGCCTATTTTGACCTTCATTCAATCCTCTGATTTGATAGATGTTACACAATATGAATTACTCTCCTACTTTGATGATAGTGAAACAATGAAGACTCAAACGGCAAAAGAAGAGATGTGATGGATTTTGAAGGCAACACACTTCTCTGACACATCAATAATGCCTTTCAAGATATCAACATCGACAATCTGAACGCCTTCATCCACAAAAGCGCCTCCCTTCTGAATACTATGATCCCACACGAGCGAAACAGCACGGATTTTGAAGACAACACACTTCTCCAGCACACCAATAATTCCTTTAAGAAAAACAGCCTCAATTCAAGATATACCAACAGCTATAGTGGTGTTCACCGATGAATTTTGTGATGATCCGATGTACACCATAACCAACCAACTTCCAAAACACTCCGCTCAGATCTATTCTGACCTTCATTCGAACCTTTGATACGATAGATGTTACACAACATGACTTTCTCTCCTGCTTCGATGATACCAAACCGATGAAGACTCAAACTACGTGGATTGTGAAGACAGTGCATTTCTCCGACACACCAAGAATTCCTTTCAGCGTGTTAACATCAACAACCTGAGCGCCTTCATCCACAAGAGTGCCACTCTGCTAAATACTATAACCCTATACCAGCGAAGCAGCATTAAAAAAACAGCAACAATTCAAGATCTACCAACAGCTATGATGGGGTTCACCAATGAATTTTGTGATGATCAGATGTGCACCATAACCTACCAAAAGCAGACTGAGTACCACTCAATGACCAGGCGATGCACCAATCACACTGACCAACCTGTTTACTCCGTTGGCCGAAGAAGAAGTCAAGACCCGCCCCCAGGAAGAAGAAGAAGAAGAGAAGAAGAAGAAGGAGAGGAAGAAAAAGGAGTAGCTAGGACATGGACGCAGACTGGAGAATACAAGCATAAACGAAGGGAGAGAGCACCGAGGTCGATCCAACCAGAAACTAGTACTAACTACGAGAGGCCAAAGAGAGAGAAAAGAAAGCCTGTAATATTTACAGATTATCAGTGCTACAGAACACAAGAGGAAAGAAATAATACTAACCCGAACATAGATGAACAAAGCAAGAGAAATAACCCTCTAACTATGGGAAAATAGCGAAGAAACGACGAAAGTATTAGGATTACAAAGAGCATACAACTACGATATAGCACCACCGCCAACAAAAACTCTAACTCCAGGCGAACAAACAACTCCCAATACAAAGCCACCATCCAAAAATGCCCCTTTCCGGTAAGCAACGCCCAAAAGGACATGTGCCTCACGAGAAGAATAGACAGGGCGGCGCTACCAATAGAGGAGGGCACGACTAACCAAGGGCGCTGTGTGAATACAAATATCAGGCCTTTTGAGATATTGCCACACTACAGGACAGAGTGTTTGCAAGCCATCTCAGCAATATTATCAAACATGGAGAATGACGGAACATTATCAGTAGAAGAAGATCCGACTTTTGCAGAAGAATTAATAACAGGAACAGAACGAAAGAGTGGACCGAAACAACGAAGCAACCTCTCTCCCACTAGAATAAATAAAGTCGCCATTGCAGAGGAAGGGGCAGCAAGATGTCAGGTTCGGAAACACCAAGCATCAGCACCTCCACCTCCGACACACCAGGTGAAAGAAATCTGGAAAGCTGAAGAAACTACTCAAGCTATAAATCGAGCCATCTACCAAGTGGAAGAGAGGCGTTGGGCTGTAAAATCTGCAACCTACAATTAAATAAAAAGAGAATCATGTACCACATCCACCAACATTTCACCTACTTCTTCTGCGCCTGTGGAAAGAAAAGTAGCTCGAGGGATACAATTCTAAAACACATACCAGGAAAGGGGGAAGACCAGGCGCATGGTGGAGAGACCAAACCCCTCTATGAGGTGGACAAACAATCGTACGCAGAGTTCTGCCGCACTATGCAGTGGGAACGACCAGCACCTTTTGGTACTCCTACCCCAATCAAAGAGCAGAACAACCACCCACAGGAAAAACTACTAGTAAAGAAGAGGCTGGGTGAGAAATTAAACGAAACGCCACCGAAAGTGGCAAAGGTATAACTAGTCGACCATGGGTTGACAGCCAAGATGCAGAAGTCACCACTGAAAAGAAGAGAGAGAGCCCACACATCCACCTAGAAGAACGTCCAGGGAACATATACCCGCTACAATAACAGAAGGAAGAGAGAGTAGGAGACAGAGAGAGAGAGAATAGACGAGGAATGGAGAGAGGGCCGATATAGGAGGATAAAACGTTATGAGGGGGAGCTCTACCACATAGTTCGTGAAGCTTTCAAGTATCTACAAAGGGCAGAGGACCTGGAGGCCTGCATCCACAAGGAGCGGGACCTCTTGTAGGTAACATAATGGACACTGAACATTGACATTTTCACTCCATGCGCCTATGTTTATTAATTTGCCCCACAGCTGCCAATGGGGGGGGGGGGGGAGGGGTGGAGTGTGTGAGGGACGCTGGCATCCCTCCTATAGAGAGACGCCATATTGTTTACATTCACCTAGCTACCTACGAACATTTATATTTCTCTCCTTGTACATTCTACTCTTGCCAAACTGCGTAGTTCTATTTGCAATCACTAATAAACAATTATTTGAATTATTATTATTATTATTTGTGTGAACATTTTCCACAATCGATACTAAACTACTTTTGGGTGCTGTAAATGTAAGGCATGGCTTACATAGATTTTCCTTGCTCTATTCTGTATAAATATTTGTGTTAGACCATAATAAAGCAGAGTTAGCCTAGCTCTCAGAAGATTCTCTTGCACCAAGAAGAAGCACAGCTACAAGCACAAACTACAAGCACCGATAAGAGTCGACTATTAGCAAGCATGAGGCTTGGCAGAAAGTGAGAGAGACGATTCGCCCTCTTACTGCGTATTCCCTTGCTAAGGCAAGGAGTACGGCGCAAAGCACCTGGTGCCCTGATAGTTTGGCCCTCGATAAAGTTGACCAATAAGTTCAGAGTACAGTGGGCAATAATTACGGAATAATTATTGTCACTGATATATTAAGCCATTCCTCGCTAAGTTCGGCTGAGCACATAAATGCGCAAGTTAACAAGCACTCTCCAAGAATAATTACAAACCATTTGTGTGTTGCCTTGGTTGGAAACAGAGAACATTCGGGAGGTGTCCAGGTGGCTACCACCCAGACACAAATTCCTGTACAAATCAATTATTTAGAAACGGCGTTGATAGTAAATAATTAATTTTAATTTTTTTTTATTGTTTTTGTAAAATTGTTGATTGATGTTGTTCTTTATATCAAAGTGTAGCTCTGAATGTTTCTAGTTCATTTGCACAACAATAACGGCTTCATCTTAGCTAATAAAAAAATTAATAATTATTTGCAGAAAAAGAAATTTCCCAAATTTTCGTTATTTTGTGCAGCAGTTGCTAGATTGTTGTTGCTGTGTTCTTACTCTTGGTTTGCGTACTTTTGCTTCAAAATTTGCTAATCGTAACAAAATTTTGTTCTCTTTCCCGCTATGCTATCAGTTTTACATTTATTGTACTACTTTTTGTTGTTGGTCTCAGTGTTGGGAACGGGCAACTCCCATGAACTGTTCTATGTACAAATACGTTCTCTTAGTAGTAATATATGAGCAGATCTCCCTACCAAGTGCTTTTTGTGGATTAGGTCTCGGGGTTGAGGCAATGGGTTACGGCGTTGATTGAATTCGCCGAGTTTATATTGTATTTTATTTGAGGGGCATTTGAGTGGCATTTGAGTGGCATTTAAGTAGCATCTGAGTTTTGATTATTTTTTTACTTAATTTGAACTTATATGGTATTTAGATTTTAAACGTATGACATCTAAATTTTGAATGTATGACATTTAAGTTTTGATCATTTTACATAATTCAAACTCATATGACGACATATACATTGATTAAAATTAATCAATATATGATTATACACATTTATTGTATAATAAGTAGGGAAAATCTCTCCATATAATATAGCTAGAGTCAGTAAATACTAAGTAATAACAATTAATACATAGTCGTTTTTTACAATGATGTCTTTGATGTAGTGATGTTATATCTTAAGAAGGGAGACTTCTGTTTTATGTGCTTTTGAATTCGTAATGAACTAAAATAAAAAAGTTATGTATTAGTATAGAATGATTAAACAAAAATTTGAAATAATTACATGAATTTGAATTATAGCTTTAGTTACATTGGATAGTTTACGTTATATAGAAAAGGGAAATAGCTCACCAAGTCACATTGCCCAACTTGTTTTTTTGAATTAGAGACTATCCATCGCTAAAACAAAAAATTATTTGGGGTAGAAATAACTACAACTACATCTAAATTGAGTTGAAGTATTATTTACAATGATTAGAATTTATTAAATAAAAAGAAAAACTCTCACCGAGGTTTATCATGTATCTCATCCTTTTTTTCAGCAACATATCCTGTCTCAAAATCATCAAAATCTCCACGTAGAAAATCTTCAAGTTCTTCATCATCATCAATTTCTAATATCGCCTTGTTGTGCTTTGCTTGATCACAATATTGTCTCCAATAAATTTGACCGAGTCTGTATGTAGAGCAAAATGAAAGATCGTATTCCGTCTTAAATTTCCCGTGGGTTTTTTTTCCTCTGTAGATCATCACACCTTGAGCATGTTGGTTAGCTTCTGAAGTATATTTGTCTGGTATGGCAGGCGTCTTCAATAGTGTTTCTCCACATTGTTCAATGGTATAACGGATACAAATTACATTTGACTGCCCTCCTTTAAATCGATGAGGAACGAATCTATCAACAACATCTCGGTAAGGGAAAATAGCACCGGGTTGGAAACTATTGAGGGTCTTGATGTTCAAGAAGCGTTTGAGCTGACCTTTAGTCAATGTACTCAAATATAGTGATTCCTCTTCAGCTGCCTTCTTGCTTAGAGGATGTCTGGTAACACGTTTGACATCGTACCAAAGAACACTTTTATTTTTTGGTTTCCCCTTTCTACCCAAATATACAACGTTAAACGGAGGGGGGTAATTATCACAGTTGAAGTTTTTAGCTATTTCAGCTGGACAGAAAAGTATTTTGGGTTCGAGTTCATTTATATCTGAAGGATCATGGTAGCGGACTTGAGAATATCTACACTTCTCCTTACTTGATGGATGTATCACACCAGTCACTCGCATAATGCTTGGGATAGGAAGATCTTCCAATGTTTTGCAAATCGGAACTTTTGGTGAGTCAATCACTTGAGAACCTTTAGACTTTTCTAATTCCCTAGCTCTCCTTTCGTTGAGACATTCAACTGTTAAATGAGCTATAGCTGCACTCTCCATTGTTTTCTTATCAACGGAAGTAGTTTGTTTTCTCACTATTTTTTTTCGTTTCCTTACTATTCGCTTTTTTGGAGCAGTTTTCCTTCTCTTAGGAGTTGTTTTGCCGTTTGTCATTTTATTTTCTGTTGAATATGGATCTGTGCAAAGGAGCTCTTCAGAAAGACCATCCATAACATTCTAAAAATAAAAGGGTAATATTTGCATGAGTGGCTAAGAGTGTATTTATTAGTTAGAGTATCTTATATATATATATATGTATTTATGACAAAAGCAGTTAAGACCATAGAATTATGATAGATTGAGAATGTGCTTATTAAACTATTGGGATGTGGAGACAGACAACAAAGGATGCGTTCAAATATATATATATGTATTTACTTAATATCATACTGCTTTTAACATCTCAATTGGTAAGAAATAAAATATAATAGTTTGAACAAAATATTGTAAAATAATAAAAAAACCAACTAAAAATTTTTCATAAATATGTATGAAACGCTTCTAACATTAGTTCTAAAATACCTACAGAAGAGGATATACCTTTACCTATTTGGACATAATTATAAATATGTTTTCTGAATTTATAAAAAGTTTTTTGTTCCACTTCATGTTATATAATTTTTTGAAGACTATTTGATTCCAAACACTTCTTTCAATTTCTTTTAAAAAATCATTAATATTAACGGCTTCCACCATTGACAAAACGGTTTCGAAACCGTTTTTTATAATGTCATCAAAAAGTTCTGTAGATACATCATGTTTCTTACAACACATCCCCATACTCATCATGTGTTGAGTTATACAGAATATTATAACTTGGAATGTCAAACGTTCTACAGATTTTTCTTCAACAACATCATTATTTATCACATAGTTATGATACATTTCTGGAAGGAAGTCCTTTAAGTAGATTGGATTTGTTGTTGTATTGTTCTAAAATACAAGCGATAGTTAGATAACTAAAATAATTAAAGGTTTTCAACAGGTGTTAAATAGTATTTTTTATTAATTCTTACCTTTTCATCAGGCTGAGATTCCGACTTTAGATACAATGGTTGGCTTCCTACGTCTTGAGTATTCATTCTGAAAAAACAAAAAAAATTGGTTCAATTCTTTATAATCAATTTAAAGATAGATATGTCATAAAGCCTTCAGATAGTTGTGTTAGCTAGCGGAAATAATTGTATTTTTAGTCTTACCTTTATGAAGAGAGAACTCTTAGTAGTTGCAATGGAAGATGTAGTAGATGTTGCTCCTTTGCTCACTGTTGTTGAACTGGATGCTCTCTGTCTGAAACCCTTGTCTCTTATATAGCTAAACGTGTGAAAATAAATGTTTTATTCCCGCGAAAACAATGGTTTCCATTCGCGTGAAAATAAGTTATTTATTCGAGCGAAAGCATTGGTTTGTATTCGCGTGAAAATAAAATGTTTATTCCCGCGAAAGCAACGATTTTCATTCGCGTGCAAATATATTAATTATTCCCGCGAAAGCATTGGTTTGTATTCGCGTGAAAATAATTTTTTTATTCCCGCGAAAGCATTGGTGTTCTTCCGTAAAAACAATGTTTCATTAATTTAACCTTATGATGAATGGGATGATTTCAGCTATATAAGAAGCACTGTTTTCACACAGAAAGCAGTCACTTCAACATTAGCAACTGAAGGAGCAAGATCTACTACAACATCACTACTACAACTGCTAGAAGGACTTTCTGTTTTGAGGTAAGTCAACTTGATGTACTATTGAGTATAAATTTAATTTTTTATCGATTTAGATACTAACAGCAGTATGATATTGAGTAAATATACATATATATATATATATATATATATATATATATATATATATATATATATATATATATATATAATACATATATATATATGTATATCTACCTTATAAAGAGAAGTCGTGTCTGTCTGTTTGTTTGTCTGTGCACATTTTTTAGCCCAACTCTCAGTCGTAACAGGATCATTCGGCGACAGAAACTGATTTCCGGTAATTAAAGCGAACAGTCCCAAAACGGTACCTGCATAAAACCGAACGCCGAACAGCCGAACAGCCGAACGACCAAAGGAAGCGTTATTCTAATTAGCAGTCTACATGCAACACTACCGGGGCCGACAACTCCGAAATGCGTTCAATCGAAAATATTGTGCAGGATTTCACTGTGGGGGTGTGAGTTGGTAGCTCGGCCTACCTGCACAACCTCCCGAACTGTAATGGCAACTGTGTCTAGTGTGCTAGCGATACAACCCTTCCACAGGTCGACTTAGTATACTGGAGAATGGTGGTCGACCATCTCAGTAACTAGTGAGCTGCCGGTTGCGTTAGCTGTTGTTTTGTGTGTGCAATGGATTCGAACTTTGAAGGGCGAACTAGTTGAACTAGGTTCGGCCAGCAGAGGTTCGGCTGTCTTTTCGTAGTGCTGTGCAGAGGTCGAACATTGAAGGCGAAGTTAGTCAAAGCTAAGTTCGGCCAGCAGAGGTTCAGACTGATCTGCCTGTATATTACTACTTGAGTAATGGTGCGCAGTGAAGTTATTTGTATGTACAAAGAAACTTCTGAGAGTGTGCAAGCTGACTCTGCCTTTATTGATTCGAACACTCACATTTATACAAGTGATTACATAACTGGTCAAGTGATAAAATGGTTAAACAAAAGGTAGCCACGCCTAGCACAAACCATTGGCTAGCGTGGACAAATAAAATACAAGAGGTGGTGCATCAGTGTATGCATGGTTAAACTCACATGGTATGCGTATAAGTTTGTATGTTAAGAGAATAATTATTATAAAATACATAGAATGATTTGCTCTAAAGCGCGAGCATAGAACGAGACAAGTAGACAGTATCATAGAACAGGACGTACATAGAACAAATGTAAGTGTAACGGTAATGTTTGCACTAGTACCATAGAGTTAGGTAGGGAAGATGGCGTCGGTCCTCTACAATATAATATCAGTGGTCACGCAGCAGAGAGGGAGCAGAGATCAATGCCATCAATCAATCAATGTATTATGTTGAAAATACCCATAAAATATTCACATATGAACCTGCTACAACAGCAGCATTAAGCATGTTGCAATGGCTTACTTCATTCTATTGCAGTTATTGAATCATGATCATTTAATTGGTGCTGGTTTACGGATAAATTTTTAGAGTTGTCTCCCATGATTCTAGAAATTTGCAAATATTTAACACTACAGCTTAATTTTTTTATGTACATTTCTTAAGGGAAGTAAGATTCACCTATTGGCAGCACCATAAAAGGTTTTATGATGTAACTTTGTTCATTAGTGGGTTTTTGTGACCATTTCACAAGTTAAACACCGGTTATTATACTATTTTTTTAATTATTATTATATTATATTATACTATATTATACTATACTTTTTTGTATGCAGTTTCATTACATACTCCGGTGAGCCTACTGTAAAATTGTAAATTTTAGTCGCTAGAAATTAATGTCAGGGAAACTTCAAATTGGTAACTTCCCAGTCATGTTATCATAGTTATAATGCATTCAAGATCTTAATACTGTTAGTAACTGTTCCATTCGTTTTAAACATTAATGCATCTATTGATAGAGTGGCAAGTATTACATTTTCGTTTTTTAAATTTGAATTGCTCAAAGGTTAATTGGGTAATTTCAGAGCTGTTGGACTGAAAGGGCAGCGTAAAACCACCATGAACTTTTTTTATAATTTCAACCTTGGACCTAAGTGAAGAAATCATGATTTCTTCACTTAACCTTGGACTGATCAATAATGTACTGATCAGCCAAGAGACCATCTGTCACTGTTGCCAGGGCATACTGACCAAGTAACAGGGATAAAAAAGAGGGAGGTTTTGTATTTTCCGCCTTAATGTTGAGATAGCCGAAATAAGGCCGGGGGTCCAGGGGGCCGCCTAGGCCCCCTGGCGGGGTCCGGGGCAGCGCCCCGGCCGCTGAAGCCCCCACAGCGCATCTGGTGAAAATTGACAAATTTTGGAGCCTTTCAGGATAGAAAACCAAATATATATATCAATCAATACTTTTCGTTTTTATTCTAAAACATAGCAGGCAACACTCAAAGTTGATTGCGTAAAACAAGAAAAAGAGAATACAGTCTACTGACTACATAAAGTTTGGCATGGAGTAAATTCCATATAATGAGCACATCATAGCAGCAGATCGGGCCTAAATCAATGCCATTGTATGGGTGTTTCCTTGATTGGGATAAAAAATAATTCTGCTTCACTTACACTGCATTAAAAGGCTTATAAATAACTACTGGAAAAACACTTGCTAACAGGGCCCTTATACTATCAGCAAGTGTTACCACTACTACAACCATCATTACTATTAATGCTACTACTAATAGCTACTACTGTTAGACTGTCAGTAGTAGACCAAACACATTAATTGCGTGCTGCATACGCTGCGCAAAAAAAAATGTAGTCTTTATGTAGTCTGACATTGCAATACACACCAACTACAAAATAAACAGAAAACAAAAGTATAACAGTAAAACCCTGCTCAATGTTAGAAATAAAGTGTGCATAGAAATGTATTTAACTTGATATCTATCACTTGAGAACAATGTATAGACCTATCTTCATGAAAGTCAGCAAGCTATTAGGAAATAGGACAGTGTTAATTCGCAAAAGGCTGTTAGAAAACTGGGATCTATATTACGCAGTTTCATTTTTTATAGGTTAGGACTAAGCAGTAGTTACAGTGAAAGCAACACCAATAAATCCACGATTTGCTTTTTATTTCATATACACGAACCTAGCTAGTAGTTTAGTCGTTGTTAGTATAGTACATTCATACAAATCATGCACCTGGCCAGGTTAATTGTAACAGAAAGGTATTTGTTATAAAGACTGGAAGGGAAAGATGAGTTTATGTTATACAGTGAAAAACATGACACCAAAGCATTTATTCATAAATGTAGTACACAAAGTATTGAGTAATTTCACCTAGCTGTTAGCCGAAAAAAATCATTCATATTTATACACACTACTAATATGCACACAAAATTATCTACTTGTGATATGCACAGTAATATAATAGTATGTAAAAATTATAAAATTTATTTTTTTAATTGTTAAGAATCAGGATGGGTAATAATAATTATTATCAATGATTCAATGAGCATAAATAACTTATTAATTGGGTATAAATTAATGATATTTTATAATATTGAAAATAACAAAAAAAGCAACAATTTCTATGTCCAATCAACAAACTTGATCACTCCAGTGATTAACAGACAAAAATAAAAATTATAATAAATAATAATACAATAATGATTTAGTACTAATATAATAGTATTTAAATAATAATCATTATTATCATTTATTATATACTTACATTACACTACTACTAATAATAAATAATAATAAATATAATAATAGTATATAAATAATTGCAGTGTAAGGGAAGCAGAATTATTTTTATCTCAATCAAAGAATGCACTATGTACCCCTAGCTCACTTTCAGCGATGAAAGAGAACTCTTTGCACCATCGATTGTTAAATTTGCAGGAATATTTTGCTCTTTTAGAAGTCATAATTGCTGTTCAAAATTAATACTTGGTTGGTAGGAAATGTAATTAGTGTGTCATTGATCAGTATTAAATCATTTATATCGTAGGTTTGATATGCCGGTGTAGTGCAGCTTTTCCCCAATGATCACTTTACAAGGCGTCCTGTTTGAACAGAAACTACACCGTAATTATTTTTAGACATCAAGTTTTATTGCTAGATATCCCGAAAAATAGCACACTGCAGGTCAATAACAGGTTAGAAAGAGTACAGTACTACTACTACTAGACCGAATACGTTAATGAGCTATTCACTATAGCCACAGCTCAACTCATATTTAGCAGAAGTATGTTTTATTACAACTAATTAATAAAACATGAAGAAATAAAAAATTATTTGCTTGCCACTAATAAAATCCGGGTGGAACTAGGGAGCTCTGGAGCAGTGTGGGAGGTGAAGCTGTATTCCGGGTGGGTCCCGTGAAATCCGGGAGAGTTGGCAAGTGTGTGCCAGGGAGGGTACTTTTTATTAACATTATTTAGACTGATCACAAAATCGCAACATTTAAGTAGGCACACTGAAAACGCTCACTATTAGCCAAACAAAAATATGGCACAATAACCGGTGTTTAACTTGTGATATGGTCACAAAAACCATACTCATCAACAA
Organism: Cryptosula pallasiana; assembly: GCA_945261195.1. Lineage (NCBI taxonomy): Eukaryota > Metazoa > Bryozoa > Gymnolaemata > Cheilostomatida > Cryptosulidae > Cryptosula > Cryptosula pallasiana. The sequence continues at coordinate 37,241,225 of OX183132.1, read as the reverse complement.
AGTCAGACCATAAAAACTTTCATGGTTCTTTCACTAAGAGCATCTTACTTCCCTTAATGAATATACATGGAAAAATTGAGCTGTAGTGTTAAATATTTGCAAATTTCTAGAATCATGGGAGACAACTTTAAAGAAATATCCGTCAACCAGCACTAAATGATCATGATTCAATAACTGCAATAGAATTAAGCCTTTGCAAGCATCATGCTTAATGCTGCTGTTGTAGCAGGTTAAGATGTGAACCTTTTATGGGGATTTTCAACATAAATACACTTATGACATTGATCTTTGCTCCTTCTCTGTTGCGTGACCACTGATATTATATTTTCGGTTGAACACATTTCAGAGTTGTCTGCTCCGGTAATGTTGCATGTAGATTACATGTAAAGTAACGTTTCCATCGGGTCGTTCGGTTGTTCGGCGTTCGGTTTTATGCAGTTACCGGTCCCAAAAACAGTTTTCCTGCCACACATGCTAAACGCACAACACCTGTGAATTAACGTACATATTTGATAACAACAGCAACTCTCCGGCGTGGACGTAGTGCCGGCCGCAATTGCGCTTTGTACTGATAGGAGCCGCGGCAATTATCAAACGATGCTTCGGCACGTGGCTTCTCCGTAACCACCCGTCGTGCTATACTATTTACTCAAAACACCTATAGGCTATAGACTACACGCCTTTGCTTTTCTCCATTACCAACGTACGTATAGAACACGGATGTTCCACTTCCCGCTGATTTCAATTCACTTTCACTTTTGTTTGTTATGTTTTACATTTTATTTCTAAATAATAATCTAAGATAAAGTTTATTATTATTCGTAGCTACTTTATTATTATTTGTTCTACTTGGCAAGGAGACGAAAAATATCTAAGTATGCTACATGTTTTCAAATCTGCTAACTGTTTCTGCTTAATGCTTCTGTGTCCTGCATTACCAATATTACCAATATCTATTTTGTCATTTATGAATATTAAAAGTGATTGTCACTAATATTTACACTGCAGTTTTTCTTTTGGTCAACAGCAATGATATGAGAAAAGCATAAATGCAAATTACAAAATATAAATAGTAAACAAGAGTGAGAAATAACATGAAGCATCCATGTACACTTTGCATGCAAGAAAGTATTATCTATATGCCATTGTATTAGGAGTTGTCTGATTAGTGAGGCTGATTACATAACTTCTCATACCTTTACAATTGGAGCTTGCACTTCAAATTGGTCAACTTTGGAAGTCCACAATAATGGATTGTTGCATGCATGATTCGTTGGTAACGGGTAGTCATTGCGGCTAGTATATATATATCTTCAAATTGGTTTGAAAAAGAAATCAAAAAATCATAACAAGGATTTTTACTTTATCTTTTAGAATGTCGACACAAGTCAATACAAAACAACTGAAGAATAAAGAACCAAAACCTTCACGAGACAAGAAGGTGATTGATGACAATGTACTTCTTCAACGCACTACGATTCCCTTTCAAAGCGCCAGTCTGAATACTCTGGCAACTCTCATCATCAAAAGCGCCTCTCTGTTAAGTACTCTATCTCCAGCTTCAAGAAGAAACATTGAAAACATAGTCAAAGTTGAAGATTTACCAATACCTACAGTTATGCAGGTGTTAACTGTCGAGTTCCATGATGGAACGAACTGCACCATCATCTACAACTATAAAAAGGATGGAAAGATAGTTAGAGTGAAGAGCACTATTCCATTAGCAGCAGGATTACTTGTAAATGAAGCTTCGCAAATAAGGCCACTGGTTTTGATCTACATGGGTGTTGAAAAGACTGGAAAAGCAATTTTTCGTGCCGCTACAGAAACAGGATCTACTTTGAGGTGGAAGAATGCGTTTGATGTATTACCAGAAAAAAGTATGAGACAAATTAATGCTTATTTCGAGGTAGCTCATCTTCAGGATTTCCCAACAGATAGTGTCATATGTTTCCAAAACCCCGAAGTGATAACAAAATCTGACAGGCGATGAAATGGGAATGAAGAGACTCTTCTAGTTCAATACAGAAGTGTTGTAGATGAAGAATTACTGATCGGAGATATGCGCATTCCTCATCAAATAGCTTCTGCTGTGACATCGGAAAGATTTGGAGTTATTCTGTTCAAGGGTCTGAGTCGAAACGCAGACAATTCATTTTTCTACAACATCAGTGTACTCGCAGCTCATCAAGCCTTCGTCCAAGCCTCGGAACTGACTGATAATCCAAAATCTGAGGATTTTCTCAACCACTTCGATGATGCTGAAAAAGAAGACTGTGGAGAACAAACTCTCGAGAAGCTAATCTATAACTCAAGGGATTCATATCACTATAGGTAAGTTTTATTAATTTTTACCATAATTTAAAAAAGTTGATTTGTGAAAATTTTGTGTATTCTTACAATGAAAAACCACTTAATTTCTCTTTTTCACGTAAATAAAAGTAAAACGATTTATCACGTAAATGATCAATTTGTGAACATTTTTTGTAAAACATTTTTGTAAAACATTTTTAAATTATATATATATTTCGGATTAAAAAAGGATTTTTTTGTGTCATCAGTGTATTTTTTTACATAAAAGTTGGAAAAATAACAAAAGATTATAATTATTTTACAAAAAATGCTTAATTTTTCACATAAATGATCAACTCATACACATTTTTTGTAAAACATTTTTAAATTATATATATTTCGGATTAAAAAAAGGACTTTTTTGTGTAATCAGTGTATTTTTTTTTACATAAAAGTTGAAAAAATAACAAAAGCTTATAATTATTTTACATTAATTTTTAATCATGCTATACTAATACATCACTTTTTATTTTAGTCCATTATATTGTAAAAAGAAAACAGAATAAAGGACTTTCCCTAAAAAATAATGAGCTGAATGATGTAACTCAGTGAGTTATTTTCCTGTTATATATAATGTAAGCTATCTAATGTAGCTAAGAGTAAAATTCAAATTCGCTAAAATTTATTTTTATAATGAATAACTTTTGTATTTTAGTCAATTATTGGATCAAAAAGAATACGGAATACAGGAATTCCTCTCTGAGACTAATAATATATCAGCAGAACATCAAAGAAGATATTGTTAAAGAAAAATGCTTTGTAACCATTGATATCGTAAGCTATAGTAGTTTGTATTACACAAAATTTACTATAAAACAGTTTTATGAGTGTAAAAACTAGATATGGTATTTTCTATTACAATTATTCTCCTATAAATTTTATTCATCTAGAGGAGTAATTTGGTGATTTTTGACAGTTTTTAAAAAAGTTAAAAGTACAAAAAAGTTAAAAAAAAGGTATGTAATAAAACCCTGTTTTGAAACATAAAAAATTTAAAAGGAAGGTGTAGGATAAATTCCTCACTCAAAAAATTAATGAAAAAAAAATGGAATAAAAGAATTTTTTCCTAAATACCAAAATTTTGTAAATATAAAGTGAAAATCTCTATATATATTTTTTAAAAAAATATCGAAAACTATATATTTCAATGATTATTTTTTAAAAAGTTCAAAAAAACAAAAAAAAACCTATGTAATAAAACCCTGTTTTGAAACATAAAAAATTTAAAAGGATGGTGTAGGATAAAATTCTCACTCAAAAAATTATTGAAAATTGAATGGAATAAAAGAATATTTTCCCAAATACCAAAACTTTGTAAATATAAAGTGAAAATCTCTATATATATTTTTTAAAAAAATATCGAAAACTATATATTTCAATGATTATTTTTTAAAAAGTTCAAAAAGACAAAAAAAAACCCATGTAATAAAACCCTGTTTTGAAACATAAAAAATTTAAAAGGATGGTGTAGGATAAAATTCTCACTCAAAAAATTATTGAAAATTGAATGGAATAAAAGAATATTTTCCCAAATACCAAAACTTTGTAAATATAAAGTGAAAATCTCTATATATATCGTTTTTAAAAGAATATCGAAGACTATATATTTCAATGATTATTTTTTAAAAAGTTAAAAAAAGAAAAAAGGTCATATAATAAAACCCTGTTTTGAAACATAAAAAATTTAAGAGGAAGGTGTAGGATAAAATCCTCACTCAAAAAATTATTGAAAATTGAATGGAATAAAAGAATATAAAGTGAAAATCTCTATATATATTTTTTTAAAAAAAATATCGAAAACTATATATTTTAATGATTTTTGTTTTTTAAAGAGTTGAAAAAACAAAAAACTTTGTAATAAAACCCTGTTTTAAAACATAAAAAAAATAAAAAGGATGCTGTAGGATAAAACCCTCGCTCAAAAAATTAATGAAAATTGAATGGAATAAAAGAATATTTTACCAAATACCGCATTTTCTTGTAAATATATTAAAAATTGAATGGAATAAAAGAATATTTTACCAAAATACCGCATTTCTCTTGTAAATATATAGTAAACATTTCTAAAATATTGTTGGTGAAATTTACTGGAAAATGGTTTCAAGTCTGTCAAAGACTAAATATGATGTTTTCATTGAAATGTTTATTTTCAAAAGATCCATATAATATCATTGAATCAATTAGTCAAATTTAACACTCAAATTCTTTATTATCAAGTAGGCTTAATGTTTCTATTGTGATTACTTCTCAAATATTGTAAATTTTAACTATCTAGAGGAGTAATTTGTCGATTTTGATGTGTTTTTTTTCTTTAAAAAAAATGATTACGTAATACCACATACTTCAGTTCTAATTCGTTTGAACAATTTCATGGGATACAAAGAATAAAAAGTTACATTGATTTAGTTTTTAGAATTGAAGTTGCCATCGAAAATGGTTTGTTCTTGAATGGGTAAATCCATAACCTCCTCATCATCATGACAAAAGTTTTCTGATGATTGCATTTTGAAAAAACCATTTACATTGATTTAGTTTTCAGAATTGAAATTGCCATCGAAAATGGTTTGTTCTTGAATAGGTAAATCCATAGCCTTCTCATCACGTCTAAGTTTTGTACCCCAATATCTCCAACCTCTCAGAGATAGAGATTGTTCTGTTTAAAAAAATAATGGAAATTGTATATATAAATGATTGTTTTGAAAAAATGGTGAATTTTTGAAAAAATTCAAAAGGAAAATGTGGGATAAAACCGTCACTCAAGAAACTAATTTTGTATGATAGGTTGCTTACCTAACAATAAGAAAATAATGAATAATGTATATTTAAGCAATTATTGAAAAAATTAATGAAAATTGAATAGAATAAAAGAATATTTTACCAAATACCCTGTTTTTTTGTAAAGATACACAAACAGATAAAATTTAACCATTTAGAGGGTGGTTTCTTTTTTGCAAAAAAATAATGAAGATTTAATGAAATGAAAGAATATTTTACCAAATACCCTGTTTTTTTTGTAAATTTGTACAATTAGATGAAATTTAACCATTTAGCGGATGATTTCGTTTTGCAAAAAAATTAATGAAAATTGAATGAAATGAAAGAATATTTCACCAAATACCTCTTTTTTGTAGATGTATACAAATAGATGAATATCTAACTTCATCCATTTTTTTCCATTTGGGATCATGTTTTGAAGGTTTTCAAGAAATTTCTTTTAGTAAAAGCTTATGCATTGATTGTCATTACAAGTTGTAGTGTTTTGTATTATTTAATATTTACTGACTCTAGCTATATTATATGAGATTTTCCCTACTTATTACACAATAAATGTATATATTCACATATTGTTTCATTTTTAATCACTGTATTTATTCAATGTAGCTATATCTCCTCTCTCCTCTCTCTCCTCTTTTCATCTCTCCTCTCTCTCAAGATATCATATGAGTCGGAATTACAAAAAATTATCAAACCTTAAATGCCTTACATTCAAAATCTAGATACCCTATGAGTTATAATTATGTATACAATTATGTAAAAAAATTATCATAACTTAAATGCCATACATTCAAAATGTAGATGCCATATAAGTTCAAATTAAGTAAAAATATAATCAAAACTCAAATGCCACTTAAATGCCACTCAAATGCCACTCAAATGCCCCTCAAATAAAATACAATATAAAATCGGCGAATCCATCCAACGCCGTAACCCATTGCATCACCCCAGATTTTAACCCCACAAAAAAACACTTGGTAGGGAGATCTGCTCATATATTACTACTTTTCTTAAACACACCCCTACCCTTGCCTAGCTAACCAACCACTACAACTGGGCGGAACTTGCTTACAAACTTTTATATAAACCACACCTATTTTACTACTGGCCAGCCAACCATTATTAATGGGTGGTATTTTCTATTGTGTGCTTCTCTCATACCTATTATATCCTTTGTATGCCTTATGTATAAATGTTTGTGCATCATGTGAATAAAGCAGAGTCAAATACCACACTCTCATGAGCTCTATTGTTCTTACATAATAACCTCATTGCGCAGCTATTCAGACAAAGTACCAATTATGGTCAACTATAAATGTACTCAGTGAAACCAGTCATACAAAGCACACACTAGACTGACCTGATGGAATCATTCATACAAAGCACATGCAAGACACAGCGGCCACTGACTGTTCGGCCTGCTAAGCAATTGTTCGGTGCACCTTGTCAACACACACGCTGACAGTTCGGACCACGCAAAATGATCTTCGGTCATTAGCTGAGGAATCCGCCGAACACCAGTCAGCAGTGGCTTGCAGTTGACTGGGCAAACCAATCATCTGTCGAAGGATGTGCAGGTGGCCAAGTGCTGGCACACATCTTGAAATCCTGTACATCAGCACTAAAAAAGTAATAAAAGTATATTAGATTGGTGGAATAAATATGTTATTAATTCTCCTCAGAGAAGAGAAGATATTGATTTATATGAGCATAGATTTACTACAATATCTTATATAGATGAATTTTGATAAAATTTTAAAAAGTTGAACCTCTTTTAATAAAGCGGGTGACCGATGAGCTCATTTATTGTTGGAAGCGATTGAAAATCAAAGAGTTTTAAATCATTTTTATCAGTAATAAAAAAACGGTATGCTCACTAATAATAATTTTTTTTTCTAAAGCACAATGAATTATGTTTTCAGTGTACGTTTTTCTCACAATTTTAAAACTCAAGTACATAAACAAAAATGAATCTAGGTATGGTATGTTTATGGATATGGACATGTTCATTTATGTCTATGTCCATATTCGTGTACATGGATATGGGTATGGACATGAATATGAATATAAACATAAATGGAAATTGATGTGAAGATGTACATGGGCGTAAATGGACATGAATATGGGCATGAACATGGACATGAATATGTACAAACTTACTTATCAATAACAATATAATAATACAACACTTCATTTTATTACAATGCTCAAACCCCCAATCTAAATCATCATACAAACCCTAATATAAACAACCCCTGCACAATAAATATTTAGTTAATCATACAATTACAAACAATATTACAACCAATAAACTGGTTCGCAACCAAAAGTACCTTTCAGGTTCTCATGGTAACTGGTGCCAACAAAAAGGCACTTGGAACCAGGAGAAATTTCTTGTCCTTAGTCACTATGACAGAAATCTGCTCCTACATTACCACTTCTCTACTAGACGAGGGTTGCCCTTTGTATGGTTTTCCTGTTTTCTCTTGCCTTTACTTCCTCTGCAGTTTTCTAATGAAAATATCTCCGGTGGGACTCAATAATTGTCACAACTACTTACAAAATTTATTTAGGATTACTATTGAATTCTTCTGTAGACATACAATTATACATTACCTCAGTCTAGCAGCTGTGTGCACGTGTACAATTTACTTGAACATTGCTTACCTAGAGCTGGTAACCTCAATGTTGAAAGGGAATGTGTGCATTCCGGGAAAAAGTTTCCTGGGTGTTGTTTCTATTGAATAAGCAAATGCACAATTGTATATATGAGTACTAGGTCTACTAGTCTGTTATTCCATACTGAGTGATGTGAGGGGTAGGAATGCTGTAGCAGTTCACATACCTCCTGCTTGAATTAATTCACACATTTCTCTGCAAAGTGCATCCTGTGACTTGAAGGTAACGTCGTTTTCGTCCCAAAAGCAAAATGAAATGCCAACAAATTTCAGCTTCAAGTAGTTCACTTCGATAGCTAGAAAGTACTTGGATTGGTAAACATAAATAATCAAGTGATGATAGTTGCAATAAGCGCTTTTCGGTTCATAGACGTATGAAATGAGTAATTTTGGAAAGCGATAATAATATTACTGGTGCAATCAAATGTAGGGTTGCAGTTGAAAGTTAAAAAAAATACATTTCATGTTTTGAATTGTTATAGCCTGCTCAAAGTTATTCACAAAGCATGAAATCATAGTCCTCGATGATGAAGACTTTAAAAGATTATTACTATCCTTAACATACCAAATACTTCAACACCTAAAAGGGTTTGAATGTAATTATATGTAACAGTTAATGAAGTGCATTGATGTATATGTTCAAGGGTGCATAAATTTGAGAATGAACCTTTATTCAGAGCCAGAATAATCTGTCCAGAAACTCTGAGATTTCCGTCTCCTGATACAGTATAGTGATTTGGGTCTCCATCCAGTCTGATAGAGAACTCCCGTATTTTTAACATGTTCTGTTTCCAAGCTGAAAGCAACTAAAATTGAAAATATATTCATATATATATCAATAGATGCACGTAGATATATATATATATATATATTTATATATATATATATATATATATATATATATATATATATATATATATATATATATATATATATATATATATATATATATATATATATATATATATATATATATATATATATATATATATATATATATATATATATATATATATATATATATGTATATGTATGTATGTATATGTATATATACATATATAAGAACATGAATTAAACAAAATGTAACTGAGCTGGTGTATAACTGTTAGTTTCGTGCGTATTATAATTATACACTCAAGCGCTTTCTGGCAGATGTGCAACAGACACTGATAGATATATCTATATATATACACACATTCATCTACTGGTCTCAAGCAACAACGTCAACTAAATTGATGATAGTAATCTTGATAAGTAATAGTATATTGTTTGTAATAATGCGTAACGCTAAAATGGTAATCAGTAAAGTTAAACAGAAACCTTGTAATTATCCAATGCAAATCATAAGCGAGTAGAGTTGACTCTTCCTTGGGGTAGGTAGACAACTCAGACTGTAAAATCTAGCCTGGTTCCGTGTGCATTCCCCATGCTATGGTTGGTTGGCAGTTATTTTGGTGGTAGAACTGGCGTTCTGTGCAAGTTTTAGTTTCAGCAGCTTAAACTTTTAGAATCATATTTTTTCCTACATTTTTTGTTTGTTTTTCTTCTAATTTTAGTATTTCATAGAAAGCCTATTTTTTTTAAATTATCTTGATGGCAATCCTTTGGCGCAATTGTTTGTGTCATTGCGAGGGTTGTCATCCCTGCTAACCTCTGTACTGCGCTGATGAGGCAACAAATGCTAAAACAGCCGCTGTCTGCAGTTTAAGTATATATATAAAACACTTTGCTTGCATTTGTTCCAACAAAGGATGCTAAAAGGAGTGGGTATCAGTGAGTAATAACAGTTTTTGCCAAAATTTTTTTTCAAAAAAGATCTGCCACGGCTTGCTGATTGCGATCATTACTTTTATTGAGTGGCTGAACAGAGAAGAGGAGCATCTAAAACACAGAGTATTCAAGACAAACTGTTTACTTATTCATTATTACTTGCTTATTGCAGACAACTTACAAAAGTTACTTACCAATAATATCAGACGGAACAGCAATGACACTTCATAAAGTTTTGGCCAGTGTGTCAAAAAACAAAACAAATGTAGAGTCAAAAGATAAGATGTCCTGTAGCTAGGCTTTCATAACATCAACTACTCAGTAATTATATATCCCTCAACCAGTCAAGAGTAAAATTGATTTGCGACAAATTGTTACAAACCACATTTCACTAGAGACGTGTTAGTCAGCTAGAAAAGATTGTCATTGTTCATCATCTTTATGTGACAACATGTCATGTAGTAATTTAATTCAGGCGTGGAATAATTGTGGAGCCTTGCTTACATTGTGAGTAAGAAAAGGAGATGTTATCATGTTGTACAAGTCTGTAATAAGAGAGATAATTAAAATTTGGTTGCACCGAACACAGGAGACCACTGTATAAAAAAACTTTATCAGGAGTATTCTTTGATACTGACAAAGTTTAAAAAACAAGACAACTTCATTATGATTCCCATCTTTTTTGTGTCTTAACAAAATCTCAGCAACAGGATTAAAAAAGTATCAAAAGACAGCCATGGTACTTCTGTACTTTGAGAGTTACATCCTTCTGATAGTAACTTGCTTGGTTGGTGTAACTATTAATGCTATTGTACTACACAAATATGTTATTGACTTTTTGTTTGTAAAAATAAACATTAGGAATCTGCGCGTCAAAAGTTTGACTGAATCCAGTTGCTTATCTATTTTAGGTAATTCTCTCTCTACAAAAGAAACCAGTGTTGACCTGAGTGTTTGCAAACATTATCTGTAGCATGAAAGCACTAGATGCTATACTGTTTGCTCTTTCTTTTGAGTTTCTAAAAAGTCACGTGAAGTCGTCCAAAAAGGTAAAGTTTTGGCTCGTATGGTTAGACGCAGAATATTCCGGGTAAACTTTTTTCAAAAGTATCAAACTCTCAAATTGCAAGTGTTTTTAAACTTTTTGACGGCTATTTAGTGAAGGTAACACTTTTTTCTGTTAATCTTGAACAAACTGGTTCCCGCACACTGGCATGAGCAAAGTATATTACACAACCACAATCTTGAAAACAAAGTAAATTTCACTGTTTAAAAGTTCTCTTTAGTTTTAGAACCAACCAAATATTAAAATTAACATACCACATCTACGCAGAAAAAACTGTTTTCCTGCTAGTACGCTTAAAGACCTTATGCAACGAGGTTGTAATAGTACTTGTCTGTTAGTGATATTCTCTTCTGTTCTGCATCCACCCCTTTTATTTTATCGATGTCCCCATACACATCCATCTCTGTCTCAAGTACTTGAATAATAATTTACTGGGAGTCTACAAAAATCAAAAACCAAATTTTGTTGTCCCACGTCCGCTCTAGAGGAAAATTGAGGTTACTCCAAAGAGTTAAAGCTAAACCTTACAACTTTAGATATAAGAGCAGGTGTTAAAAGTGTTACAAACTATCATCAAACTTTTGGTAGTCAAAAAATGATTATTTATTGATTAAATTTATTGCCGATCTGATTATTTTTTTACAATTTCTTTGGCGAACAGAGGTAGCGACTACAATTAATAATACTACACAAAAGGTTTAAAGCTAAACCTTTTAAACTTAGACAATAAGAACGAGTGTTAAGATGTAGTACACTTTCTCATCAATCTTTTGGTAGATCAAAAATCTGTTAACCAGTGATTGCATTGCATGCTGAAAATTCTGCTCCGTCAAGAACAAAATGAACAAAAACTGAATGTTTGTTGAACTTTTAAAACGATGTATTTTTTAATCTAAAAAAATGTGTTTGAAACTGACCCGATTAAAGTTTGGATATTTCAATTTCCACTTGGGTTTGATGACATGAGTTAATTTGAAAAAGTTTGAAACAGGAGATTTGAGCGTTGGCTTGACTGCTAGTTAAGGTATCTGATTTCACATTTGAATTTGATAACTTGCGTGCTCAGGTGTTGAGTTTTATCAATACTTGCTTACCATAGCGGGCCAAATCCCTGTCCCCTGATCAATGGGGTTTAGCATTACAGTAAAGCAGACAAGAAAACAAGGAATAATCCCCAGTCCCCTCTTTTAATTGCTTTTATTACTACATGCTTGGTTTTGTAAAGATTCACAGGTGGCATTAGGCGCTTTCAGTTTTAAGTGAGTGCAAAGAACTTGGCTAATTTTTAATTGATCTCAAAGCTGTGCCCACGTGAATCTGGCGGAACAAGTAGGAGTGACCAAAAATAAATTTGTTGAGTTGTCTTCTCTTACACCATTTATATGCCATACAAGCTAAAGAATGAACTGTAATAATAATAAAACCACATATTTTATGGTAGTTATTATAATTTATAGTTACTTCTACAAAAACAATGCAAACATATGAACAATAACTTTTGACATTGCTAATGTCTTGATACTGTGACGCAGATATTCGATATTATAAATTAGTATAGTTGTTATTGCTTTGCATCAACAATCGTTGCTGGCTTGAGGACAACTCTTTTTTATTGCTGTATCTAAAAATAAACTAATAATTGCCATAAAACTGTTCTTTTTTAAAGAAAAATGAATAAATAAAGAAAAGACGACTCGTAATGTTGCAAACCAGCGTTGTTCACTTAAACACTGTGGCGCTAAATTTCTCGAAAAGCCATACCGTAAAGAAATAATTTTTTTTCCTCGTCAAAACAAGAGGGATTCCCCCATTCATCATAATCGTGACTTCGCGTTCACTGAGGCCTGTTTAGATGGTTCCAAAACATGGGATGTATATAACAAAACTGTCAAAGTTTTTGTGTTTTGGCAAGTACAAAATCTGGTTTTGCGAATGCTATGTTGAATGTAGCTTTTGGGGTAGAGGGGTTGTTCACCTAATAATGGTCATGATTAGAATCCATAGAGTTTCAAATTCTGATAAGAATATAGTCAAAGCCAAGCTTTTACGCTGGCTGCAATTACGAGAATGCTAAAGCCTCATGGTTTCCTTTCTGATATTTGTAAATAGTGGCGATAATAAAACTAAGTCTTTGAAGCATTTTAAACTTATTTTTGATCTTATTTATTACTATGATGGATATCAATTCATTAAGGAACTCTATTATTGTTGATTTAGTCATAATACTAGTAATATTTTTAACTGTTATTTGTTGCCATTAAAACTATTAAAAATGTAGTCACAAATATTAAGCTGAAAAAATCTTTCAGTGGATAAAAGGGTTAGGAAAGATCAAACTTCATTTTTGTTTGTTAATGTTTGATTTTATTTTTTGATTTTTGGTATAAAAATGTCACTTGACCTGATTGGATGATTTTTTTAAAAATAATAATTCATAACCAATTACTCAAAGGCATAATATCTTTTGGCTACTGCCAATCATAGAAGTTCTTAACTATGCTATTGCAGCAAGAGGTTTGTAACTGAATATTATTTTACTGCCGTGGCACAAAATACTATACTTTCTGTAAAAAGAAAAACTGTTGTGGATTAGCACAGACGAATAACCAAACCCAATTTTTTACCTTGCTATATGCACTCTCAAATCTTAAACCTTGAGCAATGACATTGGGTATTTCTGACTTACCCTTTCTTACATCCCTGCTTAACCCAAAGCTCTTTCCAACTAACTCGGCAAATAAAAAACTACATGAGTGAGAGTTGTCCCCTCTATATCTCTTTGAGATTTAGAGCTGCTACCCTTAATTGTGATGCTCAGTTCTTCCTTCTATTGCCCTGATCTTTAGTAACTTTTCTTTATCTTGTCTCACCCATTCTTCTATCTTCTTATGCCCCAAGCGCCGATCAGCTGCTGTTTAACTTGGACTCGGACCCAGGAATGAAAAATGTCCACATGCAGTTAATTTTCTCTTCATAAGGCTTTAACCACACTTTTTTAAACCACCAGCACCACCAAACATCTCATCAACCCCATCTCTCTTTCTCCTCTGTGAACTTTTTTCCACATTACCTCTGGTCAAGCAGAAGTCAATAAAAGTTGGAAGTTTTTGTGTTTAAAGCCAAAAGTGGAGAGTTGTCCCCAGTTGAATTGGCTTGAATAAAATAGATTAATCTTCAAGCAGCACAAGTTAACAAAACACTTGATTGGGTAGATGCAATTAGTCACACCATTGCAAGGATAATTATTTTTTTAGAGCGCTTGCTGACTTATTATAAGGTCATGTCAAGTTCTGCTAGAAACTAATTGAATTACCATATTTACATATTTTTTGATAAATAACTCAACAGGAGATGTACTCATAAGTTGTGGTTACTTTCACTTTACTTCAGCTGCGAATTAAGTAAATGTATTTACCAATAACAGCACTGATTTAATTTTGGATTTCGTGGCTGGTTACCAGGAAGTTGTTTGTTTATTTACAAGGTTGGGCCAGAGCTACTATATTGAGGTGAGTGCTACAGGATACAGGATAACTTTTGTAATGATTAAAGGGCTTTACAACTGTTTGTATGAGCTGAGTAGTTGGCTTGCTTCTGTCTTTAAGGTAAAGATAGGCTGAAACCTATGCAATGTTTATAACTGCTGCCGGTAAAAAACACCTACAATCATTAAATTAGCAAATCCAAAAACTTAAGTTTTTGGTTTATCCAAAATTGAGAGTTCAAAGAAAGATAAAACTTTCATGAAACCAAAGTAACACTCACTCAGTAATGGTTGTTTGTGTCACTGGAGCAATTATAGTGAGGTAAACGCGAAGCATAAGATTGTGAAGAATGTGAAAATGAATGTGTACGTTTGATAAATGAGAATGTATAACATTATTAGGTGATCCTACGTTAAGAAATGGGAAAATGTGAAAGATAAGAGAATGATGAGAAATGCAAAAATATTTAAAACGCTTACCAGTTTGTTTTAAGTCAGTTTGTTTGGTTACTTGTTAAACAAATATTACTAGATTTGTGAAAGAGATGAAATGTGAAAATGTGATGAAGAGGAGAAAAGCATTTTTGCTTGTTTGCTATGTGAAAATGCGTGATAGTTTAATTTTTTATAGACTGTTTTTACAGCCTCTGTGACAGTTGTATTTGTTTAGTCAATATTGTGTGTGTGTTGGGAACTTAACATCGATTTTAGATCGTTGTTTATTCTATTCTTTACATCGGTTTGAATTGTGAATTGTATCCCAGTTAGTATTTTTGTTTGAATATTGGTTTGCATCCAAGACGTAGTAATGGAGAGCCTTTTTTGATGAGTGCTGATCGGTTATAAATGCACATTTTTGTTCATAAATCAAAACATTTATAGTGGATGAGTATAGCTTTATTAGAGAGTAAATTACGATATATGCTTTGACCATAACTAAAAATCTTAATTACGAAAATAAAAGACTTAACTTATGCTATACAAATCATGTTAAATTAACCAGTGGGAGAGATTATAAAGTTTGTTTGAAAGAGAAAATGTTATTGGTAATAACGCTGATTTGACCTACTGACAGAAATACGAACATCTTTTAGGCATCAGTCAATAGTTCTTGGATTTGAATGTTTTAAACCAGCAATATCATATCATTGTATCAAATAGGCAACTCGTTTGAGATCATCCGTATTGTTTATCAGGAACTATGGTTTATATATTGTTAAAAACAATTACAGTTTGCTTATCCATAGCTATGCTTAATATCGTTGAAAACAATCGCAAACGGTTCTAACAACGATCATAAAAAAAAACTGTTATCTAGCGTACTCGACAACATTTCAAAACTGGCGCCATTTATTTTTGTCTTCGGTCAACCTTTTTTTCAACATTTTCAAAATAAATGTAACTCCCAATTTAAATTCATTTTACATGAGCATCTTTTCAGTCGCAAATGTCTTTAGATTTTTTAAGTAGCTTTTTTTTATAAAGGGAGCACAATTTTGTATTTGATCAGGAAGGTGTAAAACTTTTTGATTTCTCTTATTGTTTGTATACAAATTTTACTTAATTACAATCGATAGGTTTGTAAATATGTTTTATAACTTTAGATATAAAAATAATTGTTACAAAACAACTATTTGTAGGAATATTGATAACTTTATCAGTGCAACTTAATTATTACGTGTTAAAAATATTCAACAAGTTGCAGTGATAAAAAATAGATAGTGAACTTTGAATTCCGCTTATAACTGATGTAACTCCCTTAACAAGTTAATGTTATTATTATTACGTTTTCCTGGAGAAATATTTAGATTTACATCTGATACATTGATGAAAAAACAAGATCATACAATCGAGGGAATAACTTTGTATATAGTATAGTCAACATTCATTTTAGGATTGACAGCAATAATTCCTATCTATAACGATTCCAATTTAAATTTTTGAACGAAATATTTTCTAATCTTGATAAAAAAAGACGTTACTCTTGTTTGATTTTAATTTGTTTCAATCTTTTTATGATGGTGTTTATCTTGTTTATTTATATAAATTATTAGAAAAAATAGTCTTCTATTAGCGGAAAAGGATAAAATGATGTTTTCAAGATATTATTATAGTCTAATATAAAGCTACTACAACGTAGTATAATGTAGGTAAAACTATGAGTTGACATACTGTAATGGATTTAGACACGGGGATATTAAAAAAATTATACATGGAAATGAGTCATTTGTTGGGAGATTAGGTCATAGGTATAATGTTATGCGCTATTTATAGCTATTATTGTCAGCTATGAATGAGATTTTTAAAGAAGTTTAAGTTATGTGAAACTGCTTTGAATTTGTCAAAACTTTTTATTTCATATATTTTTTTATTTCTACTGTTTACATACAAAGCTTACTCAATTCTAAATGAGAAATATGTAAGTACAATATAATAAGTTTAAATGTGTGAATAATTGTAGCAAAACGAGCAACTATAAAAAACAACAACTCAAAAAATATTATATAGCCTTATTGAGGAAATTAACCTAATTCCTCATAAGTTTTACTCCAAATGTGGCACAGACCAAGACAAACAAAATTCTTTTTGTTGCTTTCTACCATGAATTAATTAGGAGCAGTGTTTGTAAACAGTTGTTTTTAAAATAATCTCACAGTTTCATGTTAGATTTGTGACACCTTTACAAAAAACTTAGTGCTTCACGATGTTTGTGCAAACAGCTGTTGAACTATGCCGGAATCGCGCATTAAATGATGACAAACTGCTGGTTATTTAATGACTGGTTTGTGACTTATTATTGAGTCTATTAGTGCTTCATTGGGATTTTATATAAAATAAGCATGGTTTTTCAACAATGACTAGTTATAGATAGTCCAGGAATTTCCGCAAGCGAAGCGAAATCTGTGAAAAATTTTTCGAACGTCATTTTGAAATATTTTTTTCCCGGACTTGCTGTCAGCATATTTCAAATAGCTTGGGATTCAACGCAGCTAGACAAAAAAACGAAACTACATAAAATAGGTAATATACTAGTCCGCAAAGGTTTTACATTCATTTAACTCTAAGGCTAGGCTCTGCAGCTGGAAAATAATATTTGAAATCCTTCATGAAAACAACTATTTTCCGAGCACCATGATCAACTTCCGAGCATATTATTAGCTTATTATTTTTGGGAAAATTCTAATCAAGTCATTGCTGCATGTTATCATTAATTTGGTGTAACATTTATGGTTGAAAATTGGTGTTTCTAAAAATTAGTGGTAATTATTTTTTGAAAATTTTTTTGGTGATTTGGGTGGAAACGCTAGGTTGTTGCCAAGAATTCAACACGCAGTGTGGGGCATTTGGCGTATCTGAGTGATTCTATTTTAGATGATTTTTCAGCCGATGACTACGGTGCAATGTGCTATCCAGTTTTTACTTGCGCAAAGATTTGTGAAAATTACACGATCACCTTAATCATTGAAATAAATCAAATTAGTACATTGTAGTTGTTTTTACAACACAATTTATATTTTTATCAGATGACAGTCATAAAACAGAACTAACAATACACGTTTGAAAAATATTAATCAGTAATAATAAGAGCAATCTATTTAACAATAATAATAATAATAATAATAATAATAGTATTTTTATAAGTTGTTATTCCCTTTATTATCTTTTATATAGTTGCAATAGAAAAAAACACATACGTAATACTACTATAGAAAAAAATCATTTTCATCTGTAGCTGTGCTCTTCTTCCTGTAAAATATGGAAGTATAATAATATTATTATGTGACAGATTTTTTAATTATCAGTATTATTACTACACAAGAACTACAAAGCAAGGCTCTCACACATTCTTATACAGCGTAACGCTCAACTGATCCGCCTTCTAAAATTTACCTGGAATTATAAAATAATTGGTGCTGTAAGGTCTTTTTTAAAATAATGCTACATGGAAAATTTTGGTAGCATTCTGGTGGCAAAGGCGTCATACTATACTCTGGAGCTATTTTTAGAAGCTTAAAAAAACAACAATTTTTTTGAAATTGCTACTATCTACAAGTTCTAGCATAACTCAATGTTTGCATGTGCAACTCTACAACTCATTTACAGCATGACAGTTAACTATAATACACCAAACCTGTAAGTTAAATATATTTATTTTATATTTTATTTAGCAAACTCAAACTTTCTCATATGTAAACACACATACCCAAACTTTTGCTGTTTTCAATACAATAGTAAAGAAATTCTTGAAATTATCAGATTGTTAGATCATGATGATAATATGTGAGTGACATCACAAGAACATCTTTCAATGTTTTCATGTAACAATTCAAAGTTTTAACAAATCAAGTTGAGCATGGTTTATTTTGTAATTACTATTTTTCTCGTTGTTTAAAATACACTGATGAAGATGTAAGAGAGGCATTTGCCTTTCTTGGGCACAAATATTGATGAGTAACATTGCTTATTTTGCGTCATTTTCTTATATAAAAAGCTTTCACAAAATAAAATAAAAATGATTATTATAATTATTTTTTTATCTCTATAGTAATACGACAGTAACTGTTAATGGATGAAGTCAGCTGTCGATAATGGAGAGGAGACAGCTATTGATGACGATAGGACGAAGGTCATAAGCGCTATGCCTGTATGAAATAATTGCTCATCAACAGTACATAAAAAGTAAGATTATTTTGCTTGTTATCAAAATCATCAAACAATTTTGTGTAATATTCCTTATCACAATGAATTTGAAACGCTTTGGTGAAATTTACTTGTGTAATAAATTCAGTTCATTAAACTATAGTATTATTCTATAGAGAAGTAAAAAACAGATAGAAAGAAAGAGATGCATTGGCAGTAGATCCTAATCTTATATATTACAATAACCACGTATACTAAAAAGTCAAACTAAAGCATTGTATTTGAAGTTTGATAGTTAATTTGAATTGAAATAAGCCCATAACAAGAGACACAAGGAGAGGAAAAATCTAGACAGGTGTTAACCAAAGCTTCTTGAATAATAGTGCTGTGTCGGTTATCCTTGACGACTAACAGGCTAATAGACTCGCTATAGCAAGCTGAACAGTGACAGCTACACACCTAGTGACACAGCTGTACATTGCAACTACCTGTATCACAGCTACATGTCATTTGGCGGGAAAATACCACTATAGAGCTGAAAACAAGTGACCAGTAGTCTGAGTTATATGGTTATATTTGACCTACTACTGTAAGGCCTTGATCTCCGAGTCTCAGGCTAGCAGACCTATGCAGTAAACCGGACGCGAAGACTCCCACAGGGGTTGGTGGCTATACCCTTTGGCTACCAACCACGCAACCTCAATATATGTCATTGAGCTTGCGAACTGCCCCTCTGGATAGCTGAACGTCTAGTGACCATGCACCTCAGATGCTGGCTACGCTTGACAGCTACCAAATATTTTATAAACTGCTGGCTAGCATACTCGGTATCAAGCCCAAACACAGTTGCCACCTGCACTATAGAAACAGCTATACTTATTCATCTACCAGTGTAACATAAAGAAGTACTAGTGGCTATGCTTATACAGTTACCGACTAGACACCATCAAATCCTACTTTTCAAACGGATACTAAAGTGACAGTAGAACTGTTCTTCATATACTACTGAGAGCACCCTCTCCAGATTATAGCAGTGCTAGATATAGCCTGAGCTCCGTTGCAAACATTAATCCCTCTACCTCTTAGTGAATGGTTCAGTGCATCTAGAAAGGATACCTTCAGGGTGCCAAGCTAGGAATAACTAAAGAAAGTTAAACTATTTTACTAATAATAAGTAATCAACTACTCACCCTAAGTAAATTATTATTTAGCAAGAAAGAGTTCTACTTAGCAGCATGCAGCTGTATTGTACTATACAAACTGCATTTTTGCATGAAAATTTAGTTATGTTATGACGGCTCTTTTGCTGAATTTTTCTTTGCGTCTAAACATAGCTTTATTTCTTGTTTTCCTAGCATGAAGAAAACCGTTTTCTTCACAAAAACATATATGTAGATTACATTGAGATCTCCGAGTGAAGACTCTCATTGGATGTAGGCATAGGTTACTCGGTGCAACTTTAGCAATATATGAGCCACTTTTTTCAGACAGGAAGCCTCCACACTTAAACCACTCTTACCTAGAGCTGCTAATCTCAAAGTTGAACGGAAATGTGTGCATTCCAGGGCTAATTACTGCAGGCGCGGTCTCTATTGAACAAATTAAAAGTAATTTATAATTATAAATTATTTTAGTCTATTAGCCTGTTATAATATTATGATTTGTGAAATTAGTATTTATAAACGCCATGTGCGTTACCTACCTTCAGACCGAATGAATTCCCGCTTTTCCCTAAAAAGTTCATCCGATGAAGAATATGAAGACTTATTATCCCCTGTTACTTCATCCCAGCTGCAATGTGACATGCCCAGAAATTCCAGCTTTAAATACCTCACTTGGACAGCTAAAAAATATTAGACATATAGCATATGACTCTGCAAACTGGTAAAAGTGTATTTATAACACGAAAACTTAACAATTCAGCAGTTGAAGTAACATTGATGTACAGAAAATTCACAAGTTTAAAAACAATCACGCCTGATTGACCATAAAACTTTTCTTAGGATCACACAAACATCATATGAAAAGGGAGGCCAACGAAAAAACAGTCACTGTTGTCGTTAGCGTACCAGATAGTTTACTAATTAAAGACTATTATATTGAGACAAAGTAAACAGACTGTGGTTTCACAATGTAATAAACAAAATGTTTTGCTCAGTTGAGATGTTTTAAATGCAAAAGTTGTAAAGACAAATATAAAAGATAAAAGGCACTCCATACAACATATATCAATGAACAAACCTTCATTAAGAACAAGAACAATCTGTCCAGAGACTCTGGGTTATCCATCCGCTGATACAATATAGTGATTTGGGTCTCCATCCAGTCTGATAGAGAACTCCTGTATTTTTCCCATGTTTTGTTTTCAGAGGTAAACTGAGAAACAATAAAAAGTGATGCTTTCATCAACTTTTTTTTAAATCTTTGATCCAACTAGATGTAACCCTTGAAATTAACTATCCTTTAAACAATTTCTAACAGGTTATTTTCCAATCGAATTAAGGAATTTTGATGATGTTAGATGATGAGAATAAACTGATGTTTTAGTTATCAAAATAAACCAACATCTGCATTCCCAGCATTAAAATATGACTGCATTGAACATGTTTCCATTAAATTTCTGAATTCAGATCTCAAGAAACAGATTGATGTATTGGATGACCCCCTAGGTCCACTCAGTCTTGATTGACAAGCTCGCAAAATACCCCTCTTCCAAAAATGCTCGCCAAGTTTTACATTGCACAAAAATGAAGTAATCTGTATAGCCCAATCAGATCCCGCTATATGCTTCTTATTATTTATCTTTTATTATCATTCTATACACCGCTATTTATACTTCTATGACTACCATTCATTGTTTCTTTACTAATCAATACAAGCACAATATTTTCTTGTCTTTTGATGGTAAGAGATAATTCCTGTGATCCGCACAAATCTTTTAGTCGTCTCTCGTTGCCATTTCAGATATGGACTTTGCGGTTATATTGAGAAAAACTGTTTATGTGTGTAGCATGAAAAACAGTCAGATAAAAAATGATGGTTAAAGAATGCTTCTGGTCATTTCTATATTTATCTGATATGTCATTGATATGTCCTTTTGACGTGCTTCAAATACCAACCTCGTCAAAATTCAATTGATTTCTATATTTTCATAACATCATTAATAATTAGCATGTGATGAGTGTTGTCTCCCCATTCCAACATCTTAGAAATATTCTGGGAAAACCTATGACGTGCGCAAGTGTTTCAGCAAAGGCTAAACTTTTGTTTTATATTTTGATTGGATAATTTTTGGATCATGCAATCACTGAAGTATAACCACATGTGCTGCTACTACTACTTATAAGTTATACCAATCAATGACCTGAGTAATTGTACCAATGCTGTAGTGTTATTTGTTATACTTCAGTGATTTCATGATCCAAAAATTGTCCAATCGGAATATAAAACAAAGTTTAGCGTTCGCTAAAACACTTGCGCACTTCATAGGTTTTCCCAGAATATTTCTAAGATGTTGGAATGGGGAGACAACATTCATAACATGCTAATTATGAATGATGTTATGAAAATATAGAAATGAATTGAATTTTGACGAAGTTGGTATTTGAAGCACCTCATAAGGACATATCAATGACATATCAGATAGCTATAGAAATGACCGGAGGCATTATTTAATAATAAAACGTACTTGTAAATCTTAGAACCTCCTTTTGATGTGGAGTCGTCAGAGAGATTATTTTTCCTGCTGAGATGGCATCCAGCAGAGCCAAGACTAAACAAACTGCTTAATCAAGTTTATTTCAAACAAAGATGATGTATCTTAATTTACATCAGTTTGTGTATAATTTACTAATATTGACCGTGCCTACAATCCAAAAGTGACATGATCGCCAATCAGTAGAATTTATAGTAAATTAAATTTCAGCTGGTGGGACTAGATTTTGAGACTAAAGACTTTTTGGCAAGCTTGTAGATCAAGACTGTGTGGGCCAGGAATGTCAACGATTACAACAAACTGCAGCTTAACGCCCGAGTATTCAGAAAATCAATGATATAATAGGCGTGTTCGTGTGCTCAACGTTTACATTTAATCCTCGACGGCAGTTTTTTGTCGAGGGATTATCAGCCCCTTTGTAGCAAGTTTTTTTTCAACGTGCATCAACGCTAATTTTTGCGTTTGTCAACGAGTTTACAGTGCACGTTGGCCAGCGAACACGTATAAAAGTCAACGCGTTGGTTTTCCAAAGGAGTCGTGTTCTCACTAATTACGGCACTGTACCCTTTTGCGGCATTATACCAACAACGTGCAATCAAAAGTTATGATTTTTTTTCTTGTTTTTAATGGATGTATTATTACTTGATATTAATGTCATAAATTATTATTTTTAGTACTGTAATTATTATTAATGCTATCACTATTGCCAATAATAATAATATTATAACAACTTTCATTCATTCCATTTTTTATGATCTTTATCTGATAAAATATATTATTTTGTTTATAACAGTGAATAATCAGCACACCATTATTATTAATTATTATTAATTAATAATTCATGTTTTTGCTTGTTGCTGTGATTATTATTCATCATTGTCATTATTATTCTTATCACCATCATTATCAATACAATTTGTACTTGGCGGTTTGCTGAGTTTTAATAAAACTGTGTATAAATAGCAGATGATGCAGCTGTTGGTAGGGCAACAAAAGTCTCCCAATGAACAGCTACTTTTCAACCCAAGAATTTAGGCTAACAAACTTACGATTGCGGGGCTATATTTATGACTGAAGACACAAAAAAAGAGGACAACTCTTGCAAAAATTTGTAAATCGTACGCACTCGCTTACTCCTGTAAGTTATTGTTCGAGGGATAAACGAGTTGATCAAACTTTCTCCAACCAACGCGTTGAGACACCGAACACGCCTAATGTTCAAGGCAGTTGTACTTGAAGTTTGGTCTCCATACATGTTGTCGGATTCCTGTGTATTGTAGACGGAATACTGTACCAAGCCAATCTCTACAATTTTTGGTATTCATAGAGATGGTCGATCATGGGAATCTTAAACATCCTGAAGATTGTTGGTGCTGATGGGGTGTTGAGGAGAACATCAAACCCTATTGAAATTTGTTGTCTCTTTCACAATGCTTATTTTATGCGACGAAGAAACTTACTGAAAAACTAGTATCAATAATGATGCGTAATGGGGCGTAAACTGAACGAATCGTCATTTGTTACCGCTTGCAACCAAGTTATGTTTTTTATGATTAAAGATTAAAAATCGCTATTTTTTCAGACATTTTCTTCCATGAATCACTGGACCAATTTACATGCTGTGACTGTGTTCATAATTAAAAGCTGTTCATATATGGTAACAGTGTTTAACTTTGCTACGATCGTTCATAACCTCTGAGAGTGGGCAACTCTAAACACTACTGGTGCTTGCAGTACGTCATATGATATTCCATTACATGTATCGAGATCAACCTTTATAAACACAACTCCTGATTTTAACAAACAATACTATGGTGTTGGTATCTTTAGTTTAGCTAGCTTTGGAGCAAAACTGCTGAGTGATCTTGTGATTAGGGGTATGTCCATGAATAATCTGAAGGAAATATTGGGATAAAGTTCAGTCTCTGACTCTTCTTGTTTCATCCCATTAGAGATCATTTCCAACCGTACACTCATGTTGCCTTTACTCCTTCCACCAGAAAATAAAAAACCTGGTAAAATAGCCCAATAGCACCTCACTTCCTACTCGACATAATAGTAGATATTCTACCATAATATGACAGTAATCCCCTTCCTACTGGATCCCTTCGCCCCTCCCAACACTACAAAAATCCCCCACAGTCTAAGCCAACACATGCACTCTTCCGGCACTACCAGTTTCAACTCCCAAGCTTAAATTATTACTCCTCCAGCTAATTTGAATATTAGTATCTATAGATAGAACCTACAAGTCATCTCTTTTTGGAAACATAACTCTGCTAACGCAGATGAAGCAAAGGAGTCGAAACTAGAAAGGACAGGGACAGCTGCACGTTGAAAAATCAAAAGAGCAAGATGATGCCTTGAGAACGTAAATGCAGACTGTTTCTAATGCACCTGTTTGGGAAGGGCAGATTGGATGTTTAAATCCACTGTATCCTAACTAAATAAATAAAGCAATCAGTTATGTTTAGGTTAGTAGGTAATTAGCTGTGATACATGGTTTCACTATATTGTGTTTTTGTGTATATAATTTAAAGTTCCATCAACTTGTACTGGAATACATGTGCAGTGAGCCTGGCTACTTGACATTATTACATCTGGTTTTGATTGGTAGAAAACTTGGTGGGTAGTTGAGGTAAAGTCTGGGGAAGAGCCCACGGCGAATCTAAGTCTAGCCTGAGTTCGAATCTACATCGTCTTGAATCGTCAAAGTTCAATCTAGGTCGATTGAGTCTAGGTTGAGTTGTCTAAATAAGCCAGCACCTATCAGGCGTTTTCATGTAAGTTCGCGTGAACAGTGGGAAATTTCAAGTGTTCTCGAAAGTGGATGCACGTGAAGTTGGCAAAACACGTAGCCGTGCATAAAAACAAAATTATAATGTTGTCTTTTTCTTAAACGAATCATACATCGCATGGGCTAAAAATTGAAAAATAAATGATAATAAAATAATGCTTGTTATTATTAACATAATAATTCTTTCTACTAAAACAATGTAAACAAATAAATAATTGCTCTCAGCACAGCTACATATTGTTACTGTTACTCAAAGATATTTGACATGATACATTATTGTAATTATCACGGTCTTGCATCAACCATCATTGCTTGCATGATGATGACTCGTTGTTTTTGTTTCTGTATCCAAACCGGAATTATCTAATGCCAAAAAAAGTTCAGTTTTTAATTGGTAATGATAAATAAAGACGAGACAAGTCATGATTTTCAAACCAGTATTGTGTCTTGTTATCATATTCGTTTTGAATTCATTGCGAAGCGGCAGCGTGAAAAAAATCCTATTTTTTACTCACCGAAGCAAGAGAAATCGCCCATTTGTCATAATCGTACCTTCTAGCAAACTTAGCCGAAAATGCTTATTGCTTATTTTTTGTGGCTATAATAAACTGACTACCACTGCACAATGCTACCCCTTTCACTCGAAAACAGCTGAAAAAGCTAGAGAGTTTTTCTACAATATTTTAAAACTTTACTATCGAAATAAAAAAATGGATAAAACTTCCTCACCACAAAAAGATTGCGTCAGCAGAGCTTGCACTTTACTAGTGATTTGTGGTGATAGAGATAAAAAACATTATCCTATGTATCAAGGGATTCTATGAATGTCGGCAGTGACAAATAATTATTTTTGTTTAATTTTGAACCACTGCTAAAAATAAATGCATTGGAATGCTTAGAGATCAAGAGTACCTGTCACTTCTATATTTCTACTTATACCACTGCAAGTGCAGAATTAGCGTACTGCAAGTGAAGCTTTGAAGTATCCTTTCTTAATGTGAGCCAAACTCTGCCATAATAATGCCAGCTGCTTTTGATTATTGATGGCATCTAATAGTAGTTTGGTATGACACCAATCAAATAGAAGCTAACACCATCAAAGATGTGCAAAAGATAAAACTGATTTACTTATCACTATAATTTTGATTAATTTAGAACAAAATTATAAAAGTTACTTACCAGTTATATACTACCAGGCTGAGCAGCAGTATGTAAAGTAACTGCAATAGCGGTAACAGGCATTTGAGGGTGAATTGCTAGAAGTATTTGAGTCAAGGAGGAAGGCTTTGATTGATGGCATCAACTATTCTCAACGCTACTAGTCTAAACTAGCTGTATGGTACTAAATCAGTCAGTAAAACTGATTTGAATTATATTGATGTTGCTCAATAGGAAAAGATAATGGAGCAGGAAACAGATGTTTACAAAAACTTACTAGGTCAAGTGATTGCGTTATGTCTCTATCATATTCTCCTCACAATAACAATCATATAATGTAATACACAATGCACTTCAGTTAGAGTGCTTTCGGTTAGTATGCGACGCAACTGTATTGGATGCGTGATTGGGCTTATCTCGCATCCAAATGGGTTAGTGCTTTGGATACGGGCCATTGATGCGAGGCGCCGTCCGGTTGCCACAGGTAATTTTTACGAGTTGTCTCCTCAACGCGTTTTAAATCGCATCCATCGTCACTCTATAACACACCTGATGTCAACTCTATTGTTAAAAATGTTCGGTTGGAATCGCCTAATTCTTCACAGTTACCCAGACTCCTACGTCTATGGGCATATCACCGAACAGCGACGCATACTGCCATCGTATTCTAAACATTCCTGCCCAAATACGACGGCCTGTCGCTTCGTCGAATATCGGATGTGATGGATTAGCAGGGGGATTATATGACGCCTTGCCGAAGGTGTCGTCGCGTACGGTCATGCCTGACCACGCATCACTAGATGCGATTACTAACCGAAAGCACTCTTAGTCATAAAATTGGAATAAATCATCATGAAAACCATACAGGCATGTAAGAGATGTCAGCTGATAGCCTGCACTGTTGTAATGTGATGAGGATGGTATTGTTTGTTTGCTGAATAAAGCTTGTCAATTGCTTTTCTTTTTCTACCCAAACAATTGTGTTTTACCAAAATTAAATGTGAGGATTAATTCTTCATAAAAGTATGCCTTAGTTTTCTTTTGGATTTCGGAGTAAGCACTGTCATATGAACATCATTTACATTATAAAAACTTGACCAAAACAGAAAATAATCGGCTTCAAAACATTGTAGGCAACTTTATACATGCTGTTGCCCATGCCTCTGCAGAATGACAACATCTATGGGAAATGGGGGAGAACTACTTATAGGCAAGAAAGTTGAATATTTGAAATTTCCCTTGATGCATAGCCACCTATCACTCAAGATGCAGCTAAGTAACTCAAATTAATTAAAGCTCACTTTAAATTAGGCATTCCAAGCTCATTAACAATAACCTTAAAGTATTGAAGTGCCCAGGCATGTCCTGGATTTAGAGGATCCTAATCAGACCAGTTGTTTACATGCTGGTTCAGGACATGGTGCAGTCGTCTCACAAAACTTTTGATCAATTCCTTAGTCGATGTAAGATAAAAAAACAGAGGGCCGCTCATAAGATTCACCTAGACATTTCTACATTGTGGTGCAGTTTGTCAATTTGCCATGGACATACCAAATTGCTCCAAAACGCAACACTCAATATTAGTAATCATGGTTTAACTAGTTTTACAGTCAATATGGTATTAAACTTAGCCGAAACTGTTTGAACAGTTACTAAAAATGTGCGTGCAGTTTGCCTATTTGGTAGGTTATTGCTATTGCTAACTGTATCCTTTTTACCAATAACTGTTGTTATAAATCAGAATGCTGCTGTAATTTTATTTGTTTATATGTTTGTTAACTAACCTTGGACGTCTTTGAGATATGCAAACTAGGTCAAGGGCGTTTGGAAAGCTGCAAACATTCTAGCACTTGAGCACGAAGGGAGAGGTTTAAAATTGCTTTGGCTGGTGACTAGATAGTAGATACCTGACGATATTCCTGTGCTGATTGTCTTAATAAAGCGAGGACATTGCAGCTGCCAAAATTTTGTGTAGGTGCCAAATTCAGTAGCAGTGCTAATAACTATGATTTAGTTAAATGGTATTTAAACATAAATTGTACTTTATTTTTAAAATTTTTCAACAGATATAGGTTAGCTCTCTTACAGTAGTCAAATGCATACTTTCTCAGTATCCTGCAGTTGTATTTGTTGGATATTTTATGACACGATTAATACTTAATAAAATGCTTACCATGTGTATCTTACGTGCTAAAACAACTAAGGAAACAACCAACTATTAAGTGATACAGGGAAGATCAACTACTGCAATAAATATGTTATTGGCCATTTAAATTACTTTACTATATTAAGCATATATATATATATATGTGTGTATACATGTACATACATTACAAATATTGCATAACATAAAATATAGTGATCAGCAAGCAATTACCAGGCAAAAAAGTTGTTACAAAAACAAGGGCTGAGCAAAAAGAAGAATACAATAAAGTAATTTTGATAAAAGCTCAGAGATGGTGAATCACAAAATGAATATCAAAAACTGTCAGGAACAGACTGAGATTCCACATAAACATTGTGCCTAATGGATCGCAATAAGAGGAGCCCAATAAAACGTTGGTAAAATCGAGCAGGCTTGGATTAGTAAAAATGTGTATTGTTGTAATCTACTGGTGGTGGAAGATGTTTATCTGGATTTAAGAGAAATTTCACTACCTGCTGGCCTGTCCAGCAAAATCAAATGGAGGAGCCAACATGTCCAAAGCAATAGTTATTGGTTGCTTTATCTTGACTTTTGAGCGTTTCATTCCAACCTGCAGAAGTATATTTCATGATTACTAGCCAGAGAGTAACAGTAGTTGCAGTAGAGGCATCAGTGTTGGTAGCAGTGGTAAAAGCAATAGCAATAGAGATAGAAATATATCGCATCATGTCAGTAAGTGTAGCAGTAGCAGCAGTAAAAACGATAGTAATATTACTCATTGTTACAGTATTAGTAACAGTAAAAGTATTATTTACAACAGAAGGATAGTATTAGCTTTAGTAACAGCGGTGGCAGTAGTAGCAACAGTAGTAGCAACAGTAGTAGCAACAGTAGTAGCAGTAGTAGTAGTAGTGGTAGTGGTAGTGGTATTGGTAGTGGTAGTAGTGGTATTGGTAGTGGTAGTAGTGGTAGTGGTTGTGGTAGTGGTAGTGGTAGTGGTAGTGGTAGTGGTAGTGGTAGTGGTAGTGGTAGTGGTAGTAGTAGTAGTAGTAGCAGCACTAGTCGCAGCAGTAGTAATAATAACATTATTGATAGCTGTAAAAGAGCAGTAGTAGAAAGTAGTAGTACAAGTCGCACCACCATAAATTAACCGACTGAACAAGTTAATATAAAAAACAACTCACCACAATTCTATAAAACACTGTTATATTGGCAGTAAACAAATCTCCACAAATTGGTTCAAGAATAGGACCGATTCTCAGGGTCACATGGTTGTCTCTTGTACGAGCCATTACTGGGTTTCCTTTTACTTGAAATTTAGTTTTAACATCAAGATTAGTATTTTTACCATGTCTGAACACGGTGTGCTGTTCTATGGAAGCCTTTGGTATGACCGAAACATTCTTCATGTTGGTAACCGAAAGTGACACATCTATTGTATCATCTACAAGGTAAACGTCTATGTTAACCATTGTCATACTAATATAAGAGTGCAAGCTTATGAATGTAATGAGCTACATCTTCAGAGTACGAGTGAAGGATTTATTTTGCTGTGAGACACTAAGAACGGTTAAAACTTTATGTTTTTTGTATTAGAAGAGTTTTGGGGACTGATATCAGATATAGGTACTTTGGCAGCTATTAGGGCAGTAAGAAACCTGTGACCAGCACACTAGTTATTATTATTATCTCTAGAGGTGTTTCCTCTTTCCTGCTACACCAAATACATCTGGCAAACCTTAGTGCTGACTCAGTTTGACCTATTACAGTATTGTATTTGATTGGTTTACACCAGTAGTTTTACACCTCCTTTGTGAGAGCCGCAGTGGCATTTTGCTGGGTCATGTGTGGCCTTTTAGCCTTCTGAGGCAAAGAATAACTTCTTATATATCTACTTTTCAAAAAAATTCAAAAATTATCATCTCCAACGTATCTGAGAATATTATAAGTTTTGCAAAGCCAGTCATATCTTGCATAATACATTATTTATTTGCAAAAAAAGATTCCTCCACCTTGCATTCTGTCAGAGGACGCTCCCATAACTTACCCAAAAGCGCAGTTATTAATGACGCTCGAGACATGGGATTGGCTGAGATAGTTGAGCTCCGCCTACGAACTGTGTGTAGTTCGAGTGTCATTAATAACTGTTCTTTTGGGTAGGTTATGGAAGCATCCCGGATGTGAAAGAGTAAAAGAACTGGGCTAGGAAATGACGTCGCAGACAAGACTTCTGCTGCCCATGTGTAAGGTAACATCCAAGTTTGTGAAAGAAAAAGCCTAATAATTTTCACATTGAGGTGAGCTTACAATTTTTTTTGATTGGAATGTGTAGATCTGTGGTCAGTCAACCGATCTACGAGAGATTTATGCTGTACCATGTCTGTAAAGAGAGATATAAAAGTTTGAAATTTGATTTTGGTCAAAGTTTGATATCTCTTGGTGTATGTAGGGTGGTTAATAGTGGACTTAGGCAAAGAGACATGCTTGCAACTACTACTGCAGCGCCCCTGTGATTTACACTCATATCTGAATGTGTTCTGCAAACCGTTATTCTCAAATCACGTACTTCAATGGTTCTTCATTAATAAATCACTGTATTTACTTTAGTTATGGCTCACCACTCACCCTCATCTCTTTTGACTTATAAATAAAATTAATCAGATAAAGCACCTTCAAAGTCAATCCTCGTAAATCATTTAGTTAGGGGTTTTACACTTGACTAAGTTTCATTCAATAGAAGTAAACCTATTTCGTAAACCTACCTGAGCCGCATCTGATGGCAGTTTTACTAAAAGTCGCAAAGACAATAACTGAACCAGAGCCAGAACAGAGACAGCATTCCGTGTGTTCTTCTTCTCTCTCTATAGGCTCCTATAAAATATCTGTAAATTAGTTTAGCTTAGCCCCATATTTGACCACATGCAGATACATTATACACAAATGAAGCTATCTAAAAAGAAAACAATTTCATCACAAAAACCATTCAATGACTATACTGTAAAACAGCAATAACTAAATGATATAAATATAATATGAATACTTCAAAATCCAGCAAGGAAAAATTTTGCACAGTGCTGGTTTACTACTATCTTAGGCTCTGCAGAAAATGCACAAAGACATAAAAAACAATTGATAGGCCAACTTGGACAACTTCTGGTTTTAGCAAAAGGGGTTTAAAATGGCATTAAGGAGTTGCAGAATTGTTGCTAAATATCGTTGCTGTGAAGAGTGAAAAAAGGAACAGAAATACTGAGAAGAACAAAAATTTTGACGATTAACAGGGTTGGAAGGTATGCAAGATGTTCCTAAAAGAGACTCCATCTTTTTATTTTTATGCAACTGTTGATAACCTATTCACGTGTATGTAAAAATGAGAAAGAGGATTTTTATGTGTGGTTTCTGCTATTATATTGTAAAGAGTTTCAACCTCTTCTCTAGCTATTGCACACCGCATTACGAGAAAAACATCAGGACTGTCCAGCAAAAAATAATTTTATTACGAAAAATAATAAAAATTACTGGTTGCTGTATAAATTAAACAGCTGTTCACAACACTCGACCTCAATTAGACTTCTACTCAAAAAAACTCAAGCTAAACTCAGCCAAGGTTCTACCTAGGCTTGACATTGATTTGACCTAGATTCGACTTCCAGCCAACCTACCAACTAACCACCAGGTGTAACCGAGGTAACTGATCAGACATATTAGTCAATGGTAAAAGTATGTGCAAACTTTGATACATGTGAAAAATGCACAATTATAAAATAGAACATTCACTTAACAAAGCTCGCAACCAACTGATAGTAAGGAACAGAGGGCTCTACTTTATAGAGCTAGGGTGCAGTGGAAAAAACAGCCATCAGTTGGCTCACAGCAAACATGTGTATTTGAACCAAATATAGTCCATTCCTGTAGTGTCTGCTTGTACAAGTCTTTCACCTTCAGGCTCCTTAAATACTTTGGTACTGGCTATCCTAACCCCGGGATTCTCAACTATTTACTTTTAGGGAGTTGTGTCCCCAAGACAAGGTAGCCCAAACAGAAATTTTATCAACTGCTTTCATTGTTTGACAGGGGAGAATGTGGACTTCTAGATGCTCCAGAGGATCATGATTTGAGAGTAGGGAGAAGAAGAGTGGCTGCTGGGGCTGTGGTGGTTTCATAGAGTTGAGGCTGGGCTGAGGGGGCTTGAAGAGTGGGGAGGGGTGGCCTCAAGCTCGGCTTTGTTTGGATTATAATTGTTCTACCAACCGTGGTATTAGGTAAATGAACCTGGTAGGATCCTTTATGTATCTGCGGGGTGTATAGAGAAATGGGTGATAAAGGGGTAGGACAAAAAAGGAGTAACAGGAGTATCAAAGAAACAATTGGAAACAAATTTTACTACATTAGATGCTTCACTTGACGTCTTATACCAGGCAGACCCTAATTTTGTTAAAAAAGCAGATAAATATATTCAAATCTAAAGCACTATCAAGTGTTTGCTAATGTTTGGGCATGTTGATACCTCCCAAAAGGTTCCAAAAACTATCTTTCTCAGTAAACCATGTTTCTTTGGTAAAAAAATGCTTCGAAAATGTCTATTAACATGGGTTTTTACCGTTCTCCATTCGAATCAGTGTCTATCCCTGCTATTCCACTGATCATGGAAAAGGGAGGTATATTTGGGAGTACATTACTCGACAGAGATTCGTCAGATCTTGATGAAATTTAAAAAAAGGTTGAGGGAGGAGTAGGGCAACCTCCATACTTCAAAGCTTTTTAACAATTTCTAATCGTTGGAAGTAGGGGGCTCCACCACTTCTACCGATATTTCATCAACTTTTTTCCCACGTTTCTCATTTGGTATTGGTGAACCTGTAGCCTTCTGGCTAACCAGTTCACCCATGAGAATCGAACTCTGGAGGCCTTCATCGGCTACTGGGGACACCTCTTCAGTGATGTCTTTGGCAGTGGCGTGCCTAGTGACTGCAACAGGTTCTTGTCTCTCTCTACATCTTCTTTTTATAATCTCAAGGAAGGCCTGTTGAGCATCACTGGTGGAAGAAAGAGCTGTGGGGGTTTCAGCAATGCTAGAGGAGGGAGTGTGTTGGGCTGGAGGGGAAGATTCAGCTTACTAGTGGTGATCGGGGAAAATGATAGAGTCCTGAACTAAGGATAAATGGGTTCTTGATCTTCCCAGAGTCATTAAAACTGTGTTTGCTCATATCTGACTGGGGGGGGGGGGGGGGAGGCTTGAGTACCACAATACATCAACTTTTCCATTCTGATGTTGCCTCCGGTCTATTCTACGTCAAAAGTGGATAAGGGTGGGGCTTTGAAGCTGCAATTTTGCCTCTGCTGTCGGAGTGGGATGGGTTGTTGATGACCACTTGAAAGGGTGTGGGGGTGCTATTTGCGGAGGTGTAGTGTGTCTATGAAATGAAACAAGAAACAAGTCGATGAAAAACAGTAGGAGTTCTCATGGAGGGTCAGTACCCCTGAGACAGAGAGTGTGGCTCATCTCTCCCTTGTGATCTCTGCTCTCTGCATGTTTGGTCTTAGAAAGAGTTCTATAGCAGCTGGGGCTTGTAACCTGGGTTCCAAACAACATCTACAAGGCTAAAGACGGCACTCATTTTGTACTGACTGATGGCCGCTCCAGCCAGTCAGGTAAGTATCGTTGTTATAAACTTCCTTTACCTCATATGGCTAAGAGAACTTAACCCGGGGCTTGGGGTTTTCACTTTAACATTCAGTTTGGTCTCGAAGCATAACATATTTCTTGGGGTGAACAGACCTGGTTTGCCTTTCTCCTTCCTGTGGAATTTTAGCTGTTGCTCTCAAAGCACGCTGTGTACATTTACGAATGGTCTGTGAAAGTTAGTACCCAAGTGCTACCACACTCTGTCTCTGTGAAAGGGGTCCACTAGGTTCGCGGCCAAATTTTGCAAAGACCGCCGGTCTGCATTTGCTGATGGCAGGGGGCAAGCTTGTTTCCGCCACTTTTGGCTTTCTGACAAAGTTCACAAATTTGGACAGTTCTTTGGGCCTCAGCTGTCATCACAGGCCAATACCAAGTAAGTTGTAAACTTCTATAGGTACATTTTATTGCCACTTGGGCCAGAACATGTGCATGCCACAATAGGCTTATTCCCAAAATGCCAGATGCAGAACACACTACTTGGGTTTTTCTTGGGGAACGTTTGGTTGACCCAACAGTCTATAATTTTTCGCAGTTGCATAGTCTGCTGGCACTGTGCTAATTTTTTTAGTTCACAACTACCAAGTTTTAACCATTTAACTAATGAGAGCTGCTATTGCGGCTTGGAGTTGTGCACTCAAAATCACGCAAGCCGCTATCGCAGCCTTCACTGTTTGCTATAGTCAATTCATTATATCTCACCAGTGCCCATTAATATTGCTTAGATGATAGATTCAACCAACAGAAAACAAGTTTACCTATAGGATTTTGCCAAAATACTATTGGTGCTAGATGGAAATATTTGGAGAGTTAGCTAATCAAAATACGTTTATCAAAACAATCATTTTGAGCAATGGCAACTTCCATAAATGAAAGTGATGATTTAGATTGAAGCGATTTTGATAGTGATTAAGATTAAAATAATAAGTTTATGCTAGATGGAAGTGCTTCTGAAAGTGAAAGAGAAATCCCTACTGCTATTGATGGCAGTGATGAAGAAGAATATACACAGGGAGTTGATTCAGCTGACAATTTTCAGTTTGTTTTTTGAGAGATTGATATGTCTATGAAAGTTTCAAAAAATTAGCGCCTCTTTGAGTGCTAGATTTGGAGCATCAGAACTTGCTCTAGGTTTGTTTTACACACTTCATATTGTAGTATGTTATACATTGAGGTGTCCTCTTTCCGTTGTATTTTAGCTGTATTGGGAGAAAATAGATGTTTCTATGCTTAATATCAACATTTGTGTGAACTGATCAAGTTTCATGCCTTGCAGCAGGGCAGGGTAATTGAAGCTTATTTGCGTAATAACGAGCATTATTGAAATGGTTAACTCTCTCTATGTGAGGGGATGTTTTGAGGCTTTTAACTTACAACTAATGGCCAAAGCGTGGTTTTCTGTTCTTTCGGTGGTGACCAGTAACCATAGATCTGTACTGGTTCAATGACTAGGGGAAGTGGAAGGGTCAATGAGTTTATTCAGACCTAGGGGGCTGGTTGGGTCTAAGATAGGGAAGGGGGGGGGGGGGGTTGAAGGGGGCACCAAAGCATTGTTGGATGTGACTGCAATGCTTGCAGTTGGTAAGACAATAATAACTAAACAGATTTTCTTATTTGAAGCTTCAACTTGACCTAGAATTGACCTCAACTTGACTTAGACTCAACCTAGGCTCGACTTAGGCTTGGTCTAGACTCAGCTTCAATTCAAACTGGACTGAACCTTTATTTGACTTAACATCCAACTAAAAAATGCAATTGTCGCAACTGAGCAGACAGATTAGTCACTGGTAAGAAGTGTATAAAGTTTCATGTGTAAAAGCTACAAATTATAGTATAAAACAATCACCTAGAAAGCTCACAATCAACTTATAAAAATAAGCATTGGGCTCCTATTTATAAAGGTAAGGTGCAGTTGAAATAACAGCCTTCTATTGGTTCACAGCAAGCAGGTGTATTTGAATCTAATATAGTCCATTCTTGATGCATCTGCTTGTACAAAATTTTCATCTTTAGGTTACTAAGTTACATCTGTACTGGCTATCGTAGTTCTGGTATCGTCAATTCAAATTCTTTCTGGAGAGTGGGTGCCGAGAGGAGACAACCCAGATAGAAATAATTCAACTGCTACCGTTTTTTGGTAAAGAAGAAAAGGGGACTCCTCATTGACCTAAAGGGTCCTAATTTGAGGAGTAGGCAAAAAGAGGGTGACCGCTGGAACTGTGAAGATTTCATGAAGTTTAGGCACTGAGAGGAGCCTGGAAGAGGGGCTGTCAGGCTCGAATTTGTTGGGAACATAGTTCTTCTAATAGCTAAAGGAAAGTTCTAGGAACTGGTGAGGCTAATTCTGTGAATATGATGGTGTTTAGGGGAGGGAAAAAGGGTGTAAAACAAAGGAATGAGCACAAGGTGTAGACAGAAATAGTTCTACGACAAATTTCCCCACAACATTATACACTCTCAACAATATAAATTACGCCTTTAATTAAAAATTAACTGAAAGATAAGTGAATCGGATTGAGAAAAAAATAAACAGTTTTTGCAATGTAAAAGATGAATTAATTTCCATTCTGGTGATTTTTATATGATAGAGATATCGCAAAACATGCAGTTCATCAACAGATGTTTGCTATGCAACTTTTTTTAATATAGATGTTAGTCTAAACTTCACAAAACATGTTGCAATCAGGTCTCTACCATTTCCTGACAGACATTGTCTTTTTGAGTTGGTGCATACATTGTTTTATACTTTACTGGTATATAAAATGATAAAAAGGTTACATAAAATTTGAAAGATGAAAAACATGTGCTGCTAAACTTTCGAATTTTTTAAAGATTTATGTTAAATCGTAAAGCATTTTTCAAGTGTCATTTTAAAAGAAATCACTAACCATATATGCCCTTAGAATAACTCGAAGAGGATTCCAGACGATTATGGGAACTTTCACTTTGTGATCCGAAATTTTCCCAATCTGATCCATCTTAGCAAGTAGCTGGTAATAAACTTTCCCAGTATTGTGATCAGAGAAACTGGAAGGTAGATGTCTAAAACCAAAGGTACGTTCAAGTAAATTATTATAAAAAAATATTGTAGATTACGTTCACCTGCCTCTGGTTACCATTCTGTGCTGAGTCTTTCGGAGAATTGGTAAGTACTCATAGCCTGCTCCCAAAAGAGTTCAATACATATTGAGATTGTGTGCTTTACTTGTGTCTAAGCATCCATAGCCAGGACCGCCATAGCTTCAAGCCAAACTCAGCAGTTGAAAAATAGGCATTATGCAGTATGCCCCTAAATGCACAGCTGCAGCCATGACCTACGCCACAAAAATGGGCAGCGAATGAATACATATCACTGTGCTTTTCTTAGCAGACTAGGTAATGAGTGTCTCATGTAGTGGTATAAAGGTAGCTCCTGCTACTAAACTTAACTTGTAACAGATATGTTACATGGAGGACATGGTAAAAAGTGTTAAAATAAACAGTAACTGATCTTTTTTACTAGATAATCGATAGACATTGGATTGACATGAAATCTAAAATTACGATGGATGTAAGTATTTTATTGTTTTGCCAATGATTAACATAACAAACACTAACTGAGCCATTTTTCAGCTAATGCTAACAAAAGATGCGAGCTGACCTTTTGCAGCCACCAGAAGTATGTTTTACATAAATTGAGTTGGACAGACTTTCTGTATTAGGCTCAGGCTGCTCCTTATACATTTTTGTTATCTGTTTGCTTCTGCTTTTGTCTCTTTAGACTCTTCTAATGAATGTATCCCAGGTTGAACTCAATGATTATAGCAGCTTCAAAGTTGTAATGGATTTTGGTCTGGTTTCCACGAAATTCCACTAATCTTGAGTATTCTACCTCTTTCCAGAGAGGACACTGTGCTGGTATGACAGTTACAACTATGATCAGTTACTGCCGGATCAGTTGGCGAGCACAAAGCCCACGGCTTGGACAAACTACACAGAGTGCTGTTTGAATAGTGGCTTTATTCATTAGAAACCAAAATCCTAGTGTCGCTATCCACTAGGGAGAGTGGCAAGACACAATGAATGAATGCAATGAGGTACAGCGTTGCCAGTAATTATATAGGCAGGCTGGCAGGAAGTGATTTGCATATTACATAGAACAACACATGCACAGGAAGTGAATAGACCAATAAAAATAAATATATAAATAGCCAACAGATCATTTGATAGACTACGATTAAATGTGAAGGGTGCCAAGTGGTTAAAGCGGGGAAGCCTGTCTCAATTGTCGAGTCCTAGTCCTTGCAGGGTTCCCAGGCTATTCCAAGCTTGTGGTCGTTACATCTGGTAATCCAAGAAAGGGTACTTCTGGCTCCAGGGTTAGAGTAGGCTCCTAGGTGGTTTTGAGGGTCCTCAGCTATGTCGGCCATCTTGTATGTGCCCAGTATCACCATACTGGGTCAGTAAGGGGTCACTACCAGCCCTGCAGGCTGTGCCACAGGCACAGTAAGTTATTCCACTGGCACAGAACTTTTACAATGGCAGTAGTAATGTAGGAAAAGATCTTGATAAAAAAGAATGCCAATGTACCCCAAAAACCTTTTGGATTGATAGATTTGTCGGATTGTTTACAGACCCGTAAAAAAATGTATTTGCTAGTTTTTAGATGTTTCTTTTGTCAGTATAATATGTATATGCATAAGAAAGCAGATCTGCTAACATGTTACATTGTTGTTTTTGTATGAATATTTTTACAGACTTGTTACAGTATAACATTTATATGGGTATGTATGTATGTTTGGTAATGTAAATGATAATTGACATTTGCACAGAGCTGTAGTATATTTATTGATTTGTTATTTGCTTATGCGGGGTTCTCCCTCCTGATATAGATCGTGGTTGATACGGGCCCTTTGCTTGTTTACTCTTGTTTTGGTAGAGAGTTAGGTGTCATGTTTATTTGATTAAAATGGTAAAGTAAATAATAATAGTTTAAGAAGTGGATGTAATAATGAATAACATAATCAAGTGAAAAGTGTAGGCATGGTGGATAATGCTTGTAATAGATACTATAAAATAGTATAGTTTGAAGTCTATAAAAATTACTTAATTCGTAAAATATTCAATGATATTACAAAAAATATTGCGAAATTCTGGAAGAATGATAATGAGCCGACTTTTTCCAACTTTTAGTTCACCATCTTCCGACACAGACAGACTCAATTCTGAAAAATTTTCCAAAGCGTTGTTACAGAAAACTTTACAAGCAGGTGGTGGATTTGTATTTGCTATCTAATTGTTTTCGCATATGGTATATTGTTTTCTCACATTCAATCATTAGTTGTTTCCGGACTAGTACTGGTTTTTGTTGTAGTAAAGGTTGTAGTCACAGAAAGTCTGTTGGTTGTTAGATCTGTAATTGCTAGAGTTGTTGTTGTCGTTGTTGGAGTAGTTGTTGTTGTTGTTGTTCTCTGAGTTGTAGCTCTTGATTGCTGCAAGTATATTTGGATGTATGACAAAGCTTCATCGGTTTAGCAAACAAATTGGTGTTCATTCATTCTGTCGGTTCTGGAGCAGTTTGGTGTTTGTCCATCAGGAGACATAGACCGTGTGAATGAGCTCATTTGATATTTCAAAGTTTGATCCAACAGATGAGCCGCTACTCGAACACGTCTGCTACCAAGAGTTTCATGATGACATTCTGAAACTCGAGGAAACAAAATGAAGGGGAGTGTTGGATCCGTAGTTAGTCGAGTTGTTGTTGTTGTCATCATATGGGGAGTTATTGTTATCATCGGAGTAGTAGCTGTTGTTTTCGTCGTAGGAGTAGTTGCTGTCGTTGTTTGAGTAGTTGTTGTTGTTCTCCGAATTGTAGCTCTTGATCGATCCAAGTATATTTGGATGTATGACAAAGCTTCATCAGTTTTGCAAGCAAATTGGTATTTGCTCATCCTGTCGGTTTTGGAGCGCAGTTTGATGGTCGACTGTCAGAAGCCATGGAACATGTGAATGATCACATCTAATCTTTAAAGTTTGATCCAAACTTACACCTTTAACACAATCGGCATCAGTGATGATAGCTGTGGGTTTAGTGTTGCTCAAGCAATTACACCTCGCGCATGCGAAGTCAAATGTCTCAAACCCTCGTGACAATGGACAGATCTGGTGTGACGCATTGTGCTCGAAAGCGCACAATGACCCATTTAGAAACAATTTTGGGTTTTGGGTGAGTACTTTCGTACCATTTTTAACAACTCCCATCATACATTTCTCTTTGTTTGAAGTGTATAATGCCAGAGTATTACATGATAATTTATTTGTAGACTTTTGGCTTTTGCAAACCCAAAAAGCTTTTCAAAGGATGAATAATCCGCAATACAAAAAAAATCAGAGGGCTAGATTCTCACGCAGCTATTGTTATCCTCATCCGTATATTGTATACTCTTTTCAAAAGGCGCAATGAATAAGACATCATCTCTTTCCATAGCTCCATCAACGAAATCATCAATGCTGTCGGTGTAGAAGTTTTAATCGGCATTGAGAACTACAGTCGTCAATAGCAATACGATTGTGCAACTCATCTCCCTAGTGCTTTTCCTTTCAGCATTGACAACTAAATGCTTTTACTCAATGATGAGCATGAAATTTATGCGTAACTGACTATTGCCTTGTTCATCTCACTCAGCTGTTTTTTGAGGTATGAGACAATCCCATCAAAGTGATTGGCGAAATGTAAGTACGGAGTTACTTGCGTCTGAAACAAAAGAACCAGGAAAGATGTCCACTGAAATGTGCATAATCCTTTTAAAGTCAAAATATCCACCAAGTCGCCAACCTCAGCATCTTCCAAACATTATTTTACATCAATCAGCTTAATTGCTCTTTTTATATCCTCAAAGATTTATCATCTTGTCTTCTGGACAATAGACTTATGAATCAAAGTTCTCATAACAATTGAAGCATTCAAGAGGATTTGCTCTTTAACTACAAATACACCGTAGAAATCTACTTTTTATCAACTTGCAAGTTACGTTGAGTCCTAACTCAATGTAGAATACTTCTTTGGTTACAAGTTGAACAAAAAGAGGACCCAAGCGCTCCAAAGGAAAGTGCTCAAAGTGAGTCTTTATGAATATGGGAACAAAATCACCCAGCATGGCGATTGACATGATGCCTTAATTTTTTCTGCTCATGTTTCTTTCAAAGCTCAGAGATGAATCATGTAGATTGTTTTTTGTAGCTTCTCTTATGAGCACATGATCATGGACGGTGAGTCATCATCACTCACTGAGTCGTTTGAGTCTTCATCATCACCACCACCATCACCATCATCATCAAGACTTAATGCATATAGATATAACCTTCTGCTATTGCGAGTGATCTATCTTTTTAATGCTGGTGCGATAGTTTGCTTTGAGATGTAGGTAATAGATAGGGAGTTAATCGAGAGCGTAAATTTTTTAGCGGGAGTCTTTAAATCATCTGACAAAAGTTCCAAAAAAGTGTCTATCCATTCATCATACACCAACAATCCCATTTTAGTGATTTTTAAAACTAATTTTTGGTCAATCCAATCTATAGCTTCTGATAGTTTTTGTTCATTAGGCACAACACTTTCCACCAACTCAACGTATTCGTCACAAATGGTACATTTTCTTTGATTATGCGAACAATGACAGTTTAGTGACGATAGATTTGTTGCTTGTTTGTAAAAACTGCTTTCTAGTCGCAATATACACATTCTTCCATAAAAAAAACCTCAGCATTTCATCGGAAACTTCAATCAAAACAGCCTTGTCTCCTAAAACGAAGGCTTCTTAGTGAGCAAAGTCTTTAAAGTGCAACATGTTTGTTGTTATTACTATGAGCTACAAAACGTGAATGATGTGTCGTTAAACAAGAATATGTTCTAATTCTTTAAAATTTTTAATTGTTTTGTTTCTTTGTTTTTTCTGAGGTTGAGTGTGATAAATAATGAGTTAGCACCGGAAGATTCTCATGAAACGCTTAATCACGACTTGACAATCGAAGATGGGACAGTGCTTTAGTTTGGATGAGCACTCGGCAAATATCCTTTCCTTACACTCACTGCAGTAAATGAGATTTCCACATGGAAGAGAGATATGATTGGCTATGACTTTTTTCTTGTGGCTCAGATACACATTGATCAAGTCTGCATTGCTCGGAGTGGTCTTCATGTTTCTTATCATCTTTATTTTTCTTAGCATCTAGTGAAACATTGTCACCGCATGCTTTGCTACATGATTTACTCTAGTCCAAAACATAAGTTCCATCATCCTTCAAATTTTTTTCTGGATTCCCGTTGAAAGTTCTCGTATCTTCCAAAGCGTATCAGGCTTTAATCATAAATCCTATTCACTCAAGGCTCTTTCCATTCAGAGTAAAGAATTTCTCTATATCATTTCGACTATGTCCTAGTTTTTCACAAATAGATGTCATCGTCTCTTTTTCATCAGACTGAGCTAAATGATTCTTTTTTTTCCGTCGATGTGACTCAAGCTCTTGTTCACACTTTTTTTACTTTTCCGTCCACCGTTTGAGACTTTCTTCTCTTGCCGATTCAGGTGCAAATCTGACTGCTACAGCGCATTCAATCGAGATGCCCGGAGGTAAAACTTCTGCAGTAAGACCCGTCAACCATCTATTTTTTTGTTCTTTGAGTGCATAGCTTTTGACAACAGAGATGCTTGTCAATTCTTTTTCAGTTAGTTTCCTAGCTCTGTACATCCAATTGTGAGTCAATAAACCTTTAATAAAACGACAAAGCAAAAAGCTTTTAGCATGCTCCATTGTTGGATGTTCATCTTTGCTCCTCGACTCTAGTAATCTCCCTCTGCAGAACTCGCACTGAACGCTAATATCTTACCTGAAATTGTAAAATTTAGGCATCGTCATGTTTCTACCCGAGTGTCTACCTACGTAACTCCGGTTTGTGAACAATGACTTTTTTTGATACTTCTCATTGAGCATCAAAGCTTTTCCTTCGAAATACATGTGGGATTGTTCATCGTAAACAAACTTGTAAAGTCCTTTGGGGAAAGTTCCACGATTGTTCTTTGTAATTTTACTGACAGTAAACTACAGTGGTTGTCTGGATAAATTGCAACGACACAAATTGATAGGTTAACAATGGGAAAACAACGTTGTAAAAACAACGAGTCGATGTTGGGTAGCACATCATTTTTCCATCGAATGGGTATCTCGGTATTATCAAAGAAGTTTTGACTATTTTATCATCCTCATTTTCATTGTGGATAGTCTTTGCTACATGTTTGTTGTTCAATGAACGACATGATTTTTATACAATAATGAATTGATGTTGTGTAGAAAACAACAAGTAGTAACTGGACAATTATTGTTCAAAGGGGAATCGAGTTTGAAAATTGAACTTTTCTTCTCATTGTCGATAGTTAATAATCTAAAATAAAAAAAATAATATACAGCAAAAAAGGGACTAAAATTGGATTTTTATTTTTTGATGCACATTTGAATAGATGATAACTAATATGTTTAAAAATGCTTACTCTGTAAATAAGGTTTTTGGATTAGTTGAATGTTGTGCAGAGTTGTTTTACCTTAAATTGATTCCTACTGAAGTATAAGAAGCTAAATCTGATTGAGAACCTATGGAAAAAAGTAATAATGTACAGGATTTCCTGTCTGGGTGGTAGCCACCTGTACACTCTCCCGATATGCTCTGCTCGACCCTAAGTCAGCGCTCAATAATGTGCTATTATTGTTTACAG
Organism: Cryptosula pallasiana; assembly: GCA_945261195.1. Taxonomy (NCBI): domain Eukaryota; kingdom Metazoa; phylum Bryozoa; class Gymnolaemata; order Cheilostomatida; family Cryptosulidae; genus Cryptosula; species Cryptosula pallasiana. The sequence continues at coordinate 37,197,214 of OX183132.1, read as the reverse complement.
TAGGCTCCTAGGTGGTTTTGAGGGTCCTCTGCTAGGTCGGCCATCTTTTATGTGCCCAGTATCACCATACTGGGTCAGTTAGGGGTCACTACCAGCCCTGCAGGCTGTGCCACAGGCACAGTAAGTTATTCCACTGGCACAGAACTTTTACAATGGCAGTAGTAATGTAGGAGCAGGTCTTGATAAAAAAAGACTGCCAATGTACCCCAAAAACCTTTTGGATTGATAGATTTGTCGGATTGTTTACAGACCCGTAAAAAAATGTATTTGCTAGTTTTTAGATGTTTCTTTTGTCAGTATAATATGTATATGCATAAGAAAGCAGATCTGCTAACATGTTACATTGTTGTTTTTGTATGAATATTTTTACAGACTTGTTACAGTATAACATTTATATGGGTATGTATGTATGTTTGGTAATGTAAATGATAATTGACATTTGCACAGAGCTGTAGTATATTTATTGATTTGTTATTTGCTTATGCGGGGTTCTCCCTCCTGATATAGATCGTGGTTGATACGGGCCCTTTGCTTGTTTACTCTTGTTTTGGTAGAGAGTTAGGTGTCATGTTTATTTGATTAAAATGGTAAAGTAAATAATAATAGTTTAAGAAGTGGATGTAATAATGAATAACATAATCAAGTGAAAAGTGTAGGCATGGTGGATAATGCTTGTAATAGATACTATAAAATAGTATAGTTTGAAGTCTATAAAAATTACTTAATTCGTAAAATATTCAATGATATTACAAAAAATATTGCGAAATTCTGGAAGAATGATAATGAGCCGACTTTTTCCAACTTTTAGTTCACCATCTTCCGACACAGACAGACTCAATTCTGAAAAATTTTCCAAAGCGTTGTTACAGAAAACTTTACAAGCAGGTGGTGGATTTGTATTTGCTATCTAATTGTTTTCGCATATGGTATATTGTTTTCTCACATTCAATCATTAGTTGTTTCCGGACTAGTACTGGTTTTTGTTGTAGTAAAGGTTGTAGTCACAGAAAGTCTGTTGGTTGTTAGATCTGTAATTGCTAGAGTTGTTGTTGTCGTTGTTGGAGTAGTTGTTGTTGTTGTTGTTCTCTGAGTTGTAGCTCTTGATTGCTGCAAGTATATTTGGATGTATGACAAAGCTTCATCGGTTTAGCAAACAAATTGGTGTTCATTCATTCTGTCGGTTCTGGAGCAGTTTGGTGTTTGTCCATCAGGAGACATAGACCGTGTGAATGAGCTCATTTGATATTTCAAAGTTTGATCCAACAGATGAGCCGCTACTCGAACACGTCTGCTACCAAGAGTTTCATGATGACATTCTGAAACTCGAGGAAACAAAATGAAGGGGAGTGTTGGATCCGTAGTTAGTCGAGTTGTTGTTGTTGTCATCATATGGGGAGTTATTGTTATCATCGGAGTAGTAGCTGTTGTTTTCGTCGTAGGAGTAGTTGCTGTCGTTGTTTGAGTAGTTGTTGTTGTTCTCCGAATTGTAGCTCTTGATCGATCCAAGTATATTTGGATGTATGACAAAGCTTCATCAGTTTTGCAAGCAAATTGGTATTTGCTCATCCTGTCGGTTTTGGAGCGCAGTTTGATGGTCGACTGTCAGAAGCCATGGAACATGTGAATGATCACATCTAATCTTTAAAGTTTGATCCAAACTTACACCTTTAACACAATCGGCATCAGTGATGATAGCTGTGGGTTTAGTGTTGCTCAAGCAATTACACCTCGCGCATGCGAAGTCAAATGTCTCAAACCCTCGTGACAATGGACAGATCTGGTGTGACGCATTGTGCTCGAAAGCGCACAATGACCCATTTAGAAACAATTTTGGGTTTTGGGTGAGTACTTTCGTACCATTTTTAACAACTCCCATCATACATTTCTCTTTGTTTGAAGTGTATAATGCCAGAGTATTACATGATAATTTATTTGTAGACTTTTGGCTTTTGCAAACCCAAAAAGCTTTTCAAAGGATGAATAATCCGCAATACAAAAAAAATCAGAGGGCTAGATTCTCACGCAGCTATTGTTATCCTCATCCGTATATTGTATACTCTTTTCAAAAGGCGCAATGAATAAGACATCATCTCTTTCCATAGCTCCATCAACGAAATCATCAATGCTGTCGGTGTAGAAGTTTTAATCGGCATTGAGAACTACAGTCGTCAATAGCAATACGATTGTGCAACTCATCTCCCTAGTGCTTTTCCTTTCAGCATTGACAACTAAATGCTTTTACTCAATGATGAGCATGAAATTTATGCGTAACTGACTATTGCCTTGTTCATCTCACTCAGCTGTTTTTTGAGGTATGAGACAATCCCATCAAAGTGATTGGCGAAATGTAAGTACGGAGTTACTTGCGTCTGAAACAAAAGAACCAGGAAAGATGTCCACTGAAATGTGCATAATCCTTTTAAAGTCAAAATATCCACCAAGTCGCCAACCTCAGCTTCTTCCAAACATTATTTTACATCAATCAGTTTAATTGCTCTTTTTATATCCTCAAAGATTTATCATCTTGTCTTCTGGACAATAGACTTATGAATCAAAGTTCTCATAACAATTGAAGCATTCAAGAGGATTTGCTCTTTAACTACAAATACACCGTAGAAATCTACTTTTTATCAACTTGCAAGTTACGTTGAGTCCTAACTCAATGTAGAATACTTCTTTGGTTACAAGTTGAACAAAAAGAGGACCCAAGCGCTCCAAAGGAAAGTGCTCAAAGTGAGTCTTTATGAATATGGGAACAAAATCACCCAGCATGGCGATTGACATGATGCCTTAATTTTTTCTGCTCATGTTTCTTTCAAAGCTCAGAGATGAATCATGTAGATTGTTTTTTGTAGCTTCTCTTATGAGCACATGATCATGGACGGTGAGTCATCATCACTCACTGAGTCGTTTGAGTCTTCATCATCACCACCACCATCACCATCATCATCAAGACTTAATGCATATAGATATAACCTTCTGCTATTGCGAGTGATCTATCTTTTTAATGCTGGTGCGATAGTTTGCTTTGAGATGTAGGTAATAGATAGGGAGTTAATCGAGAGCGTAAATTTTTTAGCGGGAGTCTTTAAATCATCTGACAAAAGTTCCAAAAAAGTGTCTATCCATTCATCATACACCAACAATCCCATTTTAGTGATTTTTAAAACTAATTTTTGGTCAATCCAATCTATAGCTTCTGATAGTTTTTGTTCATTAGGCACAACACTTTCCACCAACTCAACGTATTCGTCACAAATGGTACATTTTCTATGATTATGCGAACAATGACAGTTTAGTGACGATAGATTTGTTGCTTGTTTGTAAAAACTGCTTTCTAGTCGCAATATACACATTCTTCCATAAAAAAAACCTCAGCATTTCATCGGAAACTTCAATCAAAACAGCCTTGTCTCCTAAAACGAAGGCTTCTTAGTGAGCAAAGTCTTTAAAGTGCAACATGTTTGTTGTTATTACTATGAGCTACAAAACGTGAATGATGTGTCGTTAAACAAGAATATGTTCTAATTCTTTAAAATTTTTAATTGTTTTGTTTTTTTGTTTTTTCTGAGGTTGAGTGTGATAAATAATGAGTTAGCACCGGAAGATTCTCATGAAACGCTTAATCACGACTTGACAATCGAAGATGGGACAGTGCTTTAGTTTGGATGAGCACCCGGCAAATATCCTTTCCTTACACTCACTGCAGTAAATGAGATTTCCACATGGAAGAGAGATATGATTGGCTATGACTTTTTTCTTGTGGCTCAGATACACATTGATCAAGTCTGCATTGCTCGGAGTGGTCTTCATGTTTCTTATCATCTTTATTTTTCTTAGCATCTAGTGAAACATTGTCACCGCATGCTTTGCTACATGATTTACTCTAGTCCAAAACATAAGTTCCATCATCCTTCAAATTTTTTTCTGGATTCCCGTTGAAAGTTCTCGTATCTTCCAAAGCGTATCAGGCTTTAATCATAAATCCTATTCACTCAAGGCTCTTTCCATTCAGAGTAAAGAATTTCTCTATATCATTTCGACTATGTCCTAGTTTTTCACAAATAGATGTCATCGTCTCTTTTTCATCAGACTGAGCTAAATGATTCTTTTTTTTCCGTCGATGTGACTCAAGCTCTTGTTCACACTTTTTTTACTTTTCCGTCCACCGTTTGAGACTTTCTTCTCTTGCCGATTCAGGTGCAAATCTGACTGCTACAGCGCATTCAATCGAGATGCCCGGAGGTAAAACTTCTGCAGTAAGACCCGTCAACCATCTATTTTTTTGTTCTTTGAGTGCATAGCTTTTGACAACAGAGATGCTTGTCAATTCTTTTTCAGTTAGTTTCCTAGCTCTGTACATCCAATTGTGAGTCAATAAACCTTTAATAAAACGACAAAGCAAAAAGCTTTTAGCATGCTCCATTGTTGGATGTTCATCTTTGCTCCTCGACTCTAGTAATCTCCCTCTGCAGAACTCGCACTGAACGCTAATATCTTACCTGAAATTGTAAAATTTAGGCATCGTCATGTTTCTACCCGAGTGTCTACCTACGTAACTCCGGTTTGTGAACAATGACTTTTTTTGATACTTCTCATTGAGCATCAAAGCTTTTCCTTCGAAATACATGTGGGATTGTTCATCGTAAACAAACTTGTAAAGTCCTTTGGGGAAAGTTCCACGATTGTTCTTTGTAATTTTACTGACAGTAAACTACAGTGGTTGTCTGGATAAATTGCAACGACACAAATTGATAGGTTAACAATGGGAAAACAACGTTGTAAAAACAACGAGTCGATGTTGGGTAGCACATCATTTTTCCATCGAATGGGTATCTCGGTATTATCAAAGAAGTTTTGACTATTTTATCATCCTCATTTTCATTGTGGATAGTCTTTGCTACATGTTTGTTGTTCAATGAACGACATGATTTTTATACAATAATGAATTGATGTTGTGTAGAAAACAACAAGTAGTAACTGGACAATTATTGTTCAAAGGGGAATCGAGTTTGAAAATTGAACTTTTCTTCTCATTGTCGATAGTTAATAATCTAAAATAAAAAAAATAATATACAGCAAAAAAGGGACTAAAATTGGATTTTTATTTTTTGATGCACATTTGAATAGATGATAACTAATATGTTTAAAAATGCTTACTCTGTAAATAAGGTTTTTGGATTAGTTGAATGTTGTGCAGAGTTGTTTTACCTTAAATTGATTCCTACTGAAGTATAAGAAGCTAAATCTGATTGAGAACCTATGGAAAAAAGTAATAATGTACAGGATTTCCTGTCTGGGTGGTAGCCACCTGTACACTCTCCCGATATGCTCTGCTCGACCCTAAGTCAGCGCTCAATAATGTGCTATTATTGTTTACAGTAGGCTCCTAGGTGGTTTTGAGGGTCCTCTGCTAGGTCGGCCATCTTTTATGTGCCCAGTATCACCATACTGGGTCAGTTAGGGGTCACTACCAGCCCTGCAGGCTGTGCCACAGGCACAGTAAGTTATTCCACTGGCACAGAACTTTTACAATGGCAGTAGTAATGTAGGAAAAGATCTTGATAAAAAAGAATGCCAATGTACCCCAAAAACCTTTTGGATTGATAGATTTGTCGGATTGTTTACAGACCCGTAAAAAAATGTATTTGCTAGTTTTTAGATGTTTCTTTTGTCAGTATAATATGTATATGCATAAGAAAACAGATCTGCTAACATGTTACATTGTTGTTTTTGTATGAATATTTTTACAGACTTGTTACAGTATAACATTTATATGGGTATGTATGTATGTTTGGTAATGTAAATGATAATTGACATTTGCACAGAGCTGTAGTATATTTATTGATTTGTTATTTGCTTATGCGGGGTTCTCCCTCCTGATATAGATCGTGGTTGATACGGGCCCTTTGCTTGTTTACTCTTGTTTTGGTAGAGAGTTAGGTGTCATGTTTATTTGATTAAAATGGTAAAGTAAATAATAATAGTTTAAGAAGTGGATGTAATAATGAATAACATAATCAAGTGAAAAGTGTAGGCATGGTGGATAATGCTTGTAATAGATACTATAAAATAGTATAGTTTGAAGTCTATAAAAATTACTTAATTCGTAAAATATTCAATGATATTACAAAAAATATTGCGAAATTCTGGAAGAATGATAATGAGCCGACTTTTTCCAACTTTTAGTTCACCATCTTCCGACACAGACAGACTCAATTCTGAAAAATTTTCCAAAGCGTTGTTACAGAAAACTTTACAAGCAGGTGGTGGATTTGTATTTGCTATCTAATTGTTTTCGCATATGGTATATTGTTTTCTCACATTCAATCATTAGTTGTTTCCGGACTAGTACTGGTTTTTGTTGTAGTAAAGGTTGTAGTCACAGAAAGTCTGTTGGTTGTTAGATCTGTAATTGCTAGAGTTGTTGTTGTCGTTGTTGGAGTAGTTGTTGTTGTTGTTGTTCTCTGAGTTGTAGCTCTTGATTGCTGCAAGTATATTTGGATGTATGACAAAGCTTCATCGGTTTAGCAAACAAATTGGTGTTCATTCATTCTGTCGGTTCTGGAGCAGTTTGGTGTTTGTCCATCAGGAGACATAGACCGTGTGAATGAGCTCATTTGATATTTCAAAGTTTGATCCAACAGATGAGCCGCTACTCGAACACGTCTGCTACCAAGAGTTTCATGATGACATTCTGAAACTCGAGGAAACAAAATGAAGGGGAGTGTTGGATCCGTAGTTAGTCGAGTTGTTGTTGTTGTCATCATATGGGGAGTTATTGTTATCATCGGAGTAGTAGCTGTTGTTTTCGTCGTAGGAGTAGTTGCTGTCGTTGTTTGAGTAGTTGTTGTTGTTCTCCGAATTGTAGCTCTTGATCGATCCAAGTATATTTGGATGTATGACAAAGCTTCATCAGTTTTGCAAGCAAATTGGTATTTGCTCATCCTGTCGGTTTTGGAGCGCAGTTTGATGGTCGACTGTCAGAAGCCATGGAACATGTGAATGATCACATCTAATCTTTAAAGTTTGATCCAAACTTACACCTTTAACACAATCGGCATCAGTGATGATAGCTGTGGGTTTAGTGTTGCTCAAGCAATTACACCTCGCGCATGCGAAGTCAAATGTCTCAAACCCTCGTGACAATGGACAGATCTGGTGTGACGCATTGTGCTCGAAAGCGCACAATGACCCATTTAGAAACAATTTTGGGTTTTGGGTGAGTACTTTCGTACCATTTTTAACAACTCCCATCATACATTTCTCTTTGTTTGAAGTGTATAATGCCAGAGTATTACATGATAATTTATTTGTAGACTTTTGGCTTTTGCAAACCCAAAAAGCTTTTCAAAGGATGAATAATCCGCAATACAAAAAAAATCAGAGGGCTAGATTCTCACGCAGCTATTGTTATCCTCATCCGTATATTGTATACTCTTTTCAAAAGGCGCAATGAATAAGACATCATCTCTTTCCATAGCTCCATCAACGAAATCATCAATGCTGTCGGTGTAGAAGTTTTAATCGGCATTGAGAACTACAGTCGTCAATAGCAATACGATTGTGCAACTCATCTCCCTAGTGCTTTTCCTTTCAGCATTGACAACTAAATGCTTTTACTCAATGATGAGCATGAAATTTATGCGTAACTGACTATTGCCTTGTTCATCTCACTCAGCTGTTTTTTGAGGTATGAGACAATCCCATCAAAGTGATTGGCGAAATGTAAGTACGGAGTTACTTGCGTCTGAAACAAAAGAACCAGGAAAGATGTCCACTGAAATGTGCATAATCCTTTTAAAGTCAAAATATCCACCAAGTCGCCAACCTCAGCATCTTCCAAACATTATTTTACATCAATCAGCTTAATTGCTCTTTTTATATCCTCAAAGATTTATCATCTTGTCTTCTGGACAATAGACTTATGAATCAAAGTTCTCATAACAATTGAAGCATTCAAGAGGATTTGCTCTTTAACTACAAATACACCGTAGAAATCTACTTTTTATCAACTTGCAAGTTACGTTGAGTCCTAACTCAATGTAGAATACTTCTTTGGTTACAAGTTGAACAAAAAGAGGACCCAAGCGCTCCAAAGGAAAGTGCTCAAAGTGAGTCTTTATGAATATGGGAACAAAATCACCCAGCATGGCGATTGACATGATGCCTTAATTTTTTCTGCTCATGTTTCTTTCAAAGCTCAGAGATGAATCATGTAGATTGTTTTTTGTAGCTTCTCTTATGAGCACATGATCATGGACGGTGAGTCATCATCACTCACTGAGTCGTTTGAGTCTTCATCATCACCACCACCATCACCATCATCATCAAGACTTAATGCATATAGATATAACCTTCTGCTATTGCGAGTGATCTATCTTTTTAATGCTGGTGCGATAGTTTGCTTTGAGATGTAGGTAATAGATAGGGAGTTAATCGAGAGCGTAAATTTTTTAGCGGGAGTCTTTAAATCATCTGACAAAAGTTCCAAAAAAGTGTCTATCCATTCATCATACACCAACAATCCCATTTTAGTGATTTTTAAAACTAATTTTTGGTCAATCCAATCTATAGCTTCTGATAGTTTTTGTTCATTAGGCACAACACTTTCCACCAACTCAACGTATTCGTCACAAATGGTACATTTTCTTTGATTATGCGAACAATGACAGTTTAGTGACGATAGATTTGTTGCTTGTTTGTAAAAACTGCTTTCTAGTCGCAATATACACATTCTTCCATAAAAAAAACCTCAGCATTTCATCGGAAACTTCAATCAAAACAGCCTTGTCTCCTAAAACGAAGGCTTCTTAGTGAGCAAAGTCTTTAAAGTGCAACATGTTTGTTGTTATTACTATGAGCTACAAAACGTGAATGATGTGTCGTTAAACAAGAATATGTTCTAATTCTTTAAAATTTTTAATTGTTTTGTTTTTTTGTTTTTTCTGAGGTTGAGTGTGATAAATAATGAGTTAGCACCGGAAGATTCTCATGAAACGCTTAATCACGACTTGACAATCGAAGATGGGACAGTGCTTTAGTTTGGATGAGCACTCGGCAAATATCCTTTCCTTACACTCACTGCAGTAAATGAGATTTCCACATGGAAGAGAGATATGATTGGCTATGACTTTTTTCTTGTGGCTCAGATACACATTGATCAAGTCTGCATTGCTCGGAGTGGTCTTCATGTTTCTTATCATCTTTATTTTTCTTAGCATCTAGTGAAACATTGTCACCGCATGCTTTGCTACATGATTTACTCTAGTCCAAAACATAAGTTCCATCATCCTTCAAATTTTTTTCTGGATTCCCGTTGAAAGTTCTCGTATCTTCCAAAGCGTATCAGGCTTTAATCATAAATCCTATTCACTCAAGGCTCTTTCCATTCAGAGTAAAGAATTTCTCTATATCATTTCGACTATGTCCTAGTTTTTCACAAATAGATGTCATCGTCTCTTTTTCATCAGACTGAGCTAAATGATTCTTTTTTTTCCGTCGATGTGACTCAAGCTCTTGTTCACACTTTTTTTACTTTTCCGTCCACCGTTTGAGACTTTCTTCTCTTGCCGATTCAGGTGCAAATCTGACTGCTACAGCGCATTCAATCGAGATGCCCGGAGGTAAAACTTCTGCAGTAAGACCCGTCAACCATCTATTTTTTTGTTCTTTGAGTGCATAGCTTTTGACAACAGAGATGCTTGTCAATTCTTTTTCAGTTAGTTTCCTAGCTCTGTACATCCAATTGTGAGTCAATAAACCTTTAATAAAACGACAAAGCAAAAAGCTTTTAGCATGCTCCATTGTTGGATGTTCATCTTTGCTCCTCGACTCTAGTAATCTCCCTCTGCAGAACTCGCACTGAACGCTAATATCTTACCTGAAATTGTAAAATTTAGGCATCGTCATGTTTCTACCCGAGTGTCTACCTACGTAACTCCGGTTTGTGAACAATGACTTTTTTTGATACTTCTCATTGAGCATCAAAGCTTTTCCTTCGAAATACATGTGGGATAGTTCATCGTAAACAAACTTGTAAAGTCCTTTGGGGAAAGTTCCACGATTGTTCTTTGTAATTTTACTGACAGTAAACTACAGTGGTTGTCTGGATAAATTGCAACGACACAAATTGATAGGTTAACAATGGGAAAACAACGTTGTAAAAACAACGAGTCGATGTTGGGTAGCACATCATTTTTCCATCGAATGGGTATCTCGGTATTATCAAAGAAGTTTTGACTATTTTATCATCCTCATTTTCATTGTGGATAGTCTTTGCTACATGTTTGTTGTTCAATGAACGACATGATTTTTATACAATAATGAATTGATGTTGTGTAGAAAACAACAAGTAGTAACTGGACAATTATTGTTCAAAGGGGAATCGAGTTTGAAAATTGAACTTTTCTTCTCATTGTCGATAGTTAATAATCTAAAATAAAAAAAATAATATACAGCAAAAAAGGGACTAAAATTGGATTTTTATTTTTTGATGCACATTTGAATAGATGATAACTAATATGTTTAAAAATGCTTACTCTGTAAATAAGGTTTTTGGATTAGTTGAATGTTGTGCAGAGTTGTTTTACCTTAAATTGATTCCTACTGAAGTATAAGAAGCTAAATCTGATTGAGAACCTATGGAAAAAAGTAATAATGTACAGGATTTCCTGTCTGGGTAGTAGCCACCTGTACACTCTCCCGATATGCTCTGCTCGACCCTAAGTCAGCGCTCAATAATGTGCTATTATTGTTTACAGTGCGTACATTGGCTGGTGCAGTTTCGGTTGCGGCCGAATCTGGTGTGGAGTGAGTGCAATAATTATCTGTTAATTATTGGCTGCGTCCGAACCCTTACAAGGTCCGACAATAATTGTAAATTATTGTCTAGTTTATAGTTTGTTTCGAACTGTGCTCTGACATTAATTCCTCAGGAATTACTTGTCTAGTTTATAGTTTGTTCCGAACTGTACTCTAACAATAACTATGCTGGAGTTTGTAGCCGAATCTGGGCTCAGCCGAGATCGACAATAACTTCTTGCAATTATTGTTTGACTAGCTTGTTGGATTCCCCGAATCCGAATTTGATATGCCGAACTATTAGCGCACTAGGCCTTGTGTTGTAATCCTTGCCTCAGGCAAGGGTATACACAGTGATAGGGCGTACCGTTCTCACTTTCCACCTTAGCGTCGTGCTTGCTAATAGTCGACTTGTCCAGCGCTGGTAGTTTTGTTGCTCCTAGTAGTGATTGCTTCAAGAGAGAGAATTTCTTCTGAGAGTCAGGCTAACTCTGATTTTTATTATCTCAACACAGATATTTATACAGGGAAGGCGGGTACAAGTTACTTAACCACACCTAGTGAAAATATTGGTGCAAGCCACGCCTTGCCCTTACATTAGTACCAAAATGCATTTATATAATTATTTCGTGGAAAAAGTGTAACAGAAAATAGTAAATAATTATTATTTGGGTACATCATAGAACTGCTCTAGATAGACACCGTAGCAATAGAACTGAGACAAGCATAGACAAACATAAGTGAGTACATATTGAGATCGTAATTAGACAGTGAGTTCATATCTCAGACAGTTGCGTAGACAAAGAGAACAAAGGGTGAGATGATATTGAGTCGAGGGCTCAGACTAAGTAGGAGTAAATAATAATAAGCGTTCGCAAGTACTGGCGTCCCTCACACACTCCCCTCCATTGACAACTGTAAGGTCAATAAAAATAAGAAGGGACGCAATAGTGTGTAAAAAGATGTAATGTCCACTTGCCCAATTTATGTCTTTATAACAGTCCTCGCTCCCTCTGGATGGTTGTCTTTATTTCTTCCACTCTTTGTAGCTGTCGGTATGCCTCACGGGTGGCCTGGTACAGTTCGTCCTCTAAGCGTTTGATGCGTCTATAACGGTCCTCTTTCCTTTCCTCCTCTGCCCATTCCCTTTGCCTTCTCTCTACACTTGGTGTCCGTGGTCTATTCTCTTTCTGGGCGAGGTGTCGTTGGAAGGCGGCTTCTTTACCTCCTAGGGGCATCCTTGGTCTCCTTTTCTCTCTGTTGACGTCAACTACGTCGATCCTGGCTATCTTGGGTGGAGTATCTGGTGTTCGGTCACCCAACCTCTTCTTTACTGATAACTTTTCTACTTCTTTAATCGGTGTCGGGGTGCCAACTGGTGCTGGGTTGTGCCATTTCATTGTTCTGCAGAACTCTGCGTATGAGTGTTCATCTACCTCGTAGAGAGGTCGAGCTTCTCCTCCATGTGTGGGTTCCCCTTCTCGACCTCGGATATGCTTTAATATAGTGTCTCGAGAGCTACTCTTCTTACCGCACGTACAGAAGAAGTAGGTAAAGTGCTGGTGCACATGGTACATAATCCTCTTCTTGTTCAGCTGTAGGCTACATATCTTGCAGCTCCATGTCTCCCCTTGCACTTGGTAAATAGCTCTTTTGATCGCCTGCGATGTTTCGTCTGATTTCCAAATTTCTTTGGTGTGTGGTGTCGAGGGAGGAGTTGTTGTCGTTGTTGCTGTTCTTACCCGACATCTCGCTGCACTATCGTCAGTTAATTTAATGTTGTTTATTTTCGTGGGTGCCGAATTATTCCTCTTTCTTGTTCGGCTGGTGTGTGCTCCAGCGAGTAGTGCTGCAGCAAAAGTCGGGTCCTCTTCGGTAGATATTGCTCCATCGTTCTCCATCTCTGCTAGTAGTCTTGTAATGTTCTGCATGCACTGTGTTCTGTATTGTGTTGAGCTCATGAACTGTTTGTTGTTTTTCTTTACATTGCGTGCCTGGTTAGACATTCCCTCTTTAGTTGTTGGCACCGCCTTTTCTTTTGTTCTGTCTGGCCACGTGTTCCGGTGGGTGTAACCGCCCAGCGGGGGGGCGTTTTCGGACATAGAGTTGGGAGTTTTCTCCTCTATTTGAGTACGTGGTTTTCCCGGTGGTATGTTCATTTCGGAGTTATCTTCTCTGGGTAGTTTTAATATTTTTTTAGTTTCTATTTCGTTTTGCCACGGTATGAGAGCTATTTCTTCGAATTTCTTCATTTTTTCGCTGCCCTTGTCTCCTTCCCTTGCTTCTTGTGTCCTGTAGCACTGGTAATCAGTGAATTTTACCGGTTTCTTGGGCTCCCTTCTGGGTCTATCATAGGCAGTGGTGGTTTCTGGTCTGGGTGGTAGGGGTGGCCACTCGTGTACATCTAGTTCTTGTCTCTCTGTGTTTGGTGCTGAAGGCGTGGGTGTTGGGTTTCGGCTTTCTGGTGGTGGCGGCTCTGTGGGTGTTTCGGTAGGTGTCTGTTCTTCTAGGGGTGCTAGAGGTGTGGGTGCAGTTACCTCTCCTGGCTCTTCTCCGGCCCTCCTTGGGAGGTCGGGGGGTGGTAGTTGTTCCCCCTCCGTGTTGTTTCTTGGCGCTGTGCGTCCCAAGTAGGCTCCCCTCATGTTTGGGCGGACGGCCTGTTCCCTGCTGGGGGGCGCTCGGCCGATCGCCTCCTGACATGACCTATAGTGCTTCAAGCGTCTACCATTTTGCGTGAATCCCTGTCCGTCTTTCTCTAAGCGGTAGGTGTGGTTTGGGTACGCTTGGGTAATGGTGTATGGCCCCACGTAGCTCGGTTGGAGCTTGGGGTTACTCCCCTTCGTACGACGCTTATTCTCTATGACGACCAAGTAGCCCGCTGCAAACCTCAGGGGTTCGTCTCCGTCTTCCTGTCGCACCTGGTATTGTAGGTCTCTGACGTATTCGTGGGCTACTGCCATGTTCTCCTGGATCTGTAGAGTGTGTTCCGTGATTGTGGTCCTGTCTAGAGTGGGGGCGTGGCCAGAGAGCTGATCCGGGAGGCGTACCTCTCTTCCCATCATAAGGAGGTTCGGCGTCTCTCCTGTGGTGGAGTTGGGGGTTGCTCGGCAGGCCCGCATTATCTGAGGCAGCAATCCGTCCCACTCGTCCTGTCCTCTGGTGAGGATCAAGGATCGGAGGGCATCGCCCAGTGTTCTATTTTGGCGCTCTACCATCCCGTTCCCCTGGGGGTGGTAGGGGGTGGTGCGCGTCTTCTTCACGCTCCAAAGGGTGCACAGCTCTTCCAACAGTGTCGATTCGAACTGTGCGCCCTGATCTGTGTGTAGTTGCTCGGGCAGCCCCCAATAGCTGAAGACCCTTTCGTCTAAGGTGGCGGCCACTGTGGGGGCTGTGGCGTCTGGTATAGCAATGGCATCTTGCCAGCGGGTGAAATGGTCCGTGAGGACGAGAATCCATCGGTTCTTTCGGCGGGTGAGGGGCAGAGGCCCGACCAAATCCACTGCCAGCTTCTGAAAGGGTCTCCCGGCATAGAGTCGCTGGCCCTCAGGGGCGCCAGGGTGTCTGCTTTTCTTTGCCACTTGGCAGACCTCGCAGTTCCTCACCAGTCGGCGTATCACGGCGGACATGCCCGGCCAATACCAATCGAGCATTACGCGGTTCCTTGTCCTATTAATGCCGGCGTGGGCTAGTTTGTGGGTCTCCCACACTGTGTTCTCACGCCAGGAAGGGGGGCAGATGGTGCAGTGCTTGTTCCGGCCTTGGTGTTCCAGGTGGATGGTAAGCACTCCGTCGGGCCTTATACGCAGGCGCTCCCTTCTGTCGTGCAGAACCCGCAGCTCTGTGCTGCCTTCGTCTAACTCCTGTCGGAGAATAGGCTCTTGCTCTCGGATTGCTCTGTATATGCGGGACACTGGATGGTCGCCTTCTTGCTGGGCTTGGGCTAGTTCTTTAGTGTTGCGAGCGGGGTCGGTTACTGTGAGGCGAACCAGCGGGGGTTCTTTCTCTGTGGCGAGGTCGGCGTGGGAGGGTCCTCCGTCGCGCCGCTCGATGGTGTTGCATTGTTTGCAATCCACGCACTGGTCCTGTCTGCTGAGCCCATCGGCATTGGCATGGTGTGGTCCTGCTCGGTGCTCCAACTGGTAAGTAAACTCAGCCAGTATTTCTAGCCAGCGTGCAATCTGGTGAGAGGGCTCCTTTCGGCGGCATAGCCATCGGAGGGAGGCATGGTCCGTCCTTAGTCGAAACTTTCTGCGTACATGTAGGGCCGGAAATGCTTTACGGCTTTCACCACGGCTAGGAGCTCTCTGCGGGTCACACAGTAGTTTCGCTCCGCTGGTGCCAGGGTCTTGCTATAGTATGCAATCACCCGCTCCTTGCCCTCTTGTTCTTGGGAGAGTACTGCGCCCAGCCCCACGGCGCTAGCATCTGTGTCCAGGATGTAGGTAACAGAGGGGTCGGGGTAACCCAGGATGGGGGCCCGGCTCAGCCTTGACTTGAGGTCCTGAAAGGCTTGGCGCTCCTCCTCTTCCCACTTCCAGGGGGCTCCTTTGCCAGTCAGCACGGTCAGTGGTTTGGCGATGGTGGCGTATTCCGGGATATATTGGCGATAGTAGCCGGCGGTGCCGATGAAAGCCTGGAGGGCCTTCACATTTCTGGGGTCTTCCCACTTCTGGACAGCCTCCACCTTTCCGGGATCCGTGGCTACTCCTTCGGCGCTCACGATGTGGCCCAAGTAGTGTACTCTCTGGCTCAACAACTCGCACTTTGATGGCTTGACTTTTAGGTCGGCTTGCTGGAGCCGGCCCAGTACCTCTCCGAGTCTGTGCAGGTGGGTCCGGAAATCAGGTGCAATGATGATTACGTCGTCTAGGTACAGCAGGAGTGTTTTCCAGTGTAGGCCTTTTAATACACGTTCCATCAGCCGTTGGAATGTGGCGGGTGTTGAGGTAAGTCCGAAGGGGAGGACTTTCCACCTCCATAGCCCGCTCCTGGTGATGAAAGTGGACTTCTGTTGAGCGTCGGCATCGAGCGGCACTTGCCAATATCCGCTGGTGAGATCCAGGGTGGAAAAGTAGCGGCTGCCGGCCAAGGCATCGAGTGAATCATCTATCCGGGGGATAGGGTATGCGTCCTGGCGGGTGACATCATTTAGTTTGCGGTAATCTACGCAAAATCTCCAGGATGAGTCCTTTTTTCGTACCAGGACGACGGGTGAGCTCCAGGCGCTGTCTGCCGGCTCGATCAAATCCTTCTCGAGGAGCTCCTTGACCTGGCGTTCCGCCTCCACCTCTTTCTCTGCTCCTAGGCGGTGTGGTGGGCAGCGTATGGGTCTCGTTCCTGGGGCCACGGGGATGGAGTGTTCCGCCCACTGGGTGCGTCCGATGTCCCCATCGTTCTTGCTAAACACTGTTTGGTACTTGACCAGTAACTCGTGGAGTTGCCGTTCCTCTTGGCCGGTCTGACAGCTTTGTCTCGCCTGGGAGTACAGGTCCTGTAGGTGTGGGGGCAGGTCTAGGTCTCCCTGGAGTCGTGTAACCGGGGCGGCTGGAGTCGGCTGGACCTCTTCGGGGTCTATTCCAATGAAGGACCCGATTACCTCGCCGGCTGGAACACGGATGTTCTCGGGGGAGGGGTTGAGGCACCTTACGAGGACCCTTCCTTGGTGGTCTGGGGCGTTTACACTTGTGGCGAGGAGTAGTCCGCCTTCGACACTTTCTATGATCCCTTGGGGACATGGCTCCTTACTGGTGAGGTGGCATAGGAGTGTGGTTTCGGTTTGGGGTGGCAAGTATGTGTCCTTTTGCACCTGTACTTTCGATACCAAGTCTCAGCCATGCCGGTCAGTACAGGTGAGCTCCTTGCCGTGGATGGTCAGGATTGGCCGGTCGAATCCCATTCGGCAGCTCTGGTTTGCGAGGAACGGCATGCCGAGGACCACATCCTCGTTAATTTGGCTAACTACGAAGGTCTCTTCGTATCGGATGTGTCTAATTTGTCCCGAGAGGGTGAGCAGTCCGTAGAACGGTAGGCGTGTCCCGTCTGCCATCAGTCCGTGGGAGTCGTACTGTTGTAGGTACTGCTGGATGCGGGGGGAGAGCTGGTCGTAGACCCTTTTGGCCAATAAATTGGTATTACACCCCGTATCAATGAGGTAGGTTATTGCCCGACCTTCCACCTTTCCGGGCAGATAGTAGCTAGATCGGTATGGTCTCTCGATCTGGTTGAGGTGAATGGTCTGGGGGTGGCTTGTTTCTGGTTGGCTCCACGGGAATGTCCTTTGTCTTGGAGGGTCCCTGTTATCTTCGGGGTCTATGGACCGTGTCTCTTCTTCTCCATCGGTGTCACTTAAGGGAGTGAACCGATTCGTCAACTCGACTGGGGGTGGCCCTGCTGGCTGGGTCGTTCTCTGGCTGCGATAGTCAGTATATGGAGTTCGATGTTGGTGGGTTGCCCTTGTGCAGTCAGTAGGTGACCCTACTACTGCGGGCCGAGCCCGTTTCCCTGTCGGGCAGTCCAGGGGGCAGTTTTGCACTGACTGCGGAGGTGGCCGGTACGCTGGCAGCCCCAGCAGCGTTTGGGAGGTCCTCCTTGGGGTGTTTGCTTTAGGCCGGCTACTTCCTTACTGAGCGCCTCTACTGTCTTCAGTAGTTTGGCCAGTTGGTCCTCCACCTCTTGGCAGGAGATCTCGTTGGTGGGTGGATCTAGGCTGGGGTCGGGGGGTCCTTCGTGGACCGTCCGAACGTTGGAGTGTGGAAGTGGGTTATGCTGAATTTGTAGGTATTCGTTACCCGCTCTGATGGCCTCCTCTAGATTAGTGGGCCGGATGGCCAGCAAGTGTCGTTGCAGGTATGCGTGGCCTAGCGTAGTCTGGAACGTCTGGAGTGTTAACTCGGTTCGGTTCTCCTGGGGTAGTTCTTCATAAGCGGCTTCCACCAGCTTCTCGATGTTGATGGCGTGCTCCCGTAGCGTATCTCTCGGGTGCTTTCTGTACCCTGTCAGCTTGTTTTGGGCCTCTGTCCTGGTGAGCCCGAAACTGGCTCGCAATGCTTCTTTTATGGCCGGTTGTGTGGGGCCGCGCCCGCATTGTGCTGCTTTGCCGGTTAAGGCGTGGCGGAGGTAGACTGTGGCCTCCTCTGGTGTCCATCGGTTCATCCCAGCCACTTCTTCGAAGCGCTGGATGAAGTAGTGTACGTCACCCTCACCATCAAAACAGGGCGCCTTGAATTTGCCCCTTGCGGTCGACGTCGTCATTCTCTCCAGAATGTCGGTGAGTGTCCCCATGATCTGCATGGAGGAACCCTCACGATCGGAGCTGACTGCTCTGCGTCTGTATGTCATGCCTGCTGCTTAGGTCTTGGTTCGGGAGGTCGTATTCTCTGTGGGTAGTGTCAATCCCACTGCTGCCACCAATGTACAGGATTTCGTGTCTGGGTGGTAGCCACCTGTACACTCTCCCGATATGCTCTGCTCGACCCTAAGTCAGCGCTCAATAATGTGCTATTATTGTTTACAGTGCGTACATTGGCTGGTGCAGTTTCGGTTGCGGCCGAATCTGGTGTGGAGTGAGTGCAATAATTATCTGTTAATTATTGGCTGCGTCCGAACCCTTACAAGGTCCGACAATAATTGTAAATTATTGTCTAGTTTATAGTTTGTTGCGAACTGTGCTCTGACATTAATTCCTCAGGAATTACTTGTCTAGTTTATAGTTTGTTCCGAACTGTACTCTAACAATAACTATGCTGGAGTTTGTAGCCGAATCTGGGCTCAGCCGAGATCGACAATAACTTCTTGCAATTATTGTTTGACTAGCTTGTTGGATTCCCCGAATCCGAATTTGATATGCCGAACTATTAGCGCACTAGGCCTTGTGTTGTAATCCTTGCCTCAGGCAAGGGTATACACAGTGATAGGGCGTACCGTTCTCACTTTCCACCTTAGCGTCGTGCTTGCTAATAGTCGACTTGTCCAGCGCTGGTAGTTTTGTTGCTCCTAGTAGTGCTTGCTTCAAGAGAGAGAATTTCTTCTGAGAGTCAGGCTAACTCTGATTTTTATTATCTCAACACAGATATTTATACAGGGAAGGCGGGTACAAGTTACTTAATCACACCTAGTGAAAATATTGGTGCAAGCCACGCCTTGCCCTTACATTAGTACCAAAATGCATTTATATAATTATTTCGTGGAAAAAGTGTAACAGAAAATAGTAAATAATTATTATTTGGGTACATCATAGAACTGCTCTAGATAGACACCGTAGCAATAGAACTGAGACAAGCATAGACAAACATAAGTGAGTACATATTGAGATCGTAATTAGACAGTGAGTTCATATCTCAGACAGTTGCGTAGACAAAGAGAACAAAGGGTGAGATGATATTGAGTCGAGGGCTCAGACTAAGTAGGAGTAAATAATAATAAGCGTTCGCAAGTACTGGCGTCCCTCACAATAACACAAATCAGAAAAGTTTATGTTTGTGATTCACAATTACATAAATAATATTGATTACCAAACTAAAAACAAACAATTTTAAAAACTTACATAACCTTGAAATCTCGGTAATTTTTGGATAAGTCGAGGTTGGATGGCTTTTGATCAAAAAGATATCAAATCATTGTAACTGTGAGAGATCCGGGACTACGTCACATGGCCAACACGTGACAAGGCTTTTGGCAACGCTTTCAGATAATCTACTACTGCTTGTCTTGACGTGAAGCGGAGAGGACGCTAGGACAGAGAGCTTAAAGCAAACAAGGTACAAGTAGTGACTCCTTCCTACTAGTTATATTGGATCCTGTTACATGGTGTCAGAAGTGCGCATGTATTATTGATTTATTAATAACATGGTGCTTTCGGAATTTGGTCGAATTCCAGGATTCTTATTTATTATTATTATTCCTCTACCTACCTGTCAGAGCCCATCATCTATCTAATTGCGTGAATATTATATGATACAAAGGTGAGTAACGTCAGGTTTGGTCGGTTTGGTTTGATTAGGGACAGGATAGTGGTGGGAGTGGATAATAGCAAGCTCAGAGAGTATCTCATTGATTTGGAGGACCTGACGTTAACTAGACGCATACAGAAGGCTAAACAGTATGTCAGCCACCATGAGCAAGCGGCCCGGATGGTGGAGTGTAACGAGGATGCTGTGTCTCTCTCTCCAAGTCAGTCAGCTGTACACGCCAGGTCATCAAGTGCATGTATGGTCGAAGCAGTGTCGAATCGCAGAAAAAATGTGGTGCCAAGGATGAAGAGTGACGTGGGTAATAGTAAATGTTACTTCTGTAACAGAAATCATGGCCAATCCACGTGCTATGCTAGAAATAGTGTGTGCCATGTATGCAAGAAGAGGGGACACTGGGCTGGCTCAAGGGCTTGTAAAGGCAGGAAGCAAAGCGCAGCTCATGCCCTCATGGAATCTCAGACTGCATTAGAATCCGCGACAGCAATGGAAGGTCTATTTCTAGGATCTGACACGGACTCCCAATGACTAGAAGCAGTGACATCCGTCACAGATGCAGGCAGAGCTTGGTATGTTCAGTAGCAAGTTGATAGTCACTTAATTAAATTTAAAATTGACACAGGGGCAGCAGTGACAGCAGTGCCTTCAACGCTGTCACACCGTTTTGACAGAGTCACACATTCCGTTAAATCATTAAGAGGTGCAGGCAACCATAAATTGGACACTGAAGGAAGTGCTGAAGTTAAACTGACCTTGGGAGATAAATGTGTGACGGAAACTGTGTATATTGTGAAGGGTTTGGTTGAACCACTACTAGGAAAACCGGCTATCTCGGCGTTAGGTTTAATCCAATTTGTGCATGACCTGAAAATAGAGGCTGGGAGAGAGTGGCGTGGTAGGTTCTCTAAATTGTTCTGCGGTCTAGGGATGATGGAGAATCAAGTTCGGATAACTCTGAATAATCAAGTTACACCGTTTTCGCAGGCTGTACCCAGAAGAGTGGCAGCAGCTTGGAAGAAACCCCTACAAGAGGAACTGGCTCGCATGGAGAAGCTGGGCGTGATTGAGAAAATAGAGCAACCCACAGATTGGTGTGCACCAATAGTAGTTGTTCCGAAGAAGAATAAGAAAATTTGGGTATGCATCGACTTCACCAGATTAAATGGGGCCGTCAAACGAGAGAATCACCCATTACCGGTGACAGAAGAAACACTCAGCGAATTGGGGAGTGCGAAGAACTTTTCTAAACTAGATGCCAACTGTGGCTACTGGCAGATGAGACTGCATGAAGACTCTCAGAAGTTGACAGCCTTTATCACACCATTTCGCAGATATATTTGTAAGAGATTACCATTTGGTATCACATCTGCACCAGAGATCTTTCAACGCGAGATGCAAAAGATACTGGCTGATGCCCCAGGGGTCGTCCGCCAAATGGATGATATTCTTGTGTATGCACCAACTCAGCACGAGCATGATCAGAGGCTGACCCGTGTATTACATAATCTTGAAAGAGCAGGCACTACCCTAAATGCCGAGAAATGCGTATTTAACAGCTCTTCAGTTAAATTTCTAGGGCACGTGATTAATGAAAGTGGTATCCAGGCTGACCCAGACAAGACAAAAGCTATAGTTGATTTTCCCACCCCAGGGTGCCGCAAAGACTTGAGACGATTCTTTGGAATTGTGAATTATCTGGGGAAATTCTCGGCATCGCTGGCTAGAGAGACAGCAGCATTGAGACAGTTATTAGGCAAAGAGAGTAGTTGGATATGGACTGATAAACATGCAGCTGAGTTTCAAAAGTTAAAGTGCATGATGGCAGCAACACCCTCACTAACATTATTTCGACTAGAAAGGGACACAATGGTAAGCACAGATGCATCTTCATTTGGATTGGGTGCAGCATTGTTACAGAAGGTTGGCACAGACTGGAGGCCGGTGGCATACGCATCTAGGACAATGACGGAGACAGAGCAGAGGTATGCACAGATCGATAAAGAGGCGTTGGCAATATGTTGGGCGTGTGACAAGTTTTATTACTATTTAGCCGGACGTCCTTTTGCGATCGAAACAAATCATAGACCATTAGTAGCAGTGCTAGGCAGTAAGGAATTGGCCAAGCTACCACTGCGGGTACAACGGTTTAGGCTTCGCATGATGAATTTTTGCTATACAATTGCATATACCCCGGGCCACAAGTTAGTGCTGGCAGATGCATTGTCCAGAGCACCCTTAGATGTATGGACAGGCGACTATCAGTGCTGTAAGGAATCCCATATTGTGGCGGAGTTGGTCGACTCCTTGCCAATATCTACCAATAGGTGTGAGCAAATACAAGCAGCAATGATAGAGGACGCTGTAGGGATGACGTTAGTACGCTACATTGTGGATGGGTGGCCCTCGCAGGTACAAGTGGAAGAGGCAGTAAAACAGTTCTACTCATTTCAAGATTACCTTACGTTTGTGAAGGGCATCGTATTCTACAATGACAGTATCTTTATTCCGGAATTGGAGAGAAGAAAAGTTATGGAAGATATTCATAACGGGCATCAGGGGGAGACAAAATGTATCCTGCGAGCAGTAGATGTGGTGTGGTGGCCACGGTCGTGGTCACGGTCAAGTAAGGCTTGATATCAGGCATCAGAATCAACGTATGAAATCAACTTACCTCAATAATGTGTTGTTTGTTCCTGGTCTGTCTTACAATCTTATCAACATTGCAAAAGCTGCCGAACGTGGAAAATATACACATTTCAATGATAGATGGTGTCAAATTAGAGATAACCGAGACAAGGTTCTAGTACATGCAGAGAGAGTTGGTAGACTGTATAGGGTGACCTGTGCTCCCCAAATTCAGCATGTAAATGGAGCCAAGGAAAGTATGCAACACATGTGGCACTGTCAGTTAGGTCACCTGGGTAGAAAAAAGTAGTGGGCGCCAGTTGAAGGTTTTTCGAACAGATAATGGAGGTGTATATATTAATTTACTGAGTTCACGCAGTATCTAAAGTTGAATGGAATCAGACATGAATTTACTATTCCAAAAACACCTGAGCAGAATGGTGTATCCGAGCATCTTAACAGAACCTTAGTAGAGAAAGTTAGATGTACGCTGGTGATTCTAAGTTACCTCAATAGTTTTGGGCTGAAGCTCTTTCAACAGCCACTTACCTTCACAACAGGTGCCCTACTCGATCACTGAAAGTACTAACTCCATTTGAGGCTTGGACAGGACTCAAACCTTCAGTTAGACATTTGAGAAGGTTTGGGTGCATAGCTTTTGCCTATATAGCCAAGGAGGAACGATCAAAACTTGATGTGAAGTCCCAAAAACGTTTAATACAGCTCTTATTGGCAAGCAGCAAGTCGGATCTAAATGTAATGCAAGTGTAGTAACTGAACAAGTTGTTACCTCTCTGCCCAAATGATAATTTTGTCAACGCCTAAAACTATGTAGTTTTGAGAGTAAACCAGATAGGTTTACGAGTACATCTTTCTTAGAGCGCAGCTGGGTGAGTTTTTCAACCAATGTTAAATAAGTATTTATCATTTCTCACCTTAATGCAGAAAGTAACCTAGTAGTTGTAGTAGTAGATGTTGTTCCTTTAGCTGCTGTTGTTGGAATAGATGCTTTCTGTGTAAAAAAGTGGCTCGTAAATAGCTCAAGTTGCACTGATTGACCTAAAAGCCAATACAAAGTCTCACATGAAAAACGCTTCAAGCCGCGTTTACTCTAGGCGACTCCGATTCCTTTGAAGTTGAGATGAGTTGAGATGCAGGGTTGGCGGAGTCGGAGACGCAGCAACCCAGCAGTGTTGGGTTCGAGCGTCAAGTCGCAGCGTCTTCATAGCCACGTGACACAGTTTGACCAATTGAGTTGCTCCATACAGCGGCTCCAATATTTTGTTTATTCTAGCTTACATATAATATAAACAATGATTGTTACAAGATCGTAAGCTTATTGTTAAGTGATTAATTATTACCAGCATTGTTGCCATGTGTGCTTATTTATTATTTTTCTTATCAAAAGAATCAAACTATGTATGTATAACAATAATAAATAATTCATACTCGCAGTAGTTATCATTATTATTTTGGATGCAAACACAAAAAGAATGTTGAATTTTCTTCAAATTATTATTTAATTTCAGGAAGTGGTATTATTATTTATAGATAAGTTAAAATTTCATATTATAAGTGAGTAAAAAATCCACAAGACTCATAGAGAACTACTGCCTGGTAGAAAACTGGTAATAGTTAAATCACAACTCATCAATCCAACTGCGTGAGCAGGAACGCAATACATTATTCAGTTAAATGGCTGGGCAACTCCGAAGTCGCAAATCTCAAAAATTTAGGGTGATACAGCAGTGTAAAGGCAACATGCGTCTGTGGCTGCGACAATCAATAAAGTCAGAGTGGGAGTCGCCTAGTGCAAATGCGGCTTATGACATATAAGAAATTGAGCACTTTTTTTGCCCAGAAGTCCCTCTATAGCTTACCAGCTTTTTGCGCAAAGAGATTTTCTTCATTCGCGACAAACTTTATGTATTATAAAGTGATTATGGCCCAAAGCAAACCTTTTTAATTCCGCAAAAATCCTCACATCTTATAAAGAGATTTTCACGCAAAGAGTCTTTTTTTCATAAGCGAGAAAATCCCTATATTTTATAAAGGGATTTTTGCACAAAGCAAATTGTTTTATTTGCAAAAAAATCCTTATATATTATATAGGCATTTTTGAGCAAATAAGTTTTTATTCATTCGGCCAAATATTCTTATATATCATAAGGGGATTTTGTTGCAAAGAAAAGTTTTTTTATTCGCGCAAAAACTTTGTTTATCATAAAGGGATTTTCACGAGAAGAAATTTTTTTTTGTCAAGGAGAATCTCTTATACGTTATAAAGCACTTTTCGAAGAAGCATTCTCATTGGATGCAAGCTTGGGTCAATCAGTGCAATTTTGACTATTTAAAAAGCGCTATTTTACACAAAAATTATTTACTCCATCAACATTATTTGAAGGAACAACAGCTACACAACATCCACTATAACTACTAGGAGGACCCTCAGCATGAAGTGAGACTTAATTGATAATTATTCAACTTCTGTTGGTAAAAATCAACTGGTTGCGCTGTGAAGTGTCGCAGAGTAATCTTCAGGGTATTAATTATTTATTACTGATAGTACTCAGCTAGTTTGTGTTGATGAGGATATTGTTTTAGATTGCTAAATCTATTCAATTGAAACTTTACTACTATTCCGTTTTTTTTGTTTTGTTTCCAGTTCAACTTTTCACTCAATACCATGGTTAAGGATGATGACATCAGGACAGATGAACTTCCAAAATTCGAACCATATCCCGATGAGAAAGAAAACATTCCTATTGACTCGTCTATACCAAGGAATAGTCCAAGAGAGCTTAGACAAAAACCATGAAATAACAATAAAATCAAAACACTTGACTGAGCATTTGCTCTGAAAGATCCCTCTAATTCAAATCTTTCCTACTTGGCCAAATACGCTGCCGGTATGCTGCACTCTTGCCACATAAATGAAATAATAATGAGTGGAAGGTTTTAGCCAGTTCATGTAAATCCAACGCCATTACTTTTGGAGATACCTTACATTGAAACACCAGCCGAGGATGTCTATACCAACTTGCCCATTATCCACCACAAGGTCGAAACATTTGGTAACATATGTCAAGTCAGATAGATCGTAAATAAAAAGGAAACCGACAAGTTAGGACCACTGCAACTCAATGTGCGAGAGCTGGTGATCATCATGGGGTTTGATCTTTCATCCAATCAGATTTTTCGCTACTATAACCGCTGAAAACGCTAAACAAGTAACTAGGTTAATAAGAAGCCAAACACATTTTCATTTGCTCAACATGATCCGTATCGCAAACATGTCTCAATTTTTGATAGGTAGTGTAATCAGTTTTGAATCTCCTCAAGTAGTTCATCATTTAACTTTACCTGATGGAGAAGTGGTGATGAGCGCATTACTAGTGAGTTACAGATGTGGTAATACGACGGATTGATGATGGTGTCTTTGTACATACCCAAAAAGCATGGCACTGACATGAAAAAAATTTGAACAGGAGTGATCCTTTTACAAATTCACGAACTTAGTGGATTTGGAAACCTTCGACACGACATCGCCGTATTCACACCAATGCAAGCTATGGAAGCAGCGCAAAACATGACCAAGAAACCCGATGAGCCTGAAAAGTTAAAACACTATGCCGCCGATGAGCTTCTCAAGGACAGTGTGTTGCTGCTTTCAGCAGGAAGTGACGCTTTTACCGATTTCGACAAACCTTAACTACAAGACAAGAAGTGTGATCGAGAAGTTCAAGACAACCAATACAACTCAGTGGGAGATTCATCTTTTCTTAATAATTTTATATATATATTTCAAGTAATACTTCATCTCAATTTTGTTGCAATAATTAACTTATCAGGTAATTTTTTGGTTTAGGTATAAAAAAGATTAAGCTGCTCAGGAAATCTAAAAATACACTCTATCATCCGAGTCTCAGTAAACGTTTTTTACAAATAGCAATGTTTTGATCAGTAAAATTGCGTTCTAACTATTTACTAACAAGCAAGCAGTTTATTTAGTCAACGCTTATTCATTATACGCTACTATTATTTACTTTTTATCACAAATATTCACCATTTTATCTCGGCTTCTTACATTATTTTTATATACTTTATTACTCTCACTATTACCGTTTTAATCAAATAAACGTAATACCTAACCCACTACCAAAACGAGAGAAAACAAACCAAGGTCCGTGTCAGTGACAATCTATATCGGGAGGGAAACCCCTATCATAAGCAAATAGCAAACCTGTAACTAAGGTCACAACCTAGGTGCCAAAGAAACATGGTCCTTTATGGTTCTTTCCCAAAATGCAGCTGCCAAAAAAGTCTAAAAATACTAGTTCTGTACCTATAAAGTGAATCATAGTATCTATTGCTTACCAATTGCAAAACTTGTTTTTTGTTTCGTAGTATTTGTTTTTTAAACCAGCTTCATATATAAAGAGGCAGCTCCAATCCATGTCAGTTTCAGTTATTACAGTCAGAGAATTATGTCTTGCTTTGCTCCAGTATATATTATACAACATCATAAGAGTGCGTGAATACTTTACAAAGTTATATTATTTTATCCAAGACTTGCCTATACCACATAAGCTCGACTTTGTCACGGAGAGCACAAGGTACGATTATTGTATCATTTATTTTATTCCTTTGCAGTCAGCCGTGTTTTTAAAGCTTGTTTTAAGTGTCTCCATGAGAATGGTCACTTTAACCAAAATTGTGGAACCAAACTTTAGCATTACTAGCTGCCTCAATATTTTAGGCATTTTGTGATTTACTTTCATCAAGTATTGTGTGTATTTTTTCAATGAGTTCTTGCTTTATTAGTAGTGTATTTTAAAACAACTGATGTAAACTGCCATGTATGTTTGATTAAGCTGCATGTATTGTATTTGCAGTTTTAGCGGTGTAAACTATGTCAATAAAGTCTGCATCAGTTACAAACCACTCTTTCATGTGATAAAGTCCAAAGCTACAAAACCAATAAATATCTTGCAGCTCTGTGCAAATGTCAACTATCATTTACATTTCCAAACATACATACATACGTATATAAATATACTGTAACAGGTATGTAAAAATATTCAAACCAAAAAACAACAATGTGACATGTTAGCAGATCTGTTTTTTTATTATTCATATACACATTATATTACACTGACAAAAATCATCTAAAAGTTAACAAATAATTTTTTGGCAGGTCTGTAAACAATCCAACAAATCTAACAAACAAGCTTTTTTGGCCATGTTGGCAGGTCTGTTTTTTTTTACTTAGATCTGCTCCTACAACACTACTAATGGCTGGGGGTGGAACTCTAGTGACTGATTGTTGGTGTTTGCTAGCAAACGCACAGTTTACCACTGACATGCAAAAAAATCTACCATCAAGTCAACTTTGAAAGAGGTGTTTCCTTGCTGTTATTAGTGGTATTACTCCGATATCGATATTAACTACTTCCTAGCTATTGGAACCCCCCCCCCTCCCCCATAAATTTGAACATTGCTTACCTTGAGCTGATAACCTCGAAGTGGAAAGGGAATGTGTACACTCCAGTCCTAAATACCTCTGTCTCTATAGAACAATCAAATGCATCGTTACATAATTGCGTAATTACGTTGCTACAATTCCATACTGGGTGAAGTTAGTATTGCTAATGCTGTAGCTGCTCACATACTTCCTGATTGAATAAATTCCCGTTTTCCTTTAAAAATTTCATCCAATGAGGAATAGGTAGTTTCATAATCCCCGCTTCCTTCAGACCACCTGCATTTTGACGTGCCCAGAAATTTCAGTTTCAAATACGTCACTCGGATAGCTGGAAAACATTAAACAAAATATATTGTTTAGAAATATTGTAAGCAGTATTTTTCAGTAGACCTCACCTAATATTTTATCTCAGTATTGCAGTTATAATCTAATGTACATTCTGTTGCAATTGAAAATAGCAAATTACATTTTCAACTTTTAAATTGTTTTACCTCTGCTCCAAATTTTTCATCAAGTAAGAAACTATAGTCATTTGTGATGAAACTTTTAAAAATTTACTGTTATCTTTAATGTGCTAGATTGTTCAATAACTGAAACGGGTTAAAATTTAAAAATCACTCCACATGGAATGGCTTTGGTTGATGAGTGGGGAACTTTGATTACAGACCTTTATTGACAACCAGAACGATCTGTCCAGAAACTCTGAGATGTCCGTCTCGTGATACAGTATAGCGATTTGGATCTTCATTTAGTCTGACTGAGAACTCCTTCACTCCCATGTTTCTTTTTCAAGCTGGAAATAATAAAAAATGCAAACTCTATTAAAATCAATTTTGTTTTAAACAGCTCACCAACTTGAGTACAATTTGATATCATATTTAACAATTTTCAAACCAAATATTTGCTATGGTTTTCTGTTTTCGGCTGAACTAAAGTAACTTAAAATATTTACATCCTGCGAGTAGTTTTGTTTTGCAATTCCGAAGCAGGCAACAAGCTTTACCAACATTAGTGAGACAACTTCTGAAAATTAAAAATTCAAACAAACAGAGTTGCTGTTAACTTATGTCAACTAACTTTGACATAAATCTATCAAGTGATGTCGTGGGTTATAGTTTGACCAGAAAATATATGAAATCAATATTTAAAAACTCAAACACACTTCTGGGGCCAAACAAGCATAGTTTCCGCTAGCAAATTGTGCTCCCATTTCCTGCTCGGCTAAAACTTAGAGTCGCTCAAGATATCAAACTTATTGTCAAGGAACATTACTGCTATAACGGGTAAGTTTTTTGTTTTTCTTGCTCCTAAATTACACAAAAATATTTGTTCATAGCAACCGCGTAAGTACAGCAATGATCGTAGTTATATCCATATAAAAATGTTTATTAGACTCGTGCCACAGCAGGAGCAATAATGATGGTAATATATTATTGACCATAAAGTGTGACACTAAAATATTAATGAACGAAGCTAAACACAAACTTTGTACTTGTCCAATATGCACTATAAACAAGACAACTCTGGCTTTAACCCTTATCTCATTCAGTCTACTTTTGCCAGCCGCGTGGGCTACTAGATTGGTGAGCTTTTAGTGGTTCACTTTAAACCTTCACTAGTATCTGACAATAAAGAGTGGAGGAAACGCTTATTTCGAATTTTATACAGCAAATGATACAAAACCGAGTTGGTATGCAAAAAATTAACATTCCTTTTCTATATGGATATTTAAAAAAATTCTGCATAATTTGCTGATTTTGATAATCACTGTCATTTAATGACTTCATCGCATAAAACAATACCAACAAAGTACATATACAAGATTTACAGCAAATCAATTTATTGCTACATGTATTTGTTTGTTTCAGACAAATTATAAAGTTAACTTACCAATGATGTCGAACGAAACAGCAATGACACTTCGTAAAGCTTTTGGCAGTGTGTCAAACAACAAACCAAATGTAGAGTCAAAAGCTGAGAGGTCTTGTAACTAGTCTTTCATAACACCAAATGTTTCATAACCTGCACCACTGAAAGTTAATTACTCATTAATCAGTCACGTGTAACGTGCACTATATTCCCATGGTTAAAATGCGTTCTGGTTGAACCTTAATTCATGTTCGTTAGCATTCATTCCGGTTGGCACTGCTAACCGTTCCTATGATAATTCAAATTGAAATCATATGCGGGAGTTGTCCTTCCTTTACAATGAGTAGCGAGCGCAATAACTATTTTATCATTAGTGAGATAAGAAACAACTGTGCTCATAAGTAGTAATATATGAGCAGATCTCCCTACCCAAGTGTTTTTTTGTGGATTAGATTTGGAGTTTAGGCAATGGGTTACGACGTTGGGTGAATTCGCCGAGTTTATATTGTATTTCATTTGAGGGGTACTTGAGTGGCATTTGAGTGGCATTTAAGTGGCATTTGAGTTTTGATTCTTTTTTTACTTAATTTGAACTTAAATGGCATATAGATTTTGAATGTATGGCTTTCAAGTTTTAATAACTTTTTACATAACTCGAACTCATATGGTATCTTGAGAGAGAGGGGAGAGGAGAGAGGAGAGATGGGAGATGAGAGAGGAGAGAGAGAGAGGAGAGAGATTTTTTAGTTTTCTATACATTCATGTATATATGGTTAATTATGTGCATATTTATGGCTATATTTATATCTACATAGAGAGGGAGAGAGAGATCTTTTAGTTTTCTATACATTCATGTATATATGGTTAATTATGGACGTATTTATGGATATATTTATATCTAGATAGAGAGAGGAGATATATCTACATTGAATAAATATATTGATCAAAAATGAAAATTATATGATTATATACCTGATTACATAATAAGTAGGGAAAATCTTCCTATATAATATAGCTAGAGTCAGTAAATACTAAGTTATACAAAGCAATACAACTTGTAATGACATTCAATGCATTCATACATACATACATATGGTATCTTGAGAGAGAGAAAGAGAGAGAGGAGAGAGATCTTTTAGTTTTCTAGCAATTAATGTATATATGGTCAATTATGTACATATTTATGGGTATATTTATATCTACATAGAGAGAGAAGAGAGGAGTTATATCTAAATTGAATAAATACATTGATTAAAAATGAATCATTATATGATTATATACATTTATTACATAATAAGTAAGGAAAATCTCCCCACATAATATAGCTAGAGTCAGTAAATACTACGTAATACAAAGCGCTACAACTTGTAATAAATACAAAGTAATAACAGTTAATGCATAGTTTGTTCCTTTACAATGTTGTCTTTGATGTACTGATGTTATATCTTAGGAAGGAAGACTTCTGTTCTATGTGCTTTTAATTTCGTAATGAACTAAAATAAAAAAATTATGTATTAGTATAGAATGATTAAGCAAAAATGTAAAATAATTACATGAATTTGAATTATAGTTCTAGTTACATTAGATAGTTTACATTATTAGAAAAGGGAAATAACTCACCAAGTTACATTGTTCAACTTGTTCTTTCTTGAGCATTATTTTCACCAAGTGCTTTTGATTCTCTTTCATCTATCTAAAACAAAACAAAAAATACTTGCTTTATAAATATGTTGTAAAAAAATACAGTAATTACACCAAAAAAGTGCTTTTTTTTTTACCTGAAAAAAATGTATATGTTCAACATTTTTGTTGTAAAAACTACGTTAATTACACCCAAAAAGTCCTTTTCTTTACCATGAAAATGTATATATTCAGCATTTTGTTGTAAAAAATACACTAATTACATCAAAAAAGTCCTTTTTTCACCTAGAAAATGTATATATTCAGCATTTTGTTTAATTTATGGTATAAATTAGTAAAACTCACCAATAGTGATATGATTGCCTTGAGTTATAGATTAGCTTTTTGAACTCTTGTTCTGGACAGTTTTTTCAGCATCATCGAAATATAATATAAGTAATTTTTAGAGTCTTCATTGGTTTGGTATCATCTAAGTAGGTGATAGATCTTGAAAGAAATTTTTGCTGTGTTGGAGAAGTGTGCTGTCTTCAGAATCCATGTAGTTTGAGTCTTCATTGATTTGGTATCATCTAAGTAAGTCGTAGATCTTGAAAGGAATTCTTGCTGTGTTGGAGAAGTAGACTGTCTTCAAAATTCATGTAGTTTGAGTCTTCATTGGTTTGGTATCATTTAAGTAGGTGGTAGATCTTGAAATGAATTTTTGCTGTGTTGGAGAAGTATGCTGTCTTCAAAATTCATGTAGTTTGAGTCTTCATTGGTTTGGTATCATCTAAGTAGGTGATAGATCTTGAAAGAAATTCTTGCTGTGTTGGAGAAGTGTGCTGTCTTCAGAATCCATGTAGTTTGAGTCTTCATTGATTTGGTATCATCTAAGTAAGTCGTAGATCTTGAAAGGAATTCTTGCTGTGTTGGAGAAGTAGACTGTCTTCAAAATTCATGTAGTTTGAGTCTTCATTGGTTTGGTATCATTTAAGTAGGTGGTAGATCTTGAAATGAATTTTTGCTGTGTTGGAGAAGTATGCTGTCTTCAAAATTCATGTAGTTTGAGTCTTCATTGGTTTGGTATCATATAAGTAGGTGATAGAGCTTGAAAGGAATTCTTTCTGTGTTGGAGAAGTATGCTGTCTTCAAAATTCATGTAGTTTGAGTCTTCATTGGTTTGGTATCATCTAAGTAGGTGGTAGATCTTGAAATGAATTCTTGCTGTGTTGGAGAAGTGCGCTGTCTTCAAAATCAATGTAGTTTGAGTCTTCATTGATTTGGTATCATCTAATTAAGTCGTAGATCTTGAAAGGAATTCTTGCTGTGTTGGAGAAGTATACTGTCTTCAAAATTCATGTAGTTTCAGTCTTCATTGGTTTGGTATCATTTAAGTAGGTGGTAGATCTTGAAATGAATTTTTGCTGTGTTGGAGAAGTGTGCTGTCTTCAAAATTCATGTAGTTTGAGTCTTCATTGGTTTGGTATCATCTAAGTAGGTGGTAGATCTTGAAAGGAGTTCTTGCTGTGTTGGAGAAGTCGGCTGTCTTCAAAATTCATGTAGTTTGAGTCTTCATTGGTTTGGTATCATCTAAGTAGGTGGTAGATCTTGAAATGAACTCTTGCTGTGTTGGAGAAGTGTGCTGTCTTCAAAATTCATGTAGTTTGAGTCTTCATTGGTTTGGTATCATCTAAGTAGGTGGTAGATCTTGAAAGAAATTCTTGCTGTGTTGGAGAAGTCGACTGTCTTCAAAATTCATGTAGTTTGAGTCTTCATTGGTTTGGTATCATCTAAGCAGGTGGTAGATCTTGAAAGGAGTTCTTGCTGTGTTGGAGAAGTCGAGTGTCTTCAAAATTCATGTAGTTTGAGTCTTCATTGGTTTGGTATCATCTAAGCAGGTGGTAGATCTTGAAATGAATTCTTGCTGTGTTGGATAAGTGCGCTGTCTTCAAAATTGATGTAGTTTGAGTCTTT
This sequence comes from Cryptosula pallasiana, assembly GCA_945261195.1. Lineage (NCBI taxonomy): Eukaryota > Metazoa > Bryozoa > Gymnolaemata > Cheilostomatida > Cryptosulidae > Cryptosula > Cryptosula pallasiana. The sequence goes on along the minus strand of OX183132.1, from coordinate 37,163,872 downwards.
ATTGGTTTGGTATCATCTAAGTAGGTGGTAGATCTTGAAAGAAATTCTTGCTGTGTTGGAAAAGTCGACTGTCTTCAAAATTCATGTAGTTTGAGTCTTCATTGGTTTGGTATCATCTAAGTAGGTGGTAGATCTTGAAATGAATTCTTGCTGTGTTGGAGAAGTGCGCTGTCTTCAAAATCGATGTAGTTTGAGTCTTCATTGATTTGGTATCAGGTATCATCTAATTAAGTCGTAGATCTTGAAAGGAATTCTTGATGTGTTGGAGAAGTATGCTGTCTTCAAAATTCATGTAGTTTGAGTCTTCATTGGTTTGGTATCATTTAAGTAGGTGGTAGATCTTGAAATGAATAAATATTTGCTGTGTTGGAGAAGTATGCTGTCTTCAAAATTCATGTAGTTTGAGTCTTCATTGGTTTGGTATCATCTAAGTAGGTGGTAGATCTTGAAAGGAGTTCTTGCTGTGTTGGAGAAGTCGACTGTCTTCAAAATTCATGTAGTTTGAGTCTTCATTGGTTTGGTATCATCTAAGTAGGTGGTAGATCTTGAAATGAATTCTTGCTGTGTTGGAGAAGTGTGCTGTCTTCAAAATTGATGTAGTTTGAGTCTTCATTGGTTTGGTATCATCTAAGTAGGAGGTAGATCTTGAAAGAAATTCTTGCTGTGTTTGAGAAGTGTGATGTCTTCATCTTCATTGGCTTAGTATCATCTAAGTAGGTGGTAGATCTTGAAATGAATTCTTGTTGTGTTGGGGAAGTATGCTGTCTTCAAAATCTATGTAGTTTGAGTCTTCATTGGTTTGGTATCATCTAAGTAGGTGGTAGATCTTGAAAGGAATTCTTGCTCTTGCTGTGTTGGAGAAGTGTGCCGTCTTGAAAATTGATGTAGTTTGAGTCTTCATTGGTTTGGTATCATCTAAGTAGGTGGATCTTGAAAGGAATTCTTGCTGTGTCACATAAGTAGGAGAGAAATTCATGTTGTTTTACATCTATCATTGGTGTTGGTAGATCTTGACCACATGTTTATAGTCTTTGCTACTGCTGCATTTCGTCTCAAACAAGACTCCAAAGTAGACATCATAACTACAAAATACAAAAAAATTGATTGTTACAATTGATTCATTTATTTTCATTGGCTTTAGCTTTATCTACATAGAGTAGCGAAGAAAAAGTTTGTGTGAGTATAAAACTCTCTAGTAGAGATAAATTTATATCTAGGTTCAACTAGCATTGAATAATTATTATTATTTTGTTAATAATAAATAAGTAGAGTCTGCTACTTTACTAGAGCTTGGACAAACACTTATTTTAAAAATGAATAATTAGAGCTTTCTACTAGTGTTAAATAATTATTGATAATAATTTACCTTATCACCACTTAGAGCCAGATGATTTAATTAACTAAAGACAAATAAGTATTTTAGCGTTTCTTACCTTGATGCTGGATGTTCTCCTAGTAGCTGTAGTAGATGATGGTTCTCCGCTTGCTGTTGAAGAACTGGATGCTTTCTGTGTGAAAACAGTGGCTCTTAAATAGCTAAAGTTGCACTGATTAAACCCTATGAATCAGCATTTTTTCCAATGCTTTCGCGGGAATAAATAGTTTATTTTCACGCGAATAGAAACTGTTGCTTTCGCGGGAATAAATAGTTTATTTTCACGCGAATAGAAACAGTTGCTTTCGCGGGAATAAATAATTTATTTTCACACGAATAGAAACAGTTGCTTTCGCGGGAATAAATAGTTTATTTTCAAGCGAATAGAAACAGTTGCTTTCGCGGGAATAAATAATTTATTTTCACACGAATAGAAACAGTTGCTTTCGCGGGAATAAATAGTTTATTTTCACGCGGATAGAAACAGTTGCTTTCGCGGGAATAAATAATTTATTTTCACACGAATAGAAACAGTTGCTTTCGCGGGAATAAACAGTTTATTTTCACGCGGATAGAAACAGTTGCTTTTGCGGGAATAAATAGTTTATTTTCACGCGAATAGAAACAGTTGCTTTCGCGGGAATAAATAATTTATTTTCACACGAATAGAAACAGTTGCTTTCGCGGGAATAAATAGTTTATTTTCACGCGAATAGAAACAGTTGCTTTCCGCGGGAATAAATAATTTATTTTCACACGAATAGAAACAGTTGCTTTCGCGGGAATAAATAGTTTATTTTCACGCGGATAGAAACAGTTGCTTTCGCGGGAATAAATAATTTATTTTCACACGAATAGAAACAGTTGCTTTCGCGGGAATAAATAATTTATTTTCACACGAATAGAAACAGTTGCTTTCGCGGGAATAAACAGTTTATTTTCACGCGGATAGAAACAGTTGCTTTCGCGGGAATAAATAGTTTATTTTCACGCGAATAGAAACAGTTGCTTTCGCGGGAATAAATAATTTATTTTCACACGAAAAGAAACAGTTGCTTTCGCGGGAATAAATAGTTTATTTTCACGCGGATAGAAACAGTTGCTTTCGCGGGAATAAATAATTTATTTTCACACGAATAGAAACAGTTGCTTTCGCGGGAATAAATAATTTATTTTCACACGAATAGAAACAGTTGCTTTCGCGGGAATAAATAGTTTATTTTCACGCGGATAGAAACAGTTGCTTTCGCGGGAATAAATAGTTTACTTTCACGCGAATAGAAACAGTTGCTTTCGCGGGAATAAATAGTTTATTTTCACGCGAATAGAAACAGTTGCTTTCGCGGGAATAAATAGTTTATTTTCACGCGAATAGAAACTGTTGCTTTCGCGGGAATAAATAGTTTATTTTCACGCGAATAGAAACAGTTGCTTTCGCGGGAATAAATAATTTATTTTCACGCGAATAGAAACAGTTGCTTTCGCGGGAATAAATAGTTTATTTTCACGCGAATAGAAACAGTTGCTTTCGCGGGAATAAACAGTTTTTATTCCCGCGAAAGCATTGGAAAAAATGCTGATTCATAGGGTTTAATCAGTGCAACTTTAGCTATTTAAGAGCCACTGTTTTCACTTAGAAAGCATCCAGTTCTTCAACAGCAAGCGGAGAAGCATCATCTACTACAGCTACTAGGAGAGCATCAAGGTAAGAAATGCTAAAATAATTATTTGTCTTTAGTTAATTAAATCATCTGGCTCTAAGTGGTGATAAGGTAAAAAATAATCAACAATCATTTAACACTAGTAGAAAGCTCTAATTATTTATTTTTAAAATAAATATTAAAAACTTGTGAAAATGAACTGGTAACATTACATCGACTGAAATAATGCCTAAAACGACTCGCATAAATTTTGGTCTGACCAAAAACGGACTGAAAACCTTTACCTTTAGAGCGAGTACAAAATTATCATAACTTGCTATAGCGAATATTCTAAGAAATATTTGTTTTTTCCGTTGCTAACTTAACGTAAATATTTGTAACGGATGTCACATGATCTCAATCGGTTTTTTGTCAACTGAAACACTTAGTTACTCGTAAACATTTGATACTCGCTTGATTTTTTGGTTGATAACAGCAATATCCCAATTTGGTTTATCGTAAATATTTCAAAAACGGATATCGAGTGATTTCTGTTAGTATTTTCTACCAAATCGCTTAGTTACTCGTAAAAATTTGAAAATCGCTTGATTTTTTCGTTGATAAAACATGTCGCAAGTATCTATTAACAAATATTACCGTGATTTCAATCAGTTTTCCTTACTAGATTACTTAGTTACTCATGCAACATTTCATAATCGCTTTCATTAATAGTCGTTGCAAAGCAATGTTGTATTTAAAAAGATTACTACGATTCCAATCAATTTGGTTTTAATTATTTATATTTAAAATAATCGAACCTCAACTAGAATTCACTCCTAGGTAATTTATCTTTACTAGATAATTTTATGCTAATAGTAATAGTATCTAAGTTATTTCTTTGTAAGATCGCAGACTTTGACATTAACAAAATTGTGTGTTTGTCCGAGCACTAGTAAAGTAACTGACTCTAATTATTTATTGTTAACAAAGTAATTAATATTTAATGCTAGTTGAACCTAGATCTTAATTTATCTCTACTAGATAGTTTCATACTCACACAAACTGTTTCTTCGCTACTTTATGTATATGAAGATAAAGCCAATGAAAATAAATGAAACAATTGTAACAATCAATTTAATTGTATTTTTGTAGACACAATGCCTACTTTGGACTCTTGTTTGAGACAAAACGCAGTAGCAGCAAAGACTATAAAACATCTGGATAAGATCCATTTGAAGTAACTGCAGATAACTAAAGGAAAAACATGTGCTACAGCATACAGAGTGAACAAGGTGTGTGTAGATTATTACTCAGTCTCATTACACTACTATTACTAAGAATTATTGTAGGTGTTGGATAAAGGATTGAGTATAACAAAGTCATGTTTGAGCTAATAAGTTGTTGCTAAGATGTTTGAATTAACAACTAGGTAGCTAAAATAAGTTTTTCATGAGGATCTCCTGACAGTTGTGATTCCTTGAGTGGTGAGCAGACTTTTAAATCTACTGTAGTTATCTTTTGTTGATCTTATTGAGTCTTTATCAGTTAGTACATCTTGCAACAAATTCTTTGATAGCTTAGCGCTAAGCCATCTTCCCTTGAGTTTTATCCTGTCAGTATCCAGATCGTATTTTCCAGAATCTCTCAATCTCTACAATATTTTTACACCTAACGCTTGATTGTCTTTACTAGCTGTCATGTCTGATACTTTCTTTTTAAACTCTTCTAATTGTTGCATCATTCTCTCCTAATCTCTATTGCTATCATCGTCAATTGTGTTTCTATCAAACGATGATGGTGAGAGCTTTGGTGTTTTAGCAGAGCTCCAGCTCTTTGGTTGCTTGTACTCTCCCCTAATCTTTCCAACATCACTCCGATAGGTTTTTGTGCTTTGAACATTTTCATTTGTCTTTTTGCGCTCAAGCAACTCGTTTTTGATTCCCATTACTATTTCATTCGTTTCAACCAAAATATTCTGGATTTTCTCGATATCTCTCACCATTTTGTCTTTTGTCGAGTTGTCATACAATGATGACGCAAACTTGTCTTGGTCTGTTGATTTAGCCCCACTGTTCTTTTCCATCAAACTATGATACTCCTCTTCTGGTATAACAAAATAACATTCACCATATTTTAAAGGAGGAAGATTCATTTTGTATTGATATTAAAACCTGTGCAATCAGGATGATTATAGGGTCTAAAAAAAGCTACCTCTCCCAATCCGCATTAAAATTTGTTGTTTGTCAGCAATCAGTGTTTGTACCTCCTTGAAGCGCTACTACCTAATAAACTGAGTTGTGTACTGATTAGTTTTTTGTAGCTCTTTTTTGAAGCCTCCTCTCTCCTTTACCAAATACTCCTCTCTCCTCTCTTGCAGTTATTTCCCAAATACTGTAAATTTTAACCATCTAGAGGACTAATTTGGTGATTTTCCAACATATTTTATAGCATTCAATATAGTTATTATGTCATAGATGTATATTATTCAATCTAGATATAAATATATCCGATATAGTTATTATGTCATAGATGTATATTATTCATTCTAGATATAAATATATCCGTAAATATGTACATAATTATCCATATATACATGGTTGTATAAAAAACTAAAAAATCTCTCTCTCTCTCCTCTCTTCTCTCTCCTCTGTACATAGCTATAAAATGTTAATATGGACATGAATTTGGACATGCGCATGTACATAAATATGGACATAGGTATGTACATAAATGGACATGAATATGGACATGTACATAAATGGACATGAATATGGACATGAATATGGACATGAATATGGACATAGGTATGTACATAAATGGACATGAATATGGACATGTACATAAATGGACATGAATATGGACATGAATATGGACATGAATATGGACATGAATATGGACATGAATATGGACATGAATATGGACATGAATATGGACATGAATATGGACATGTACCTATTCATGTCCATTTATGCACATGTACATGAATATGGACATGTGCGTATTTACTGACTCTAGCTATATTATATAGGAAGATTTTCCCTACTTATTATGTAATAAATGTATATAATCATACAATGATTCATTTTTGATCAATATATTTATTCAATTTAGATATATCTCCTCTCTCATCTCTCTATGTAGATATAAATATACTCATAAATATGTACATAATCAACCATATATACATGAATGTATAGAAAACTAAAAAATCTCTCTCCTCTCTCTCTCCTCTCTCTCTTTCTTTCTCTCATGATACCATATGTATGTATGTATGCATTGATTGTCATTACGAGTTGTGGTGCTTTGTATTACTTAGTATTTACTGACTCTAGCTATGTTATATAGGAAGATTTTCCCTACTTATTATGTAATCAGGTATATAATCAGATAATGTTTCATTTTTGATCAATATATTTATTCAATGTAGATATATCTCCTCTCTCTCTATGTAGATATAAATATATCCATAAATATGTACATAATTAACCATATATATATATATAGGAATGTATAGAAAACTAAAGAATCTCCCTCTCCTCTCTCTCCTCTCTCTCCCTCTCTCCTCTATCTCTTTCTTTCTCTCAAGATACCATATGTATGTATGTATGTATTGATTTTCGTTACAGGTTGTAGTGCTTTGTATTACTTAGTATTTACTGACTCTAGCTATATTATATAGGATAGCTATATTATATAGGAAGATTTTCCCTACTTATTATGTAATCAGGTATATAATCATATAGTTTTCATTTTTGATCAATATATTTGTTCAATGTAGATATATCTCCTCTCTCTATGTAGATATAAATATACCCATAAATACATCCATAATAAACCATATATACATGAATGTATAGAAAACTAAAAAATCTCTCTCTCCTCTCTCTCTCCCTCTCTCCTCCCTCTCTCTCCTCTATCTCTTTCTTTCTCTCAAGTATGTATATAATTATGTAAAAAAATTATCAAAACTTGAATGCCATACATTCAAAATCTATATGTCATATAAGTTCAAATCAAGTAAAAAAAATAATCAAAACTCAAATGCCACTTAAATGCCACTCAAATGCCACTCAAGTACCCCTCAAATGAAATACAATATAAACTCGGCGAATCCATCCAACGCCGTAACCCATTGTTTTCACCCCAAGGTCTAATCCACAAAAAAACACTTGGTAGGGAGATCTGCTCATATATTACTACTGGTAAACATAATAACTGTAAATATATATAACTAAAAGAAATATTCATGCTCAAGTCTCCTCTCTCTCTCTCCTCTAACCTCTCTCCTCTAAACTCTCTCTAGATATATACAAATACAGCTATTTTTATATGTAGAGTCGATCTCGAATGCTGATGATATGTAGTCTCAAGTGGATAAATGAAGTTAAAGTACTTTGTATTACAGAAAATTTACTGCAAATTTTAATCATCTAGAGGGCTAATGGTATCCTCTCTCCTCTCTCATCTTTCCCTCTCTCCTCTCTCTCCTCCAACCTCTCTCCTCTAACCTCTCTCTTCCCTTCCCTCTCTAGATGTATACAAATACAACTATTCTTATATGTAAACTCGATCTCGAATGCTGATGATATGTAGTCTCAAGTGAATAAATGAAGTTAAAGTATTTGTATTACACAAAATTTACTGTAAATTTTAATCATCTAGAGGGCTAATGCTCTCCTTTCTCCTCTTTCCTCTTTCCCTCTCTCCTCACTCTCAAGATATCATATGTGTTGGAATTACAAAAAATTATCAAAACTTAAATGCCATACATTCAAAATCTAGATGCCCTATGAGTTAGAATTATGTATATAATTATGTAAAAAATTATCAAAACTTAAATGCCACACATTCAAAATCTATATGTCATATAAGTTCAAATTAGGTAAAAAATAATCAAAACTCAAATGCCACTTAAATACCACTCAAATGCCGCTCAAATGCCTCTCAAATGAAATACAATATAAACTCGGCGAATTCATTCAAGGCCGTAACCCATTGCCTCAACCCCAAGATCTAATCCACAAAAAACACTTGGTAGGGAAATCTGCTCATATATTACTACTAATGGGGTGCTGCCCCACAGACATATACACATATATATATTTAGATATATGTCAAAGACCCCGCAGGGTTTCACATATACACAAATCCCTTTGGGCAGACAACTCCAAGTTTGACAAAGTTTGCGAAAAATTTGATCATTATGGATAACCCCTCAGAGGGGTTTCTGAGTGTTTTAGCAAGCACTCTGACGTGTTTTCACTGTGGGCCCTGAGGGGACCCCCATAAAAATCACTGGACCTCACAACTGGGAATTAAAAACACAAAATGTCCCCATAAACACCAGATATATTTATTTTATTTATTTATATACTTTATTATTGAGCCAGCGATACATCCTCTAATAGAGGCGACCTTTAGAGGTTTCAGTACATGAAATAAAAAGGCTACCTGGGCATGAGATCGGCAATTATACAGAAATATATATATATATATATATAATCCATTCAAACATAATCCATACAATTATAAACTAGTACTATTACCATTTCTTAACCGAATAAACATCCCAGGGTAACCTCCAGGATAACCTTCAGCGCCCAACACCATACAATGTATTAATCAACATTAAACACCATAGTAATAACACCCATTCAAAAAACTAGTGCATAACAGAAAGGCACCGGAAACCGAAACTACTATGGAAACAACTAATGGTTGCATATGTGATAGGCATATCATACGCGAAAATAATTCGCTAGCAATTACATCTCCATCACCTCCTGTTTACAGAGTTTTTTCGCTATAAAGACTTGGATGATTTTTCAGGACAACTCCGTCTGTATCAGAAGATACTGAACTAAAAAATGAAACAAATCTTCTCATCATCATTCAACCTTAATGTTATTATGTTTCTTGTAATGTCATTAAACATTTTACAAATTAAAAATTCTTCATTTCCTTTAATACTATACTTTTCAACCTATTACAATTTATTATATAGTTTTATTACAGTCACTATTACCATTTTTTAACCAAATAAACGTGTAGTAATATCGGGATAACCTACAGTGCCCAACACCATACAATGTATTAATTGACATTAAACACCATAGTAATAACACCCATTCAAAAAACTGGTGCACACAAAAAGGCACCTCATTGGGTTCACTGGGAACAGGGCCATCATATACATATAGACAACCAGGATAACCTTATAATCCATACCAATTACACCCATGCTAACTGCTGATAACAAAATACCACCGCACCACGGAAACATTATCAATAAAATCATACTATAAATACTAATCTACAGTTAAAGTCTCGGGTCAAAACCAACCATCAAAACACCTGGTAACTGGTGCTAACAGAAAAGGCACTTGGGACCAGGAGAACCTTGTCTCCATGAGGAAGATCTGCTCCTATATTACTACTGCTAGTTGACGTCACCGGAACAGTTCCTAGTGGGAGATTCTGTCGAGTCATCTGGGTAGATCGTCTTCCATCATCGTAGGTACAAAGGTTGGCTCTCGTTGCTAGGCATCCACCTAACATCAGGTACAAGGTAAGACAACTTCTGGAACATCGAATCACTGCACTTGCTCGCTAAATTACATTACAATATTATGTGTAATTAAACAGTGCACCATAGTTGTTAGCCAGCATTGGTTAGACAGGGTGAAAACAAAAAGTACCACAAATGAGCACTTACATAATGTTTCCCCTAAAAAAGAAAATTTCAACACTATGTACATTGGGGATAATATAAAGGCTAGTTATGAACCAAAGGGAGTATTGCCACAAGTCTTACAGTTTACTTAGAAAGCAATGGCCACACATATTTATATCTATCCTGAATCGGCACAGAAGCTAGATTGGATCGAGTATCATCAGCAGCACGATGACCTCTGACCCAAACCTTCCCATAGACAATTGGGTTAAACTGATCCAATGGTGGCCCAACCAGAGAAATAAACATTAGCTAAGGCATATGAGTAACAGTTAGCTTGTTTCTCGCATCAATACAAATATTGTTCATTGAGCTAAAGCCCCTCTCACAATCGCTGCTGCTAACAGGCAATGAAAAAACTACACTTTTAAAACTTTGATGCAAGCAGGTACCACACTCGGGTTGTCAATAAAATCTCGATAGTCAGTGAGAATTTTTTTTTTGTAAATGGGATGTTGAATCTTTCACAAAGCCCACGTAGTCTGCCCTCCCCATCTACCCATGGTGACTGAGTGCCACTTGGCCATTTGACTGGGTCAATGCAGTCAATTTGTGAAAGTAAAGCTTTCAACAATTCCCTATCACTGTCATGTCTAGATCCAGACGCAACAGTTCCTTCCAATCTGCTCTCGATATTGTCAATGAGAGCTTGCAAAAAACGCAACTTTATCCAGATACGCTCCCTTGCTAACCATGACAAACCGCTTTGAATTGGCCAGATCCAACGCTTTCTCTGTAGGCTTGGAAACATTGGCCTGTCCCTTCATCTCATTTTTGCAGCTTCAGGGCCCGGATTAGCGTGTTAACTCTAGCATATGCAGTAGGCAGTTTGCAGTTATCTGACTGTAGAGATTCAGACAACACACCTATCTCTCTCAAACTATCATGCATAACGGCTATGCTATGGACAAACTGAGGGCTTTGTAAAATTTTCAGCATCCCATGATAGCTGGCTCTGTGTGTGGAAGAGCTGCTGCTAACATCCCTAGCATGCTCTACCAATGCTGGGTAGCTCTCCCAAATTGCATTCAGCGTACGAAAGCTGGAAGCTGCCCACCGCACCCCCAACACCGTACCTATTTTTTTAAGTTCAATGTCAAGCGCAAGAGCACGTTGAGCTTTGGGCTGATTGTATACAGAATAGAGTTTGTCAAGGAAAGACTGCACATGGTTAATCTGATTGGAACTCTTTACCGCATCACCTACTGCTAGCTCAATACGATGGCACATGCAATGCCATTAAAGTATGTTTGGATACTTCTCCTTCAGTCAGGTCAATACTCCCAACTTTTTACCAAGCATAGTTGAAGCACCATCAGCGCATGCACCAATCAGGTGACGCGAGAGGTACTCATCTATGAAACCATAATTATGTAGTTCAGACAATACTTTATGGGTTATGTGCTCAGCAGCTAGAGATTCGAGCTGTATAAGGCTGAGGGGAAAGGCAAAAGCATTGTCAGAGTTCTCTGGGTGTGTAAGACATGAGGTGCGAATATAAAGGGCCATGTTTGAAACGGATGTTGATTCGTCAATAACAATTGATATTTTATTTTTCCATTTGAGTAATGTTTGCCGTAAGTTTCTTTTTCATTTCAGAACTGATGGTGGATATAATCTCAGTTGCTGAAGTTCGGGAATGCAAGCACCCTCCCATATCGGCACCATTCAATTGGCATAATTGTACAGAGTGAACCAATGAAAACCTGGAATAAATGGGGACAAAAAAGGAAAACAATTGTATTAAATTGTTGTTTTAATTTTAGATGTCATTAGGCACATTTGGCAAATTAATAAACTTCCCATGGACGTGCTAAAAAGGTTTTACAGATCAAAAGCTGCTTACAAATCTAACAACACAAGCAGGTTAGCAAAAAGAGAGTATGAAACAGCAGGAATAGGCATAAAAAGTGCTTGGTAACCATAAAGAAAAAAACCTGCTGGAAAACGAGAAAGAGAAGGCTGCCAGACATTTCATGAAACATAAATGCTTCTCTCTAAACAATGAAAATAGTGAGAAAGTTCACCAGCTGAATGCAGTCAGTATTATGCTTAGCAAATTGCCTCAGAGAAAGTGAGAAGAGCTGTTGCTGCTGATGATTGCTAACAAAGAACAACTGTATGGGCAATCACTATATCAATGTTAGCTTCCATCACTGCAATCATTGATGCAGGAGAACATTTTTTTCAAAAGTGGTTGTTGCAGTTTGGTGTTAAATAATGGCTATTGTTTCAAAGTGCAAGTATGTATTGTATTTGCATGCATATGGCTATCATTAAAAAGTGAATGTATGTATGTATTGTATGTGTATTTATTCAAACTGTTTAGTTAACAATAAAAAAGATCGCTGACATCACGATAAACATGGGTGATAGAAATTGATAACAAAATAACTACCAAGAATCATTAGGTAGTAATAAAAACTCTAATAACAACATCTGCTACAAAAAAAACATATATACAATATTACTACTATTCACTTTTAATATAATTGATAAACTTAAGGCAGGGAAAGCAAGTAGTTGCATGTGTGAGACAAAGCTACTTACCTCTAGTCAAAAAAACTATTCAGTAAGCTTAGCCACTGCAGTTGCCAGCTACAGTGGTGTGAATGTTGTAGTATCTCTAATACAGAACTTCATCCAGCAATGATTGCTAGTTACTAGCTGATACTACTAGCTGTCTACATGGAGGTGCAACTAATAGTGATAACTAGTATAATTACCTGTGCAAGCGCTCAATATGATACCATTTAACAATGCATCAATAAACACCAGTGGAAAAAGGCACGCAATGTGCAGGGCCTATTGCAATAGGCGTGAGCATTGGAGCATAAAAAGGGAAAGATGCTCTGGCTATTAAACTGTTTAACATGGAACGCCCCCGCTAGTTAGCAATTTGGGGTGGTTTTAAGTCAATAATGTAAAACAAAGAACTTTCCAGTCCTTATGTGTGCTGTGTGGTCCTGCAATCATTGCCGTAAAAGGAGAACGCATCCTTGGGTCATAATCTTCGGGTTTCCCATTCATCATAAAAAGATGTTCATCAACCAACAGTAGTTTCATTTATGATTCCAACGGGAGAGTTTCTCGCTTTTTGTATTTCTTTCATGGCATCTTCATACATACTAAACTGAGTAACACCTCCAAAAGTAGAAAATCCTACGACGAATACCGAAATCATCATAACTATCAGTGCTTTACGCTTCATACTTGGTGAAACATCTAGCATATCGCTCGTAGTACCATCAACAGTATCAACTTCATTCATCTCAACATCATCCTCTATCGACATCTTAGCTTCCAATAACAATACAATCATACAACGATTCATTTTTATACAATGTAAAAAAACCATCAAATATTAAATGCCATAAAATATTAACTCGGCTGCTCTAATCAACGCCGTGACCCATTGCATCCACTCCGGCATAAAATCTGACAAAAAACTTTTGGTAGAAAGATCTGCTCATATCATACTACTCATACTTCAAGTACCTGGAACCAGGAAAACCTTTTCCTTAGACTCCATGACAGAGATCTGCTCCCTTGTTACTACTAATACTGATGTCAAGTGAACATCTCTAATCGCACCCCCAATCCAAATCCAGTTGGATTGAACTGCTGTTATTAAACTACTAAAACTTAAGAGCCAATTTCAAACGTGATAACAATTATTTCGTGATTGATGATTTTCATGAGACAACAATTTCAATGCCTGTTAATTTTAGTGGAGTTATCTTGTCATGTATCAGACAACTCCAACTTTTATTGATATTTCAAAATCCAGTCGTTGTTTTCAGACTCTTCCGCATTTGTACTTCAACTGTTATTATAAATATCAGATTTTAATCCGCTCTGAATAGCATTGTCAAATATAAGCTTTATCCCTGCTTTGCAAACTATTAATCACTTTGCTTTTATAAATAGATTATATTATTTTCTACTCAACATCCATGAATAGTGAATGTTTATAGTCACCAATCTTCCTTTTTCAACATTCCTACCTCATGGACACTAGATAAACATTGAGGTTGTACATGCCCCCTACATGGCTCACGACATACATAATCATGAGCCTTGGCACAACAAAACCATAATAATATATATTTTTTACAGACGTCATAGTTGACAAAAATATTATAAATAGCACGTTCTTACATTGTAACTTTATTATGTTTTAATGGAATGCAAACATTTCATGTCAATAAATAAAAGCATTCAAAGCGGAGCTAGTTTCTCTTTGTAATGGTAGTAATCTTCTCTTGTATTTACTAGGTGAAGACAACTTCGTTTTTGACACGAGCTGTGCTTCAGCTTACAGTATTTAGGAGTTGTAGTGCCTCGTCGAACACAGTCACTGCAGGACTGCTGTTGCTGCGACCCTGATACTTATTCTCCGCTGGCTTTCGTGCAGCTTACTACTTGCCCATCGATCTTCTGGAAGAATTGCTGTTGACACTCCATATCTAGCGTTACTTTGAATATTTGACAATGAGATAGTGAATGATACTAGTTCAATGTAATGCATCTTTCTCTTCCAGTAAGACCAGTGTGAATAGGCTAATTATTTTTGGTTACTTAACTATAATTATTAATATTATACTCATCATAGTATCAATCATAATAATCACAGTGAGCCGTGTATGATTGGTAACAAACAGGAATTGTGTTAAAAATAATTAAAAAAAAAATTATAATAATAATATATATAATACTGAAAGTGTGGACACTTCGTTCGCATTTCATTGCGGCGCTCTCTCAATTAATGTCACAAATAATGTCTTGAAAAACATTGGGATTCACTTACCTTGTGCAAATTTTCTAAGAGAGGACACTTCCAGCTCACTGTTGGTGCATAATAATTTGCACTCTGGCTTATTTATTTTTGTTATTATTTTGTGATGAAGTTTGAATTTTATGCCCAATTTTTTGCTGGTGTAGATAGTGCAAAAGGTTTTGTCAAATTTTTCTGAAATTTTTTTAAATAGTTTCAGTGGGTAGCAAAATATGTTGTGGATACAATGAGACCAAATTTGCTATTGTCACCTCAATATTTAACTGTTAAAAACAAGTTTTACCAAATTTACTTTTAAGTAAAAAAATGCATGGTAAATGTTCTTTGTTTTTTGCAGGGAATTAGTGTTGACGCACGCATGAAGCAACGCGTGTTATATATATATATAGATACATCATGCGTACGCCTCAATAATTATACAATGTATATGTAACAATTATTATAAATAAATGCTTTGCATTGGGTATATAACATTATTTTGTAGAAGTAGCTGGACTACACAAAAAAACAACAAGTTGTGTATCTCAGTTGATATAGACAGGTGTCATCATCAGAAGTCTTGTAATTAATTTAATAATCATCATGATAATTGATAAATATATTTCAATAACTAATTAATTAATAAATAATTATTAAAACTAATGGTTATTGATGACATTGCATTTTGCTATATCATATTTATTACCACTAGCTGTTATCATTCAATGATGTTTTTCTTATATTAATTATGAACCGGAATAAATTAAAATTAAATCAAAAATGATGACAGATAAATAGCCGCGATACTAATGACTACTGATCATCATTAACGGTAGCGTTTGCGGTAACCCCATTATTAACCTAAAACACTCGGCGCATATGATACACCCGTGATGCGCTTGCAATATTTGTGGTTAGGCTAATTTATAAATGGCTAAGATGAAAAATAATTTTAGGCGAGGGGCGTCTTTGAAAAACCTTTTTTTTTATCAAAATACATTGATCACCCTACAATAATTATACAGCATTCAAATCCTAACTTCACAGTCTATTTTGTAGGCCTACAACAATATGTTGATGCCCTACAGGAAACTGGTAGATTTTGGATAAAAACCGAAAATATAAAGGCATTTTCTCAAGTCTATGGGTAATGTAAGAAAAAGATTCATAGACAGATGCCTGAGCGGTAGATTGCTCTAGCTATAGCAATTGGATTTTTGTCTCCATGAACTTTAGTTTAAAGATATGAAAAGAAATGTGAATGTTGGGACTTGAAAAAAACACGATTTCTGCGCGACAAATTTTTATAACAATGCTTTTGTTCATATTACACAGCGACCGCAATTGTTCTGCACTAGCTAGCTGGTGGCCGCTGGCTTTAACCGGATACAATGGCCGCCTAAAATACTCAGCTGCTATTGGCCTAACGGGAGTTTTCGTGACACTCGTTGGTTCAAGTCAATGCCACAAATCCTAAACGGTATTGGCGGTGTTCACAAACGCCCGTATAAGTCCATTATAATTATAAGAGTTTAGGCACTAACTTTTCATTAGCTGCATTGGCCAAAGAGGGTACCCTCTTTGCATTGGCCACCGTATTACAGCACCACAGCTACTCAATTTTTTCTCGTTTTTATTACAGTGGATTTATCACGGAATAATTCTGTGGGATTTATAAGAGCACTCGCGAACACTGCCAATACCGTTTAAGATTTGTGGCATTAACTTGCAACCAACCAGCAGCGCGGAAAACTCCCGTTAGGCCAATAGCAGCTGAGTATTTTAGGCGAATATTGTATCCGGTTAAAGCCAGCGGCCACCAGCAAAAAATTGGGCATAAAATTCAAAACTTCATCACAAAATAATAACAAAAATAAACCAGAATGCAAATTATTATGCACCAACAGTGAGCTGGAAGTGTCTCTCTTAGAAAATTTGCACAAGGTAAGTGAATCCCAATGTTTTTCAAGACATAATTTGTGACATTAATTGAGAGAGCGCCGCAATGAAATGCGAACGAAGTGTCCACGCTTTCAGTATTATATATATTATTATTATAACTTTTTTTAATTATTTTTAACACAATTCCTGTTTGTTACCAATCATACATGGCTCACTGTGATAATAATAATAATAATAATATTTATTTATTTACTATGACTCGGAGTCATAGTAAATAAATATTATTCATCTTATTATTAATTAGTTATAATCGAACTAATAATATTGTAGCCAATACGAATGGATTTTTTCAAATCATCCTTGGGACGTTGAAAAACTTATCATGGCTTAGAATCATATCTTGCAGTCACAATATACAATAGTGGTAAACTTTTTTGTGTCTCATTAATAGGTACTGAGAAAATGTGTTTTGAAAATGACTCTCTCAGCAACAAAATTACTTTGTTTCATGTTCGCACAGGGGTTAGTTTTACGCCTCATTATTGATATATTAGAGTGAATCTGTGACGCATGACCAAGTGTGAGCGTTATTATTTTGCGGTTAGTTACTAATTACTTCATGGTAATAGATATTTAAAAAATTGCGTTTTAATTTGGCAAGGGAATTATTAAATCTATTTACATACCTCCAGATGTAAAGGATCTATAACAAATAGTATATCAACAGGTCGGTAATCTGATGGGCTAGTGATATAACATAAACTAAAATCATATGGTCCAACGGCGCACAGGGAAATTTCGCGTTTACAACGTGGTTTCCAAGCATTTTTTCTGAAACCTACACTTATGTAAGCAGTGCAGTGATTAGTTATCTCATTCGGCGAAGTGTATACTATTAAACCCTTTCAAAATCTTGTTTCTAGCAGCATGCGGTCCCAAGTTATTGAAAATTTAGTAGTTCCTGAAACTGAAAAAAAACGGGGTGCTACAAATATTTATATCAATGCTGTTGACGCGTGACGTCATATGTCGTGATCAATTTGTAGACGCTAAATATTGTTTATTATAAATAATTAATAATTATAATCATTCGAGTCATAGTTGTTTTGAGAAGTATTAGTTGTTGACTATAGATATTTAGGCCATAAAAGGTTAGTTCCTAGTTCTGTGTCACATAATTTTGAAAATTTTGAGCGAGAGGGCGATGTTTATGTTGTTTTTTGTCTTAAGTTTATTGCATGCTGTCAAGGTGAAGAGGGAGGTAAAATGTGTGTTTTTGGTTTATTCATTTCTAAAAAGACAGGAAGTATGGTGTTTTTTGTTTATTGTTTGCGATTCTAAAAAAAATGGACAAGGGGGGCGTTTTTTTTGTGTTTATATTGTCAAAAAACATCCCATTTCTGTTTTAAAGTTTGAAATACCATAAACACGACATCCCCTAGCTTGATTTGTGACAAAATAAATGCACTTTAATGATCATTATGAGTTGTGAGTACGAGAGGATTGATTTACATGAGCATCGTCAGGCGTTAACATTTCTTCCGCTTTGATGGACCTCAAGTAGGATGGGTGGGATAGCACCTCTCTTCTGTCGTGACCTTGTTGTCTTCTACACCACAGTACTTGCATATTTCTGAAAACAACCCCGAGGTGTAGTATGTTGTTTCAATTTTCCCTGCACACGAATTTTCCAGTATGTTAACCTAAGATACATAGACTTGGCATGCACTTATATAAACTTGCTTAACAAATTGTACCTTGATAATTAAAGAGCTAAAGAATGACAACTGTGAAAATCGAACTTACCTTAACCAGAACATTGCTTTTAGACTCCGTAAAGTCAAACAACTGGACTATATCTTGTTTTCACTCACAGGTAGATTAAAAAATGAAGTGTTGTTTTTCCACTTACGACAGGTAACCAAAAACAAAATTTTTCTTTTTTTACACAAATAGCAAGCAGCATAGTTGCTGAAACGATGAAAGGTTGAAATTAGTTCAAATATGCAGAGAATATACAAAACTATTAAAATATGTGAAAGTCACTTGGGCTTGACCAAATTAGAAATAGTCTGCGACTTAGCCCAGAACTAAGTGAAGAAATCAAAGTGTGGTCAGCCGTTTCCAGCGCTATTTTATATAGGAGCCAATCCACTGGAGCCAAATTTCACAAATGGTCATATAAGTTATCAATGGCTGAAAGAGTTTTTATTCATTTATTCAATATTTGTAGCATAAAATGAATTTATTTTTGCAGTAATACCTCTGTAAACATGTTTTGTTTCAATATAGCAAGAAAAATTATTTAATTCAATGGAATTTGGCAGTAAAATTTTGTTTAAAACCTTAAACCGTCACTGGAGCCCACATTGTAATAAATAATAATAACAATAATAATAAGGGTTTGATATCATTGATAATAATCAATAATTATTATTATCAACTTATTCAGCCGTGAATAACAATAGTTATTATTATTACCATAGTTATGTGGATGAATTAATGCCATGACGATTATTATTACTAATAATAACTAATTAATAATAATATATATTACAGCGATAAAAAATAACCAACGATAAATAACAATTATAATAATAATTATTATTATCATTCCTCATTATTATTTATTAATGTTGCTATTATTATTACTCTCTACTATGACTATTCTATGGCATTGATTTATTCATTCATTCATTGATTCATCCAAAATAATAATAATAAATCAAACAAATGATGATGATGAATAAATAATTATAAATAAATAATTAATAAGTAGTATATAATATTATTCCACCAAGTAGTTAGTAACCAAACAAACCACTCACCTGGTACACATAGTCAAACATCCATTTGTCATGTTCGTATCAATCCTTCATTTCAGGCCATTTTTAAGTAATTGTACAGAATTAATTAGTCATCTAATATTGGCAACAACATAATTAGCTCAGCCGCCATGCGGGGATATTGCGTAACTATAGACTGTATTTTTAGTCATGAGTCGTGGCCTCTGTTACCCCACCCAGTAATCTTTTGCTAATACTTCTAATAAAGATAAAAAGATAACAAAAATATGATAATTTTTGCCTTGTTTATCAACAAAAAAGTTAACTTTTACCAAATGATTTGAATCTGAAAATCAAATATTTGACTCAAATCAAAAAAAAAAACCAAATCAAATCAAGTCAAATCACTGAGGTAGGCAAATCAAATCAAATCAACAAATCATCAAATCAGCTGATTTTGATTTATTTCAAATATTCGAATACTCAAATATTCGAGTCAGCCGTGATTTGTCCCCATCTCTGCCCACCAGTATTTTACAAATAATTATTTTTTGGAGATGGTATAAAACATTCAGTGATATGAGCATAAAAATGATCCGAGCTTCAATATTTGAACAGACATATTTTTACCATGATAAGGACACTGACCTAAATATATAGGAAAGTTTGGTGAAATATAAATAATACCATGTACCTTCCTTCTTCGTAGACTGGCATAGTAAAACAAACGCAGAAATTGAAAGTTGTTGACGCGCAGAGAGTTTGTTAACTCACATCGTTTTCTTCTTTGGCTGCACAGTTAGGTGAACGTAAAAGGCCATTGGTTGGGAACAAATTGTGTCTGGACTACTATGAGAGAATTAGTTTGTCTTGTAGTCAAACATACAGGAGTAGTAAATCGTTTTAGTTTTATACTTTCTCATTACGAAATAGAGGAGTCATGCAGACTACATTCATGGCTTTGTGAACCAGCCAAACTTCCTCAAAAAAGTGAACCAATCAGGCAAATCAGAGTCGAGATTTGACAGACATGGACTATTATTCATTTCAGCACTTGTCTAGCTCTTGCAATCCAGGGCATGTTGATAATAGCAAGGTGTAATATTTTGCACTTTCCACATAATATAACGTCTTTTCCATCGGAATTCCCTACATGTATGTTTGATCTAGAAAAGCACAACTTTAAAATCAGGTGAAAGAAAAAAATTGTAGTTTTATGCATCGAATAACATAGTTTTTTCAAGAGATCAATTAAAATATATTCCACATGTCATCATTTATTTGTAGCAGTATGAAGTGTAGCCTGATAACTAAGGCGTACAATATCCCCAATTCATTAAAAATACTGTGACACTTTTAAAAGGACTTGTTATTGGGCAGTGTCTTGAAGAAATATTCGCTTTGTGTGTAGACACTGTATGCCATTGGATGTGTTGTTACATGCTATTGTTGTTGCAGCTGGCAGTTGGGTAGTACATTCCCTTGCCACTACAGGAGCTGCTTCAATTTTTGAAAGGGCTCTTGATTTTTCCGTTTCTGAGTTGGAGCTGATGGGGCTATGCACTGGGGAACATGGGCATCAGCTTGACTAAAACTTACATAGGGGTATGCAATTACAATAATTTGCTGATATATATATCAACAAATTATATATATATATATATAGGCTTTTGACTCGTATGAGGCTCTGTATAGAAGGTTTCATTATTTTATGTTGGAAATGAGTTGTAACAGTATAAATATATGAGACAATGCAATTCACATATTTTGAAACAGTGAAAAGAACAAAACTGCTCCTGGAATTCATTTATATAACTGTTGCGGCAGCACAAAAGCCTCCTGGATGTTTGATTTTTTCAAAATCCGTATGTAATTCAAAAGTTCATGAGTTATCTGTCCTTATAAATACGACCCTTCTTATGTTATATATTGTATAAAACGCTTTAATCAAGCAAAAGAAATTTCAGACTCTTCAGGAAATAAAATAGAAAAATTGTAATTGGCAATTATTTCTGTCAAACAGAACGAATGACAGAAATACAATTTGAAAATGAAACTTTCAATTTTTAAATTTGTATCTCATCAGGCTCGCAAGCTCTGCATAACTGAATAGAAATAGCTATTTTATTAGAGCAGATTTTCATTAAAAAGTTTCTCATAAAAATCACTTGACAATTACCATACCGTTTTGATCACAGCATTTTTGTTTGCTTCTTTGCATAACCAATTCTAAGATTAGCTGACTAATTTGGTGTAAAACTGTTGTTTAGGAGAATAGCATCAATGAGAAGGCATTGCGAGGGTGAAAAGTTTCAGTTACATGTATCCAACACAGTAAGCACTGCATCTGGAATTTCCGAATGTGATATACATTTTATTATTTTTTTAAATCAGAAATATGATTAGTTATGTAACATTGACAGACCTACATTTATTATCCTAAAATTCATTTTAATACAATTTGTATCGAACAACATGATACTAATACTAGCAAATAATAAACAGCTATGCGCCAGAATTTGAGTTATTTGCATTTTTTCTGTAACAATTTTTATGCATGAGCTCTCAGCGTGGCCTTGTTTCTGTCAAGAAAAGCTGCTATCAGCCTATTCATGGTTACCCATCCGGGCATCCCATATGTTGCTGTAAAATGAATTAAATTATTCTTTTCCTGCCACACTTCCATGGCTTCTTTGTGCCTAATAAACAAAACAAGTCATAACAGCCTGTAGTTCAATAAGCCATGTTGCCCATAGTCCCTGATATCTTTAAATGGTTATCCCATAGAATAAAGAAGGGGCTGCGTAGTCTGTAACACGTGTGCCAACAAAGTCACAATAATGTCATTGCTTACAGAGCAATCGGAAAAACCGAACTTGTCGATTTAGGTTTTTGAACTTGCCCATGTTATTGTGAATACGCATTACAAGTTCAACTTCACTTGTAGCATCGTGTGCTAACAACGCTACACCTGCTTTTCACAATGGTTGACTTGGCAGCTGTGTCGTTGGACAACATTCATCCCTTATTTGCCAAACTCATATAAGCACATTTTACAATTAAGATAGTTGTAAAATTTACAACAAAGCTCTTTGTGTCGTTGTGGTGAAATAGTTGTACCGTATCAGGTTGCATGCCATTTTCATTTAGCTTTTTTGAACAAATTCTTTCAAAACAATACTCAATACTGAAGCTGTCACCTTCAATGGCAGGTTTAATTTATAAAATCAATATAGATAAAAGAAATGTTCATCATGCAGTCAGAGAAGTATCAAAATTTCATCATGCCATAATCCGACGCCACTTTTTAGATGATGTTAGAATGAATACATACACATGGTTGTGCTTGGCTCGTCACCACCACCGGACTTATTCCGATTACCACCAGACCTATTCTCAACACCAACAGAGTTATTCCAAACAGCATGCACACTCATGTTGGTGTGTAAATGACAACGGTTCAACAAGAACACTCCGATTTCCACAAAACAGTTGTATGAACAAAAATGATCCGCTTATGAGACCCGCTTTTAGGGTTGCCTACGAGGCACAGCTGAAACAAACAAACAAACAAACATACCAAATATTGGTTCTGCCATGACTGAGGAAAGTTGCTAAAGGTAGTTTTCCTAACAGAAAAAAAAGTTAACGAGTAGATTTGTAATTAAAAGTTACCTGCCAACGGTGCTATTGCTTTTTAGCACTCAGAAGGCGAAAAATTTTGCATCAAAGGAAATGATTTTGAACAGAGTTTAGTAAAACCCCGAAAGAATCACCCACTAAATGTTACTGGTATGTGATTGCTCAAAGTTTTCGAATCTTTTGTGCATGTAGTAATTCAGGCAGCTGCAGTGCACCATAATTTTTCACTATCTCTCTCACTGAAGCAGTGCCATCCAATGGCTCATCAGCACATGATCTAAAAGTACATCATATTAAATAATTCACATTGCATTGGCACAGTGTGAAGTTGCCAATCTACTATGACAGACCCACCGTCATTAAATGATGATTCTTTCTACAACCGTCTTTTGAGATTAATAAACCCGGCAGATGTAAGATCAACAGCAAAGTAGTATGTGGGTCATTGATACGCATTTTGGCTGGGTATTTGTACCTTAGTCCGGTATATCACATCAACTTGAAGTAGTATACGTAACTAGGTAATGAATGTAGTGCTGTGTGGGCATTGCAGTTACCTTTGAAACATGACTACTTTGCCTGGGGTTGCCAGTGTCTGCAGGGTCTTCATCATGAACATTGGCACAATGATGAATACTTTTCTAAGCCCCTGGTTGACTTCCCTCAAATTTCTTTTGCTTTCATGCTGCAAAGGTTGTGAAATGTAACCATTCAACACCATTAGTTAAATTGCCTGCTGAAATTAGTAGCGAAGCAGCAAGGTCCTTATGCAATTCACAAAATTGTGACATGCATTTCTGTTCCAAGCTGCACAAAACATCAATAAATTTTCCAAACATGTCATGATTTACAATAAACTTTTAGTACATTGAAACGGTAAAAAACCCATGGAAAAAATTTTTTTTCTAGTTTTGCATTAGTTTCTTCAGTAACGTGATTTAAAATTGAAAAGGTTTCGGTTTTACATTAATTAACATGATAGGATTTTCGTTGGGCTTGCCATTTAGAAAACTTCTTGGTTGAATTCAGGGGCGGATTTTTGAAATATTTAGTAGGGTCTCCTCCTACGTTTTACTATTGGGAGTGCGCAGCGCCTTCACTAACTGCGCATAGCGCTGGAGCAAACCAGCTGGGTGGTTTGGAGAATGCTGTAAGCCCCCCCTCCCTCCCCCCAACAGGGTCCAGGACGCAGCCTTAGCTGCTAACAAATTTGACACATTTAACAACTTTAGATTTCAATATATGCGTGCCAAACCTACATACCTGATGAATCATATATATACATATAATATAAACTTTTAATAGGACATACCTTTCCCTAAAACTCCTTGAAAACACATGAGCAGAAACTTAAACGCAGTACAGTCCAGTATACAACTAAAAGAGATGATTGTGTAGATAGGTGTTGCTACTCTGCTAGTGGATTAAGGAGTAGCCTCCTTTTTATTGCTATGAAAGATTTCACTAGAATGTTACCATCAAGGCTCTCAAGAATGTCCCTGTGTTTGTGCCCTTGCAAAAATTCATTCTGCTTAATGAAGACCTGAGTTGTGTCTTGACAAACTTTAGCGTGAGTTTGCTCTTTCTGTAGAATTTGTCAAGTCAGGCGTGGCCTCCCTTGCCTCATCGGTGTCGTCATCACATTCTAGCTCATTGCTAAGTAGAGCTTTCCTGCAATGTTTCCCACTTGTTTTACACTCAGGTGCATCAGCTTTGGGTGTATCTTCAGGATTTGGCACCTTTTTGGGGTTCACGGTTTTGGTCAGATGTAGAGCTCCCTGTGCTGTTCTTTTGGATTTTGTAGGTTTGTAGGTAGGCTTGGGGATGGTGAGAAGGCAGCTTTGATTAGGGAGACTGTTATAGCTTGTTGAAGGTTCAGACTCCTCAGCTTCCTCAGCACTACTAGCAAGCCACTCACTAGCAAGAAAGGCGTCATCAGGGAATACATCATTGTTGAAAGGATATATTCCAGTTGCAGGAAATCCACTCGTAATGTTCTCAGTGGACATACACTTGTTGAAAGCTGCTCCTGTCAATTCGGCCACTTTGAATATGGTGATCGGCAGACCCTGATTTAAACTCGTCCAGTTGGAAGCAGAGTTGTAATATCTCTTGAATGGACCGTATACAGATACATCTAATGGCTGCATTTTATGCGAACAGTGTGAAGGGAAGGTCACAATCTCAAGGCCATTGCTTATAGCCATATTTTGAACTTCCAAAGAACCGTGGCTACTATGATTATCCATAATCTGGAGCGCCTTGTTATCTTTGGTGACATTCATGTTTCATGAAGTGGGTTAATGCATCAGGAAAGAGCGCTGTTTTCATCCAGCCTGACTTAGCACCGACCAGGTGATCCAGTTGGTGCACCTTTAATCATATGGCTCTTGAATTTAACTCGAGGCAACAAGAATACTTCGAGAAGAGCATGCCTGGTTGCATCTATAACATCATATGTTGTAAATAATGTGCCCAGCTCTGCTGAGGCCATTGCACCAACCTGCTTTTTTATTTTTAAATTCAATACAGATCACTGAATCAATATTTGTATACAACAACACCGCATACGAGGGAAGGGGGATCCGCTAAGCGCCACCAACCCCAAGTCACCCCCAGTCTTTCTGGCGGGTCATATAAGGGTTTCAGCGCGGAACCGGGATAAAAGTTGACTGTTGAAGGTGTCAAAAATAAGAGGAAGAAACCAAGAAGAATGTTCTGCGAAGGTTTTACTGGGATTCCTCATCAGCAGTGTCAGCTTGCAGCAGGGAATGGGCCATTGCGGTACTTTTGTTCCACATTTCCCGGACGTAAGTACCATACTTGAGCGTACGAACACTAGCTAACATAAGATGGTTAGTTGAGAGAAACTGGTGGCAAAAGGATTTCGAATCTGATGATACGGCCCCTCTTCAGTTGAGTAAGAGGGCACCAATCTTTGCATCTGGCGTGCTATATCTCTCGCTGACCTTGTCCAGGAAATTCTTACCACTGTACTTTCTGATCTCATTGTTCTAGGCTTCGGAAAAAGTGAAGTTTTCAGAAATAATACTGACACCCAGCACATACACAAAGTCCAGGGCTTTAATGGCAAGGTCGGGCTTGAGGGGTCCACTAGAGGTCTTAGAATGTGGCTCCCAATCCACCTGTAAGTTATTATTACGGCATGCATCTCTCATTAACTTGGCCACAAAATTGTGGCGTCGTATGCGAGAGTCGTGGGAGTGAGGGCACTGCTGAAGGACGTGTGCCACTGTGTGGTTGATGTTAACGCACACAAGGCAGAACGGAGAGATATTGGGATTATGTCGTCTATGCATCAACCTGGGTAGAAGCAGGTTGTGCCGGAGTATATTGTCTGTATGTAATCATTTCCTATGAGTAGCTTTGTCGAGTTCCTAATCCAGGAATGGGCTTTGGGCACTTCATGGTGGGAATGAAGTCCCTTGTCGTTGATGGTTTTCCCGAGACAAGCTGCCCACTCTCGATCAATGTCTTTGCGGTCACAACTGGGGAGATCAGATAATCCAAGGGAATCACCACGTTTGTTAGCAGATCTTGATAGCTGCTAGACGCGTGACCCGGACATGCCGATGGTTTGGTACCAAGAGTATCAGATTTGGGTTCCCAGCCCCCATCAGGTACTGAGGCATACAGCTTTTTTTAGCAACTAACAATCATTTCAACCATCTCTTTACTTTAAATCTAATAATGTGGTTCAGGTTTTTAAGATGTTTAGCTTTAGGAGCCGTAAGAATGAACTGGTGCATAAACTTAGGAGCAAGATGCCCCCTCAAAGTATACATTCGCTGCTGAGGTTTAGGGGGATCCCTTAGTGACATTGCCCAAGGCTTCACGAAGTAAATCCAAAGAAGATGGCAGATTTCTACCGGCACCCAACCTAACCCCAAGATCCTCATACCTGTCATCACCCGTCAAGGGTGGGATCAGCGCATTGTTCACTTTAAGGATTGGGGAGGGGTCACAAACCCATTCCTTGTTCTTCCGGCTGCGGCTATGCAGATTGCGGCACTTTTTGTAGCATTGATCTCGAGACCACAAAGTGTAAGGTTCTCACAAAGCAAATCAAAGTTTCCTTTCAGGCCGCTGTTGATATCTGCGAAAAGAATTAAGTTGTCAGCGTATGCTGCAAAAGATATGTGGGCACTTGTGGAGATCTCAAAGTCCATTTTATCGTCCAGTCAAGATGTGCACATGTCAATGACAGTGTTAAACGAGTGAACTGAAAGCGGGTCTCCTTGCTTAGCCCCCATACGGGCGGCGATTGGGTCGCTGAGTCCGTCGTGACGTTGTAGTTTGGTCGAACTGGCTGCATAAAAGCGCTGTAGATATATGACAAAATGTTCTGGCGCTCCCAGCCAGGGACAGCAACCCAGAGCGAATCATGGGATACACTGTAAAAGGCTTTTCTTACATCAACAAATGCCAACTTTAGGTTTTTGAGCTTCCTCGCAACCTCCAGCGACTTTCGTAGCAGTGAGGAGTTGAAGAAGAGCCCATCTCCCTTGCGGAAGCCTTTCTGGCATTCTGAGATGGGTAGTAATTTCTCCAATCTATCGCTAAGGATCCAATGAAATGGCTAAAAACTTATGTTACCGTTATGGGGCTGTGTTCGACTGGATTCTGGTACCCGCAACTTTGGGGATCAAGGTATTAACCCCTGTAGAAAAGTCCACTGGCACACATCCAGATAAGAGCCAGAGGTTTAAGAAGCTGTGAAGCTCCTTATCTTCAACCCCCAAACATAGGTGCTAGGACTTTACCCTGCGTTTGCACTGTTGTCATCCCAGTTTCATATGAGTTGAAGATGCGGTCAAGAGGGAATTTGTGCTTTTGTAGCTGAGATTCATATGTCTTATTAACTCATTCGCTCGTTTTCTTGTAAAGCCTTTAGCTCTTGCCATGCTTGTAGAGTCTGGTGTTTGTAGTGACAGCTGGTTGTGCCTTTTTCTGAATGAGCTGGCCCAATCCTCATCTGCACTGCGGTTTGTCTCTCAGCTTTTTGGTACTGGTAGCTTCAGGGACTTTGCGTACTCACATGCTAATTCTCCAAATTTTTGCAATTGCAAACCACGAAGAGTGTTACAACAGTTGATCAGATGTTCTGTGAGATGTTTCTCCTGCTCGCTGCTAAAAATTGTCTTCCCCGTGGTTTTCTTCTTGTTGGTGTTTCCATTATAGTATCTGAAGGATACAAATTAGTACCTGTTTGTAACTGTATACACAACCAAACACAAACTTAAAAATCCTCCTTGTTGAATATACCAACGCAGAAAATTAATTCCTTTACATGTAAGCCAACACTCTTGCAAACCAGTGGTTTGAGCCAAAATTAGATTTCTAATTATCTCAATTCTTCCAGTTCACTCAGTACACCTTAAGAGGAAACCAAAAAACCTTTTTCCCACCTTCAATTAATGTAGTAAATCTTGATGCTAAAAGTTTGATAAAAGAAATTTAATATGGTATATCAGCAGAGTCACGCTTTTTGAGGCTGATTACCTCTGTAGTGTAGAACGATTCAAGTTAAACTCCTTGGCTGCTGCTCTGCAGAACTTTCCTTTATTCATGGCCTCCAAAGCATTCTGTAACTGTTGCCCAGAGAACTGGCCATTTATTCCTTTGCTTGGCCGTGATTGAGGCAAAATAGAACAGACAACATATTCATTTTAGTCTTCAAACATTTTAACAAGAGATGTCTATTACAGCGCAAAATAGCAATTCTTTCCAGGAAAAACAGCAGGCTCTGAAGTGTAATGAATAGATTGATTGGCATTGGTTGTCTTTTGCATCTAATGAAACATGCAATCTATGCTAAGATAAATTATTGAAAGAAACTAATGGGGTATTCTGAACCACCCGGCTCAAAATACCCCCAGTATGCCTTTTTTTATTTAAACAAAAGTATCAGGTCCATTTTAATTTAAAAATTGATGTTACTTTTAACGTAGTTCGCTATCATGTAGGGGACGAATTATGACCTCGAGATATCAGACTAGGATGCATAGCTTTACAACCACTGTCACTTACCTTTAGTTGAAATATTTATGAAAAATTCCAGGAATCAGTTTTGTTGCTCCGGTTCCACCATGCTTGTTGTCTGCTCTGTAGATAATGCAATATCCTGCAGATCTGCACTGAAGGCATCAAATGAATGTCATCTGATTAAAAATTCACCAACAGTTTTATAGATAAAAGGGTGGTTAAAAATACCCCAATGTTCAAACTACCCCGGTCTCCCTACACGTTGATTGTTGGTAGTTGATCAGTTACTGTCTTGTTATTATTAATGAAACATTAATTTATGCTGCTGCATTATTATTGGTCTCATTACTGCAATAATGAAGTACAAAATTCCCCGGTTTATAATTATCAATGCTTGTATATGCTCAGACAGAATGTTTGGCTTTTCAACGCATGTTCACCATGTGTATGTTACAAGGTATAAGTTTTTAAATTCTATTCAAATTTATAGTAAATGCAATCCCTGTTTATGTGGCGATGTGGTCAAGTCAATGATATATAGATAGTTGTACTACAGTTGATGAGATTGTGAAGAAATGTAGGTTGTACTACAGTTGATGAGATTGTGAAAAAATGTAGAAGTTGAATAGGGTGGTAGGAACAATGTTTTCCAAGTCGCTGACTGCCTAGCCTTGACAAGTCAGCACCTGAAGAAATTATCAATCTCCTGAAATTTTTAGGGCCAACCACTGGTTCGTACTTTTTTTGCCATGGTTGTTGTCTGGGCGTCACTGGCAGCCTGAGTGCTTTTGATAACCTCCTTCTGAGGCGTCGGAGTTCCCAATGACACTAGGATTGTCGGTTAGTTTTTTGCTTGATGAAGCTATCGTTTCCACCCGCTGCACGTATTAGTAATTGTATCATGAGTAATGTGAATACTGTCTACATGTACAGTTAAGTTTACTCAATTGGAAAAAAACTGCTCATAAGAATACTGACTTCATGAAATATTAGTCATTGACTACATCTGTCTCTTCCGGAATTACCACAATTAAGACAATGTTTGCGTGTTTCTTCTATGGTCGTTTCCAATATCTTACTCATTTCTACAGCTTTCCATTCCTGCACAAAAATTATAAAATATTTAACTTGCACAAAAATTCCAAACAATTTGTATAATATTGTTGCTTTCTGTTTATTTCCACCCCTAAAATTTTGTTTACACCATGCTATGGGCTGTACTGTATCTCAGTGTTCACTTTATTTTGATTGGTTCTAGAACTTTACCAGATTCGGCCTTCCAATCTTTTCAGTATGTATGCAATTTTATGTTAAAATATAGAACTTTTCTTTTCAATTCTGCTTTATAATCTCTATATGCCAGTCAATGTATACTGTCAGTAACCATAAGACAATAATACTGGGCAGTCAACTAAGTAATACTGAGATGTTGACAAGAATTTTTCTTTCCTTTATGCTAGAAGTTTGAAACCTCACAATAAGTTTTGTATCGGGTTTTTCTTAATGTCGTGATGTTTTGTTATCCTTCTATTATGTATGTACAATGAAGATTACACAGATAGTTTTTCTTGTGTTTGAGTCTTGTCTCCTATTGTTTTGCTGTTCTCCAGGGTGATACTACAAAGCTTTGTGCTTTTTTTGCATTTGTGTTGCTTTCTATTTGTGGATTGCCACCTTCCAAATTGAGGTTTTTCCATTGGTATTTCAGCGGTGTTTGGGTTTCCATAGGCTCTTTCCAATACTTTTTTTTCCAGTTGCTGAAGACCATTTATTAATTAAGTTGCCAAGTTTGCATCGACATACTGATTTACGGTGTTTTTTGCTTAGACCTTTTAATGTAACTTGTTTTGGTTCGAGTGCATTGGGCTGCCGGCTTTGTTTTTGTTTTACAGCAAACCCCTTGAATATTCAACTTCACAACCTCTTTTGCAATTAGCCGTGGCAGTTTTTGTCAATTGCAGTTTGTAGTTTGTCTTCTCTTTATACTATGCTTTCCTGCAAAGATTGCTCTCACTTTTTTCTGCAACAACAGCCAGTTGATAAATGCATAGTTTATCATCTTCTTTGCTTTTTTGCATCTGATTGTATATAATCACTGGCCACATTGTTTTTATTTAATATTTATCTTCTATCGCCTAACTAATGTGATTGGAAACTTATATAAATATAATCTGTTATAGCCTTGTGAAGTCCGTGGCTTGTCAAGTTATGTCGGTCGCATCGCAATAGCCTGTTTATTTCTGTTGAAACATCACAACTCCGTATTTGTGCATTGTACTCCATATGGAAATTTTAGCAATTTTTGATTGGATGTACATCAGCGCCCTTTATAAGGGGGGTAACCTCAGTCACAACCCCATTAGCTACATTCAATCACTAGTAAATACAGTCATGTATTATGAAAATTTCAGCTTATGAACTCTCTGCATTCTCTACCCTATTATGTATCTTTTTATAAAAGCTGAAACAGATTGCAAAACTATCTCAGTAACATTAAAACCTGTCATAAACAAGTACTTTTCTCACCATTTATTGTTATTAATAATAATTATTATTAGTTATGATTTCTGTTAATAAATGGTACATGTTCTGGTACTGCTAGTTGTACTCATGTAATAATGATTATTTTTAGCAGTGAATGGCACAGTATGCTATGTGATTATTAGTTTACCACTAAGTTCAATTCAATAATACCATGTTGATCTAACTGATGTAATATCAAACTTGTTCAAGCATAAACCAAAGCTATTTAGTTCATAAATAAAAAGTTTGTGCTAAAATTTTTACTAGTAACTGTTAGTGGTGAAAGTAACAGTGATAAAAAGGATTGTTTTTTTGCCCTATTCTTTGCCATAATCTCATTATACACAAATGAAGTAATGCAAATATAATAAACCCATACTGAAGTCACACTGATGATGACAGGGCTATTGCACTGATGGCTACAATTACAAAAGCGATAATGCGTGCTGTCTTTGAAAAACATTCTTAACACCAAATAAATAATTCGCAATACTATAAACCGTCAGTAAAGTGAGAAAAATTTATTATAGGGAAGAAACTGTAAAGCTGTTTTCTCAAGTCTGTAGCTGCATTAGTAAAAGTAGTTCATGATCATTTTTAGGTGTCCTACTTATTGCTACATAATACAATTTGATCAATATTTTTCTTGGCTTGACTCAAAAGATGATAAACAAACAGTGATTATTCTCTCATCAAAAAATTGGCTGTCTTTCAAGTGAGTTTTCATAGGAGTGGTTTTGCACATCTCATGTTGCACCGTGATGCACTTTATCTATAATACTGTGGCTGATATTGTCTTTATCATCATCATTAGGTCTATTGTTATTCATCATCTTGCTCATTGTATCTTAAATATTGCTATATTTTTAATTGCTTAGTATTTCACAAATAATAATGGCTATAATTACCTCGCCTTAGTTGCACTGTTATGTATGACATGGTTCATTTAGAATTAATTAAAACATGCCCATTTTTCAACTTGTAGTTTCATGGTCAGAGATTCATTCCACCTCCATTAGACTCATCAATTTTGTGTTAGGTGATGCTCTTTGTTTCACATCATCGCTCCCCTAAAAAAACAGCCAATTGCCATTGCAATCTCCCTCATGCCAGCATCCATCAGAAATTCTTTCTTTGTGAGCAGCAAACGACTAGACATTTATCTCGATCATTTGCTTGGTTATGACAGTACCAGGCTTTGGTGTCAGACGACTCTACTCTTTGGAAACTTGGTTTTTATTGATTTCTAAGTTTTTTTTCTGCAAGGCCTGCGTGTTTTACTCGCAATCTAACAATGCCGGTAGTTTGTGGTTGTTGTTGAAGATTTGATATTCTTGAAGTACCTTTTTTGAGCTTCTGCCTTTAATGAGCTTAAAGAGATTAACCTGAATCATTCACTGAAGTGTGATGTATTGCTATGGTGGGGCATTCGATTAATGGGCCTTACTTCAAATTGACGTGGCTCTCTAAAGAGCTGTTAAATTGATACTTTCAACAAACTTCCTGTTTTTTTCTAAGAAGTTGCTTCATAAGCTCAAGTTACTTAAAGCATCAAAACTGCCTATCGATAATTTGTGACATTGGTACATTAATTATTGCACTCAATTCTGAGCTAACTTTACATTTTCTTACCTCTACGTAATCTATTGTAAAAATGGTTAAACTGTGCATTGCCGACACATTCCGAAGATTTCCATGCTTCTCTAATGCATAAGCCAGCTGCTGTATGTGTGAACGATTTGTCGGCAATCGTATCAGCAGTTTCACATTGGCCTCAGTGTAGCTGTAGTCTGTTGTTTCCATGAAGCACTTGAGCCAGAGTAGGGAAAGCCTGGCATTAATACTTGATATTTCATGTTGATGATCTACGAAACAATGAATAATCAGGTAAACTTGATCGTTGTTTTTCCAATTATGTAATACTTCCTTCCAAAAGTAACTGTTTTCAAGTCCATTTTCAGAACTGTTAGTACTTGAAAATTGTCGTTTTTGTTCATTTAGTCGTTCCGAATGAACTATTTCATGATGAGTGAAATCAACTTCCTCAATTGAGCACATCAAAGCTGCAGGTCTCCTTATTCCTGCTAACTCTGACTGCTAGGCCAGTTTCAGATACAGCTTGTCAGTATGCTCTATAGGTATATTTTGAAACTGCAGCTCCTTTCTTAGGTTATGGACCTGGGCAAACAAGATCGGAGAGTTTACCTTGCAATGTTGAATAGGTAGGAGACTAATTTTGTATCACTAAAATTAAAAAAATAAAAACTCTCAACAAAAGTTTGTCATGTAAAAAGTGATAATGTTTTAGTGAAAGCAACACAAGTAGCATAATACGTACATCACGATTTCCAAAGACCATCAATGCACCATTTTTTTCGCTCCATCGGCCAGTAACATTGATTTTGTTCATTGGATCATCAATAATAATGTATCTTGGTTTTTGGTTTAGAAAACCTAGCATTGGCTCCACAGTGGCAAGGGGAATGACCATCGATTTTGTTGCCAGATTCAAATGCTCTGGCTGGTGAATCTCCTAAAACGATAAAGCCTAATTTTGTGTTGAAGTTTCATACTAAAGCGTTGCAATTGGAACACGTAAAAATGTTGTTAGTTATATTAATTAAGATTTACAGCTGTCATTTTTTTCTGTTCAATGCAATAAAAAGCTGCTTACGAGCACTATGCTTTATCTAAGGCTTTTTTTGGAATCCGCGACACAACTGGTTTTAAAAATGAAAAGGCTGCAAATTGCTCTGGCAAATTTGGGATGACAATAATAAAACGTCTTAGCCATTTCAATTGCTTATGATTGGGACCTTCACTGTTGCAATCAATAAACCTATATATTGATTTTTACAAGGTGAATCTGACAGTTGCTTGTCTGAAGCATAAAAACTTGTTTGTTATTTATCACTTCCTGCATCAACTCCCTCGAAGCAATGTAAACATAAGATACTGAGTATGTGTGTGTCAACTAAACAGTTACACAAGTTTTTTAGGACGATTGTTAATTTAATTCGTGACTGCTTTGAATGCTCTTTTGTTTTTCTAAATATTCAGATCTGGAACAGCAGATCGGATGACCCTCTAGGCCCACTCAGTCCTGATTTACAAACCTGCAAACATCTTTCCAGAAATGCTCACCAATGTTTACACTGCACAAAATTTACGTCATCTTTGGGTCGGAAGTAGTTTTCTTTCTTTACTGTGAAATATTTTTTTAGCCAATCAGATCCGTCTAGTTATTTTCATTATTATTTTTACACATTACGATGTTTATTTCTATAACTTCCATTCGTCATTCCCTTATTCATTAAAACAAGCGTAAATTTCCATACTCTTTTGATAAAAAGAGTATGAGATGATCCTTGTGATAGCATTCGACCACCTCACAAATACCGCAGTCGTCCATAGTTTGCCTCGCTGCCATTCCAGGTATGAAATTTGCAAAATTATTGACGGACTTTATTTTAGATGCGATTGCTCTCACAAAACCTGTAGATATATGAGTTGGGAATAATGCAGTTTCCTTTTTTTCAGAAAGTGATGCTGAAAAAATGTTTTTTTCTGTCATGTTGAGTAAAAATGTCACGAACAAACTGGGTAATGGATTGCAAGGTAGAGTAGCTGAACTGTATGAAGAGCGAGTTGACGTGAACTTCCTAACGTTTTTTTAAAATCACTCCAAACCTGAGTTTCTTACCAGGTATGTATTTATGGTTATCACTTTGATGGGCAGGTTTTGAAATAAACAAAGAGACTAGTGCCAAAAGAGCCATATTTTAAACTGTTCAATCGATTTTGTTTCATTTTGAGAATTAGGTGTTGAATGATGGAACAGTTACATAAGTGATACTGTTTGCTCTATAGATTGTTACTAATTTGGATGGTCGCAGTGCTGATGTGATTTTTCTGCCAACTCATTTTACAAGATTTAACTTTATGTTGCTACTAGCTCTGATTAGTCTTTGAATGGGCAATAATGACAATTGTTGATATTCATAATGGTACAAATTGTTAATTATACCAAAATATTGCCAAAAATTTGACATATTCTGATAAGAGCATCGTCATTATAGTTATGTTCAAAAACTATTTTTTTAACTCTCATCAATTGTCTGTGATTTTGTCTTTATTACTACTTCATTGTGATTATTGTAATGACTAGCAATCTTAGTCGAACTACACCAAAAAATTGCATCCCAAAAATCTTTTGTAGTGAAAAGAAATATTCACATGACAAACGTACTGGAAAATACAAAAGAGTTGTCTTTTTTCGGGCAAATGCATGCGCAGTTCAAGTCTTAGTTCTTCGACGTGAGGGTCGCATTCTGTATTCTGTATCCTGTATTCTGTACTGTTACTAGCAAGCGGACATGGTTGCTATACGCATTTAGCCCCTTCTCCAGTTAATTGCAACAAAGCCAAGTCGACCCGACCCCGGCTGCATCCACGATTGAACATCCTCTTTTTGTCCCAGCAATGAGTCTTGGCACACTATTGGTATGTGATGGTAAACTATCAATCAAATGTTGCTCAGATTTTTGAGGTGAAACATCTCATTAGAACCATATTTGATTGCTTTTTTTTAGTTGTGTTGACTTGCCAAATATGAAATGCTATTCATATTTATGCTGGTTAGCAGAAAAACCATCGGCCGGTGCAGATCCAGCAGAAGGACTTGTTAGCTTTCTGTATGCACATGGTCGGCTGAAGCAGTGGTTTAAAATTTCTGGCTGTACTGGATTTTATGAGCAAATCTGAAGGTCTAATTCAGGTAAAATGCGAATCATCTACCTAAACGTAATCATATTACGTTTTATTATATATGCTTCATTTATAATTCTTGTGTTCATGTTCATGTTTCGCCAACTCTTCAAGGATTCAATTAAAGTTGGTCAGTCGCTGGGGTTCTGCAAAAATCTACCTTACTAATAAATGTGCCATTAAAATTACAGTATAGTTTCATTTTCGGTACTCACTTGGCTGGCTGCATGTTCATCTATTGACATTTTATGTTATTTTATTATTAATTTGTCGGAGGTATGACTCCGCTGGAAGAGTCACTTGTAAAAGAGTCCAGTTATCCATGGGGCTTTGCTACGCAACAACAGTCCACAAGTCTCAAGGAACTTCTGCTGCCTTTGAACAAGTCCATGCACAAAATATTCACTACCCGGCTTAATAGCTGTTGACATCAGTAGAGTTTGGTCTGCTGTAGATTTGAAAGTGGCTGGATTCACTCCACGCTGCCTTATGACACCAGATGAGGTTCTGTGCAAAAAGATCAATGTGACATGGATTCCAACAGAATCTTCTGTCGCAAAATGTTGCACAATCAGCGATAGTGCAATTAATGATGCCGATTTAGATGTTGACTTTTTTCAGACGAATCGATCACCCCTCATCACAGTAAAAAATGAAAATGTAAGTTCCTACAACAGTCATACGGTTTAAGTGACATATATCAGCACTTACGAGAAAACTGGATTCAATCTATGATAGCATGGTTCTAGGTAATGTTAGGCCTAACCTGGCGAATGGAGAGATCTTTAGGCAGTTTAAAGCCAAATCTTCTTTCCTAACCATTGGCCCGAGCTCCTATTTGGTTGTCTCCCATGCCTTCCATGTACCACCCCCACATAAAACGACTATTCATGGACTTGAATGCACGAATAATGATGGCACAGGCTAGGTATCTGGGAGAAGCCACCATTACCAGCCAATATAGCAATACTATCCTACCTTCATCATCAGCTGGCAAAGGCACTATTCGCTGCATTGGTGGGTGAACAATTTAGTTAATCAGAAAAGAACTCATTCAAAAAGTTTGATCAGTTTATCACGATGTGTTCCACAATGATTATAAGCTTTTGAGAAGCATTTTGAAGTGTATCCAGTTAGTGATAACTAATCTCATCAATGTACAGCCTGGAGAGTACCCAAAAACTGTTACTTGCAAATACTGTTACTTGCAAATATACAACTATTTGTAAAAAAAAAAGGGTAGTAAACAAATACTCACTATTCACTGGTTTTCCTGACCTTGACAGCAGTTCATGCTATGTCACTGCATCTCATGTAATTCTCTGTC
Source organism: Cryptosula pallasiana (assembly GCA_945261195.1). Taxonomy (NCBI): domain Eukaryota; kingdom Metazoa; phylum Bryozoa; class Gymnolaemata; order Cheilostomatida; family Cryptosulidae; genus Cryptosula; species Cryptosula pallasiana. Next base: position 37,126,394 of record OX183132.1, on the reverse strand, counting down.
GGTCAAACTAGGTTTAAGATTGGTGAAATCTAAGTGATCCCAATCGCAACAACTACTGTAAGCAATCCATCAGATTTTGTCTCTTTTTTGATTTTAATACTTTGCAACTTTTGGCAAGACATTCGGAATCAAAAACATACGCACCCTTCTATAAGAAAGTTTTGTATGTTAATTTTTGTTTTGATGCCATCAAAAGTGTTGCTGTAATTGTTATAACGTTCAAACCATTGACACCAATAATGTGATAGGGTTGCAACAAAACTGATCAAAAATTTTTTTGAGCATCCATTTTAATATTTGACCGATTATTCTGGGTTGCATTAATGTTCCAGCTGTCATCATTTAATGATAAACCTTGTTACACTTACTTCTAGAGGTTCAGCTCTCTTTACAGAAACTTTCTCTCCCTTAGCAAAAAAAATCCAGCAAGTAAATATTTTCGAAGTACATAATTCCATAAAAAATTCATTAGATTCTTGTCCTGCAACAGTGGAGATGTTATTTTGCCATACAACGGGGTAATCAGGTTCTTATCATTTTAGAGTGCCAAAAAGCTGTTTTTGAGCACATTTTTCTCTTCGAGCAGAGCAGCTGTCACAAATTGTAATGCCTGACTTGAAGTCTCTAGAGCCATAAAACTTTCAAAAGCCTTATCGGTTATGTGCAGCGGTCCACCTCGACTATAAACTCTATGTTTTACGGTAGGATTCGTATTAGAGCCATGACATAAGAAGAAAATAAACTTTCCATGATGTCAGGGTTTATTATATTAGAAATTATGTGTGCCAGGATGCTCTCTCAGAATCTTTTTGGAGATAATTTCAAATTGTAAGAGAGGGAAGTCAAATCCTTGAAGCATTCTTTAGTTATAAAGCACATGTAAAAAAGTTATTAGTTGTATCATTTAATCACTGAGATTCAGTGTAACAAATGACATAGTAACACTTGTTGATGTTGTTTTGAATAATTATTTCATGTCAAATACAAATATGAACAAATAAAACAGTGGCGGATTGGGCTCATTGTGATGGGTCCTGCCATGGCGACAGTTGAAATCCCTGAGTGCGGGAGGGGCGGCGAGAGTAATCCTGCGTGTTGAAATTTTTTCACTTTAACAACTTTAAAATAGACAGTTTCAGGTTATGTGTGGGTTGGAACCCTCCAATGAATAATATGCAGAGAACATTCAAATACACAGTTCTTTAATCAATTTCGCTTTTTGCGCAATGTTAAATGCTATTAACTTCAAGGCGTAAATAAGTCTTATCTATGCTCTGTAATTAAGAAATGTTTAGTTTACTTTCGTATAAGGGTAGGCATTTGTCTGGAAAGATTTTCAAGTAGTTGAAGTGTTGGGACATAAATTATAATTAGTTTACCCAGCATTATTGCTGTCCATTTTGATCCCCGGTTAACATAGTTGGAGCACAGGGGTCACTTTGATAAAAATGTCAAGTTACAATTTCAAAAGTATCAAGTGATTTGACTTGTTTTTGGTAATAACTAACTGTGCAATTCTTCTAATTCTTTTTAACTCGCTAAAACCTCTGGTTCACTTGACATAGTTGGAGTTTATGCAAAAGCTTGTAGCACCAAATGCACCTTCGCAAACTAATGTGTAACACATTCTCTTAAAGCTTGGTGACAGGTCCACAATTCTATTAGTAGCCATTGCTTATTTTAATAGTTAGTTCTATATAATTCTAATGTTGCTAATAATAACAGCAGCAAATATTTAGTATTAAGTTGAAATACATATAACTTAGCATCATCACTTCAGGTAAAAACGCTTGGGTAAACGAAACCAATTAATATCGAGATCAGCCCTTAAACTAATGTTAATAATGAAAGTTAAAGAAGAATTCCCAGTGATTAGTGTACTTGAATGAAATTGGCTCCTCTACTGGAGCAGTTGTCATGATTGCTTGTTCAGTGCACCATGAAACTGTTGGTAGCAAAGCATTTAGGTGTTGTGGAAATATCTTGTTAACAAGCGCACACTGCTAGCACTTGATACCGATCCTAGTCTCTATGTTAACATTGCAAAAATTATACAGAGCTTCTACTGTTATACTAAAAGACTCCATTGCTATGGCTGAAGACTGGCGGAGAGTGCTGTCTGGTATTTTTCTGCACCGATCCACCTCTCTACGCACCACATCTTGGGAATGCAGTAGTACAGTTGCGTCAAGAGAATACTTTCCTCACTGCTTAAGAAGCAGTAGCAAATCATAGTCATCACTTCTAACCATACTAACCATTCGAGCTTCTTCTGATGTGATGAGATGTATTAAAAACGCAATAAATGACGACTAAAAACTGGTAATGGAATGCCTTATTTAGTTGAAAGAATTGTATTCATAGATAATCACTCACACCACCATGTTTTATACACCATCAGATTGTGTTAGAAATGCCCAAACAGAGTCATGTGATAGGGATAAGAAGATATAGTACCACCAGTTGATTGCCAGGCACCAAATCCTATATTTGATCCAGAGTACCAGTCAGTGGACTACTGCAGGGCCAGAGTGCCCAAGAGAAGCTAAGTAGGTCATTCTGCTAGTTGATACAACTTCTTGATGAGTACTATACATTATGCCAAATTTACTCCATTCACACCTTATCCAAGTGCTCAGACTCGTAAACTGATAAGGTTGATAGTGGGGCCCAACAAACTCTGACAATTTTTGAACTTATCACATAGACTACCACTAACCATATTAATGTTGCTACTTGGAAAACAGCTGTCAACTTTTCTTTGATGCCATGTAGTCTCGAGTCGAGGTTTTACTGGAGATTTGATCCTAGCTGGAGATTTGAATTTTCGAGCTTTCCACCGTCGGACAAGATAGAATTGTCTCAAGTACATGAGACAATACAGACATAACGAAAAACAATAATGAGTGTGAAAACTTTGGACTTTTCACATAGTGGTTTTTAGCCATGCTTAGGCCTCAGTCTTCAGAGCCTGTAAACAGTTGTATCGATCAAACACACAAAAGATTGAGTAGAAAAGCAATATGTTGCATCAACTTACTATAATTCAGGACAGCAGCAGAGTAGATGGCACTCACAATAAAATGAATGCAATATGTGATGATAGAAGTAGTTGGTGGGAATACAGACAGGAGATTCAGCTAGAGCATAAGTAGTGATATAGTCCTTGCACAGCTGATCCACAGCAATTTTCTTGACTTTCATTTTTAATGGACACTCTCCCAGGCAGTTGCATTCAATCATTGCAAGTGATAAGCTCTTGTCTTAAAGCATGCCAGCACTGATCACTTTTTGGTTGAGTTTCTGAGTATTCAAGTCTTAAGCAGCAGATTGATGTATAAAATAACCCTCTAGGCCTACTCAGTCCTGATTTACAAGCTTGCCAAAATCTCATTGGCCTCAAATGCTGGTCGCATCAGCAGAAATTTAGCTTACTGTAACTTCCATTGATTCCCGTGTACGTCATCTTCGGGATGTGGGCGTGGTCAGTTGTAATAAGTAATAGCAAACTTTTATGAATGAAGTTACATCGTCTGCGTTTAAAATGAAATCTGATTGGGCAATTCATTTAGTCCTAGGTCTGATGAATGCCGTTGCAACAGCAATAAAGAATTCTTACAAAGACACCCCATCAAAAATGGATTCTAAGAATTATTGTTAAGATTTACTGTTACGCGCAATTTTTCATCTAGCTTGAAATTGCATGCTGCACGCATAAAATCGGAATTAGTGGTTTCTATCAATACGGATGCTATTAGTTCACACACATGTTAAACAAAATCAACGCTTGTTCATTATGCATTTTTCATATGTAAAATGGCTACAAGAGACCATTGCGGGATTCGTCAGGATGTTTAATGTTATCACAATCACCAGGATCATCTTATACTCTTTACATCAATAAGATAGAAAAAATTGTGCTTCTTTTGGTGAGTAAGGGAACAATAAATAATATTCCTACAAGGCTGGACAGTAGTATGTTGGTAGAATAATAATAATAATAAGTAAATAAAATAATACTAAATAACGGGATCTGATTGGTCAAATAAATACTGCGCAGCAAAGAAGTAAATACCCGAAGATGATGTCAATTTTAAGCAGTGTAAAAATTGGCGAGCATTTCTGGATAAGGGATATTTTGCAGGCTTGTAGATCAGCACTGAGTAGGCCTAGAGAGTTGTTCACTACACCAATCTGCTGCCTTAGACTTGAAAATTCATAAATTCAACAAAAAAATGTTCAATGCTGGGATGCTTTAACAGTCAATAGTTGACAGTAGTGGATGTCATCTCTTGCATCCAAGGAATTTGTTATCAAACTTCTTGCTGCACTCCCTTGGCCAACAAAATTGATGTTCTTAAATTCCTTTCTTAGCCTGTTTTGTGTTGGGTTATCATCATCAGCCAGATGAGTAGTAGAGATTGTGATAGTAGTAAGTAGTTATAAAAAGGACTGAGCTGACTTCAAAGTAGTCATCAATTCAGTAGTGCAAGGCATATATAAATAGTAATAGCAGCTGACTACCGTTAGGTTAGGTCCAAGAAGTAAAGGAATGAAACTGTTACTCCTAGTCTTTGGACATCTGTAAACACATGCAAAATGATAGTGGACAAAAACAAATACAGAATCTACTGAATAGAGTAGGGAGCAATTGTGTAGAACACTTGGCTGAGTACAGCAGAGTTGAGGATAGGAAGATCTGAGTATAGGATAGTAGAGAACTAGCTAGATAGAAAACCAGTACCCACAGTCATAGCCTGTCTTGTCAAGACAGGCTACCACAGCCACCTTCCCCTACTCTAGTTGTTACTAGTTAGACAACCACTTTTCTACATGTATTTCCTATCGTCATGATATTCATCATAAAGAATAAAATAACTTATTGGAAGAATGATTGATACCTTTAATGATAGCAGGCAGTATAAGGTAGTGCCGTAATTCATCAATGAAAAAGCCAAAGTCGAGGGTGATGCTCAGCAGCTGCAGCATTGCAAGAAACTCAGTGTCAGTACATACACGATTAATCCACGGGCTCGCACAACCAATGCTGCAAATCCCATGTTCGACTGATTTGATCATAGCCCTAGATCAAAATATATGAAGATATTTTTTGCAGGGTTTTGTAAAATAATTTAAGGCTGCGAAATTGAGTTCAGTTTGGGGAATACAACTCTAATTTACAGCTAGGGAGATAACTCCAGCTGAATTGAAATGTTTGCTCAGACGGAAAAGAGGAGAGGAGTTCGATAGTGGACACCTGAAACTCTATCCGTCTTGGAGTCTGAGCGCTTAGACCAGCTTAGATAAAGCCTGGGATTTTCAAGTAGTGTTTTTCCAAATCCATTGAATAGAAAAAATCCACACATTCACAGATCCTAGGCTAGTTAATTTTTATACTAAGGTTTCAAGTGCACCAGCTACAATAATATACTAATATTTGAACATAATAGTTCTGGTTCATCGAAATAAACGAATGTTTAAATGTGAGCAAAGATTCAAGGCTACTTTAGCAGAAATAACCGCTTTCTAACATTGAAGGTGTAAACACCAGTCATATATATTATTATAAAATATTAATCTTAAATTTCCAAGTAAGTGCAATCTACAAGTTTTATTATTTCTGAAAAAGCTTATGTCAATAATTAATAATAAAAAACCCCAATTGAGGTGTATTTTTTATTGTTCGTGATGAATAATAAATTTTAAACTAAAAAACATGCATAACAAACAACACAGTTATCTTTTAATTTAATCATTATTACAGTTAGAGTTATTCATTTATTATTATCAATGAAATTATTATGATAAATTATAGTAATATAGGAAAGTTGTAGCACATTTGACTTTTGATTAGTTTGAATAAGCTCTACTGATGCTGTGTACCTTTAACTTTATTTACACTCAACATCTTGAAGTCTAAAAGACAACACAAACAATACGATTGATCAATACATTGAGTAAAACATAGAATACAAGCAAATGTGCATACCGTCTATTTAATTGTAGCATGAAATTACAATTACTTCTGTGAAGTACATAATTGGCAAAGGTATTACATACCTAATAAATTCTTACCTCTGTTCTCCTATTAAAGTCTAAGTGCTATCTTTGTATAAACTTTATATGAAACTTTAAAATATTTAATTTTTTAACAAACTCGGGTCAAGCCAAAAGATTGACCTTCTGGCTTTGGGCTATATAAAATATGTATAAAATACAATGCACAACCTAGTGCAACATCAAAATAACCACTGATGCATAACGTTATCCAACCAATGGCAAACAAAGAAAGTAAATCGTCCAATCAGTGTGTGTTGCAACCGATATGCTCCTTCATTCTTGACTGGCATGTGGCGGAGCCTTAGCCTTCTGCCTAACAGTGGTCTCTGTTAGCAAGCTTCCTATGATTCATACATGTCTAGACCTGCTTGTAATTATACTGCTTGGTTGCACACTAATATGTGTTTGTTGATCTCTAATTGTAACAGCTACTACTCTTACTGCAACTGATGTGGTGAAAAAATTCTCACTCAGTATCTCTTCATCGTCTGTTATATCCCTTTTTACCTCAGTCATGTAAAGAGTTCTTTTCGGCAACCTTCATAGGCCTGCGCTTATTGAGAAACACAAGGTATGCTGAACAAAGTTTACTGAAAATAATCAAGTCATGGTTATTAAACGGCATCTGCTTTGTCCTAACGAAGTTGGTCAGTGTCTCCAGATCAGATGCTTATGGGCGTTTCTTCAATAACATGGAGATTTTTATGCCGCTGTCGTTTTCCAGCAACTGATAATACGTAAGCATTCCAGTGGGCATCATACAGCTCTTTGCATTGATCAGCATGTCGCTGACCAACTTCGTCATCAGTGGCCAAAGCTTTGGAGAACTTCAAAAGCAGCAGTTGCTTAACAAAGTTACCTAGAGTCAAGCCAGATTGATAATTTGGATTGATCACCTCATGAGCGCAGGTGGTGAGAATTTTAAAGTTTTCTTGCACCAATAATTTGGACATTTTAGAAATACCGTGTCCGCTATAAGCTTCACTCAGCAGCCTAGCTACTGATCTGGGCTTGTAGCAAATTATGTTGCATTCACTGTACCGCCTCAATTTCTTTTCTCCTTGTTTCATCGGCAGGTGACTAGCAAACGACATAATAAATTGATTGTTCCGCATCACAGAAACCAGACCTGAAAAATAATTTCTGCTATTAGTTGTTGACACAAAGAAAAAAATGTTTCATATCACTATCATGTGACACACATGTATGTCATCTAGCATTTCACACGTTTTGGTTCCAGCTACGTGGTCATGCCTCAGAGACTAATCTGTATTATTTTAATGTTTTTATTTATTTCTGAACTGTTACATAAACAGTGTAAACAAAGCACTGCAGGTACTTGTAGAATGCCTGTGAAGATAGCTGACATTTTACCTTTTGTCGTTGTTGTTCATTATTTTACAAATTGTTGACAACAAACTTCCTTATATGTCAATGATTAGATGCAACTACAGCTAAAAGCAATAAATGTCCTGGATCTGGAGCAAATTATTGTTATTAAAATTAATCTCTCTTATCCAAAACTAACTTGTGGAAAAATACAAGTAAAATGCACGTACTAAAGTGTTATACAGTAATGAAAAATTGTCATGGACTATTTGCAGAGTTGAAACAGAACTTTTGACTTGACCATTCATCTGTGTTTGGTTCAATACACACCGATGAATTGATGATCGATAACGTTCGGTTTAGAGATATGAGCTTGCAAAACTGTTGCTGCTGAAAGTTACAGAATGCAATGATATAGAATATGGGAAATTGAAGGTACTGATATTTCTGCTGAAAAACATCACCAATCGCAAAATGTGAGTAAGCACAGGTCATTCAAGGTGATCATTACAACTTGACTGTTTAAACCTAGTAGTTTCAGCAACTCACCTGAATATTTTTCAGTTTCTTTCATGCCACCAATAAAACAGACCAATTCTTCAGAATCATCATCAGTTATCGGGAAAGGAGACCCCAGTAGACCTCGTGATGCTGGCACAGATTGCCTCTGTGATTGGTCAGTGTTTGACTTGCACATTGCTAGGTCCACAGGCAAAGTGGCGCTGTTATAAAAGACAAAACAATAAGTACAAGGCAAAAACATCCATGATGGAGTTGGGAGTGCTGGACGCTTCACCACTACTATCTCTTCAACTCCTTGGCGTATCACCTAAAAGTTAGGACGTAAAGAGTCTAAGTAATATTGAAGTACCTAGTTGATTACTAGCATTCCGTTTCACTATGAATGCGGTGTTAGAATTGGAAAAAAATAGGTGGTGGTACTCCGTTTTGGCAATTTTTTTCTGGAGATGTGGCAGAAATGATGAGGTTTGGTGGCATTTGAAGTTGTACGTAACACCTTGAATCCAAACCAAAATATATAATCTTACTTTACCCAGCCCGCAAATAGTCTCCTTCACCTTTATTTCAACATTGCCCATTGAGTGATATAAGGGAGAACAGCCTCCCTCGTTTTACAACTCAATTTCACTCTTAAATCAGTCATCAGTGACTTTTTGTTGAAGGTAAATATCTACCTCATTTTCCTCCTTAGATTCAGCCTCAAAAAGATGGCTCATTTGTGAGCTTAGATTATATATCTCTACATCACTAATAGTTTACCATTTGATGATCTGCGGCTGTATTTTCTACCGTAATGTGGTGGTCAGGTTTACCCTATGTTCAACTGGTTAATAAGTGAACTATAATTTTAATCTACCTTCTTTTTCCCGTCGATTCGGCCAGCTCAAGATTTTGGCTGATCAATAGACCTATATTTCATTTTGTACCTCAACAGTTGGTTGCCATATGACAGTTAGTTGATTTGAGTATATATTTTATAAATTCACAGCTGTAAATAATAATAATAATGATGATGACGACGACGACAACGATAATGATAATGATAGTAATAATAATAATAAAAATAATAATAATCCATTGTTAATTTACTTACTAGGTCTACTACTAGTACTACACACATTACTACCTACTCACTAGCACTACTACAATGGGGTTGTGACTGGGGTTATCCCCCCTTATAGGGGGCGCTGGTGTAAGTCCAACCGGAAAATGCCGCAATTTTTATATAGAGTACAATGCAGAAATACGGAGTTGAGATGTTAAACTAGAATAAACAGGCTATTGCAATGCGATTGATATAATTGAACAAGTCACGGAGCTCACAGGGCTATAGCAGATTACACGTACATAATTTTTTAATTACACAAGTGTAGCTATAGAGCAAAATAATCATTAAATAACCACGATGCGGTCCGCGATTATATACGATCGTTGGTACATTAGTTAATAAATACGATGAAACACCAACGATAATTAACTTATTTAACGCAACGTTCATGTGTAAATGAATTGTCTGGTATCTGTGCGGGAAATAATAATAATACAAGTAATGAATCATTAGCATCTATCTACACCTCTATGAAACTATTATTATAAATGACAATGAGAATTTAATGTGGTGACAATTTTTTATAATAATAAAATCAATTATTCATTTTTTTATCATAATTGATTTATTAAAATAATAATTATAAATAATAATAATAAGTAGTTGTTACTACTATAATTATTATTTATTATTATTATAAAATTATAAGAAGCATCATTTATAATAATTATTATTATCTAATAACAATTCAATAATAACCTTAATAATTACAATAGCAATCATGAACAGTAGAATCATAATTATAAATGATTATAATAAATAAAAAAAGATTTCACTATTAACTTACTATATAAAAAATAGTTAGAATAATGATAACACGGGCATCAGAGGCTTGCCGAAAAAGAGAAGGAAGACGATGCGCCCGTTACTAAATGTGTTAGTAATTAATAACTAATAACCTAGCTTTTACGCTCAGTTTCAATGAATTGGGTTAGTGATATTGAACTTTTTGCAAGCAACCGGATATTGCTACGAATAGTTTTTTTTACAGGACGCATCGTCTCTGTTATTTTTTTTGGCAAGCCCCGGAGTTCCGTGGATAACAACTGTAATAAATAATAATTGAAAAAACTGTAAAAAAATATAAATCTTTGTTGCTGCAGGTAGATTTGATGCTGCTGTCTTTAAAAATAATCTAAAGTGTTTTTAGCGACATGTCATTATAGTATACAATTGACAGCATGGAGGCTATCAGGGAAAAACTGTCACGAGTCTGCATGAAGTAACTATATTTTATACTACGAACAATGATAACTTCCGGTTGGATGTAGAAAGTTCAAAGAGAGATAACTCTTAATGTCACAACCCCATTAGCTCAAGTTTCACAGTAAAAATTACATTACTTATAATTAATATAATCAAGCAAAGTTAGTCTTTGGGGAGACTAGCTAATGACTGAGCCCAAACTTGAATTCATAGTTACCACCCACCTGCTAGTAGCTGCTTTTCTCTTGGAAAAGGTAAAGTAGTTTTCAAGAGACCTTTTCATCTTGGCTGACTAAATGAATCAAATCACCTTGACCAGAGCAGGCTTTGACCTTGAAATATTCCCTATAGACTAGAGTAAATGCAAAAGTGATTCTAATTCTTATTTTATTCAATGTCAATAGAAAAAGAAAATGAGGCTTTGTACAGAACCGGCCAATCATATAGACGCTACTATCACATCACATCGCAGAATACACATGAAATGAGAATCAGCGATTGGGTTTGTGTTATTTATTTTCTTAGTGACAGGAAAACTTTACTGAGATTTGTGCAGGTTTTTTTTATTTCTGGGTAAAAAGTCCCACCATAACCGAGAGGTACTGGGACGGCGTACCACCGCGTCCTACCACAATTATAGCACTGGACTAATGGCGTATGTAAATAGGTATGTTGCTACATTGTTGTGATGATGTTGGGGGTTTGAATGTTGTTAATAAATTGCGACTTCTAACAGCGCCAAAACAGTGGTGGAAAAAGCGGATTACCATAGCGATACTAGTTACCACATGTGTGTAAAGAGTTTTCAGCGTCCATTTGGGAGCTAGATTGATCCATACAATAAATTGAATAAGTGATAAATTTATTGCAAAATATTAAATGCAACGAAGGATCAGTAGCAATATTTTATGTGAATCTAAAAAAAAACACCCCAGAAAAAATGAAAATAATTTTCGAGGCATTATCATAGTTTACGAAAACTACTGACTCACCACACAAAACTAGTATATACCCATATGGGTGACGTTTATTTTAAAGCAGTTTGTTCTTGGTATCATTATTTTTCTCATTATTTATTAATAACGTAAATTATATGTTGTTAATTGTTATTAATCATGATAATCATTTACAGTAATTATACATTGCAAATGAATTGATCATGATAACATAAAACAGAGCCATTTTGGTAAAACAATAATAAATTTTATCGTTAAAGTGAATCGAGAATTAATTGCTCCCAATTATACATTGTCAAGCGGACCACTGAGAATTTGTTTATCCTTCGATTCGCCACCATTATTTTCTATTACCCGTAACATCATGCTAGGAGTACCAGCAAGGAATCAACTGTGCAATAACCATAGTTGATGAATCGCTTACGCATGTGAAAATAATGAGTCTTGCTCGAATGCACACTGGGACTGTAACCTTGACCATCCGATTCGGATAAATGATTTCATTTGTTTTTGTTATTATACAATAAAATATAAATGCCCAGATCGATGCGTTCGTCACTCACTGATGTGTATCCCAAATATAAATAATAACAGCCCGCACATTCACTTCTTAGATGAAACAAACACAGGAAAGACAATTAAAACTAATTGTTTGTTAATGGGATCGTGGCAGTTTTATAAGTGGCGGTGGTACTGGAGGCATCGGAAGCCAGCTAGCAAGGACCCAAACTATTAAAATGAAAGTCAACGCATTAATCGACGCTATCAAGCTTTTTTCCTTATTTACAACAGTAGATGTAGGTATGGGGTGCATAACGATGATGATTCGCCATTAACGCAAATCGTGATAGAAAATTGCCACTGTGGAAGCAAGCCACAGCTATCTCTCAAGGGCGCACCCTCATTAGTTTACATTGCCAAGCTCAACCTAACCTGAGATACAAACTTATGGTTCTACCCATAAGCATACCACTCAATTGATTTTTTCAAGTGGAGACATGAAAAAAGAATTTAAGAAAACCTTGGCAAAGGCTATATTGGTCCCTTGACCTTTCTCAGCAACTCATTTTGATTGAGTCGAAATTGCTGTTGACTTTCTAATCAGGGTTCATGACCTTTGAGTCTACTGTATTGGGGTTTGCAGAAAAGAGTAATAGAAGGCGTGATATGGAAAGCTTTTTAATGGCAGCAAAAAATTCTAGTTCCAGATAATGGATATCAATATTCAGCATAACCAGCCTTTTCACAAAAATATTTTTATCATGATTCCAGTGGACATGTTTAACATGAAGGAGTCTTATGTAGCTAAATTAGTTCAGATCAAAATGAAGCATCGCTGCAGGTAAGCAGCAGAGCAACTAAAATGTCGAGCAAATAATTGGGAGAGCTCAACCTTTCTGCTTTTATACTAACTATTGCATTGTGCTTGAGATTTCCAAGATTTTTCAGTTTTGCCAGCTTCCCTGACTTCTCTTTTGATGGCAATTTCAAAGCATCAGACATCGACTTGTTATGCATTCGCACAATATGGGAAGTCGACCTCAAAAAAAGTAGGCTTGGAACAGAAGTAGCAAAGGTCAACATTTGTATAAATCTTTTTGGAAGAAGCCGTAGGAATGGTGACTATATTAAACAGGCAGATTCATAAAACATGCAGAAAACAATTTTCTCGTCATTTCAATCAAAATTGCTGGGTAACTAACAAAATTTGCAAAAAGTTGACCGGCACTAAAACGGTAAAACTGGTTTTAACAGCGCAAGTCCAATGATTGTCTATTTTGAGATGTAGTATTTTGATGTCTATTTTGAGATGTATTTTGAGATTAAGTATCACATAATGATAATGGCATTAGACCATCTACACACAGCATCAACTTCAAATGCCACACAAATCAATGAATCCATGATAATACCATTCTCAAGTTGAGTTCATACTACAATATGATTGGCATCGCAATTATCGTTCAAAACCGAGAATGGTATTACTGATTATTTTTATGCAATGACACTTAGAGGTGTTGGAGCCGTTATCACATGGTCATGAAACTAACAGCAAATCAACAGTGTATTTCTCTAATAAACAAAATACTTCTATATGTGCTTATCATGTATTATTGTGGCTGTTCGTTGGCTTCAGCGGTTGTGCACTCACCAGCGATAGTAAACAGAATGTAAAAATAACTAATGCTCCGTTTATGACAATCATGAAGTGCTCAACTGTTAAGATTTGTGAATAGTGGTATCAAATGACTTATAGTTTTTATTTTTCAGTAGTATTGTGTTTTATCACAGTACCTTCACCGGACCACTGTTGAGAATAGCTGTCCTAGATTATTGAGCACTAAGGCTGTCGGTAGCGTAGCCTGCTACTGTCAAGGCACAACTCGTTATACAGTATCTACTAACCGGTTGTATAACTCCACTGTATTTAATTAATCTCACTGTCTCCATACGGAGAGCTTCTGTTTCTTAAAACGGGGATCTGTTGCACAACACACACTGATCTGGTTTCACTTACTTCTCGAATTTGCTTAGCAAGCACGTGTATAGTTTTTAGCAATCGTGTTAGGCAGACTTGTGACAATTCCGAACAGTGTACGTAATTTCTAAGAGTGTAATTATCGACAAGGTTATTCTGCTTAGCAAGTTCACACAGCACAAGGAGAGCTGTAGTTATCAGCAACCATATATTCAATGTAAAACTCACAACGAGAGGTGTTTCGAAGTGTATAAATAGTCGACAATATTAGAGCCCACAATACATCCAGTCAAGACTATGAGGATGCACAAGGTTACCCTAGCGCTTCCAGTGATCAACTCAACACAGCTACTCAAAGAACTGACTTCTGGGCGATCTGCGCTAACACTTATAAAAACAGTATGCAAATAAAGCAGTTGAAAACTACAACACGCGATTGGTTAAAAAATAACATGATATGATTGGCAGACTAAACTAGGGCTTTACATTCCAGCACAATAACGCCAAGCACAGACATACATTAATACAAACAGGCGCATTACGAACTACGCAACACAATGACAATAATGATGAAGATTAATAAAAGCAAGAAGGCTACCGGAACGACCTAGTACAAGTTTTTTACTTGATGATGGCTGGCACGTCTCCACAATCTGTAGGAATGCAGGCTCTTCAGGTTGCTAGGCATCCAAGGTAACATCTGCTCCAGTAAGATAAGGTAACTCCTGGCGCAAATGGCCGCACACAATCTCTCACGTAATTCCATCACAGTATGATGGTTCGCAATTAGTTTTATTTAAAGCTTGGTTTGTAATGGTGTCCCGGCAGTTTTTTGTGCTGAGGTATTGTTAAAGAAACCGGTAGCCCGCTTTCCACCAACAACACTGTTAAAACAAAAGTCACTGCATTTTAACCGATACTAAAACATTTTCTTTGTTCACGGCAGCTGATAAGTTTGGGGGTGTATAATACTGACGATATGCCGTTAACATAAATCATCTTAGTACAGTGCCATTGTGGATAATGAAAACCGGTCTGGCGTCTCGATGCTACCTGCCATTCTATTATGTTTTCGACTCTCTATGGGCTTGACCCTCAACTTTAGCGTGTCTATAGCCGTGTAAGGTTTATGCACGCTAGCCCTACTTCTTACTACTACTTCCCTACTAGCCAGCTGAGTCACTTATTTTGAAGTTCTCGATAAATTTCAAACCAAAGCCTCAATGTTCAGTACCTGGTTGTGTTCAGCAAGGTGGGCACAAGTTCCCAAAAGATTTGACTATCTGCAGCGTTGGTTGTAGAAAAAATAGAAATGGTCAATTGTTCAACAACAGAGGCAAACTCTGGAAGCCAACAGTCAATGCTCGAGTTTGCCATTGTCATTTCACAGATTCCAACTATGTACTAGTGAAGAAGACCAGTGGTATGAGAGACATTAGATAAATATTATGATGTTAACTTATTTGTACAGAAACTTACTCAATGAGTTGTTTGGTGGTGTTTGTAGTACTAGTAGTAGTTGTTGGCAATATAATTATAATAATGATAATAATGATGATTACGACGATGATGATGACGACGACAACTACAATAATATTAATAATAATTATTATTATTGTTAATTATATTGTTATATAATAATCGTTATAAGTCATTATTTATTTAAGTTATTATCAATTCATAGTTTTACAACAATAATCAAACCATCGGTAACAAAACAATAACGATAATCAATAACAGGGGCAGATATATGGTGAAAAGTTGAACACACACTTCTAGGGTTGAACACCGGCTATTAAAATATCAAGGGGTTTATGAATCACTGAGCTCTCGCAACTGACTATTTTACCGTCATGAGCTTTATGAGGGTAAAATAGTCAGTTGTGAGAGCTCAGTGATTCACAAACCTCTTGATGTTTTAATGGTCAATTTTCAAGGCTATTTTTTATATGCGACAATAATTAAAGAGCAAGCTATGAAATATATGGTCAGCGACATGAAACTTGATTGGCTGTTCAGGTGAAAATTTTGTGCGGGCAAATAAAATTATTAGCCAAAAATATAAGCAATCTGTCAATAATGAGCAAAAATCTAAGGAATTAATAATACTCTCGTATTGCATTGCAGCAGCAAAATAATACAAAAACACGAATGAAAACGGGACTATAAACATATACAAAATAGTTAGCTAGTTGCTCGTAAACGCCAGTTCAAAAAACTGGTAACGACTGCATCAGCATCAACATCAACGTCCCTGTATATCAGAATGGTCACAAGAGCATTCAAGCTGTGAAGAAAGTAATGGCCCAGTATCAGTTGAGCAGCCGAGCAAAGAGCAAAACTCTTCCTAATCTAATTTTTGGCAACACCAATGGTTACATAAACCCAAATCACAAGAAATGCCTGAAAAACACTGTTGAGAAATAGACTTCGTAAACTTTACAATTAGCACCCTGCAGGTAGGACGGCTACAAGTGATACGGAGTTGACTTGCTGAGTGTACACACCTATTACTACTCATCGTGCTCATTATATCCGTCTTCAGAAACCTCAAACAACTGACGGACCTTTCAGCCTCACAGCTTGTTAAAGACAGAGTGCACAACATCTTTATAGGTTCCTGCACATTCTTTAGCTTGTTAACTCCAGCAGCAGATAATGTTGTGATGAAACTACTAGTGGCAGTGAGAGAATGAGGGTCTTGTTGCATTCTGGAGCGGCTAAAATAAAAATAAAAGTTACAAACAAATCCTCAAGGCCACATTTGCATAGATTTCAACTTAGCTACAGAGAAAACAGCAGTTAACTGTTCTTAATCTGTTATTGATTATTTGATCTGATGTGATGAAAATACAGTGCTATATACAGGTGGTTATGTTGGAATTTGGGCCTGCAACACTCTGAACTTCTACTAACCAATAGTTCCTCCAAACTCTTGGCTCTGTTTTCAGTAGATGGGGACTTGGCAGATGGGTGATGTAAAATTCTGCACAGGTTTCAACAATATTGTACCATTTATGTTCCTCATTTTGCCATTTTGCCTAAAGCAATGCACTGAGCAATAAGTGGATGAGGGGGTGTATGGTAGAAGTAGACACGAAACGTGCCTACATCTCGGAAATAAGTGTCTACAGAAGCATCCGGTGCAATATTCATCTTATGTACATTATTTACACCACGAATAGCTCAGTTTAACTCAATCAAAGTTGCTGAATTTTAGTATGTCTGTCAGCTGAGCAATGGTTTTGGCTCCATGTATAACCAGCCTACAAGGTATCTAAATGAGTGTTTGTAAAAGCCATAATTATGATCGAGAGCTTCAAACTATCAAGTTATCAATAAAATGATTGAAATAATTCTTACCCATCGTGCTATTAAATATAGAGTTTACTCACCAAGCATACGGATAGTGAGAGACCTGCAAAGATGTTGAGTTGGAGTGTCTGCAAGAATGGTCGAATGGCGCATCTTTCTTTCGTGAGCACTGCCATGGAATTGATAGCTTGATGCCAAACAATAGAGCAAGCACTTAACACTTTCCAGCTCACCGATTCTTAAGCTTAAGCGCAGTCTGCCTCACCAACTCAAGAGGCAAAACCACGAAAAAACTATTTATTTAAAAAATTGATCAAAATTCTGCAAATGGTCCGAGCGAAAAAGTAAAAAGATGAGTGTGTACGTTTTTGTTTACTCTAGAGTTTCTGCAACATCCAAAAGAAATAGACAGTTTATACGAAATATTTTGTGCCGAAGTATACACTGACCTATTTTTGCATGCCTTGACCACATTTTTATGTCCGCTCGTGGTTTGGCAGGGGCACAAAAAATATTCATATCATCATCAGGTTTGCGAAACTTAATTAGATGGGTAGCTGACCTTTTAATCTATACTTCCATGTGTTTTTGAGTCGTTTCGTGCACAAATACAGCATTGGAGAGAGAAATCGTGAACTACGGATCTTTGGGAGATCACGGCCACATAGAGGGTATTTTCTGCTTAGGCATGCGCAGATGGCTTCTGTGTGTGGCTTGTGGTAACTAACTTCAGTATAAAGTTACAGCAAAAATTGTCACATGTAATAAAAGAAGAATCATCAGGCTACGCACACATGTAAGTTTTGTCAGCGTGTGATATCATGTGAACGCTACAGCAGGCAGCAAAGTTATTACAGCATTCACTGGTTAGCAACGGCAAACACTAGTTCATGCATTTAGCATTTTGCAATAGCGCGGCAGCTGATCTGCTTCAGCAAGATTCTGTCTGCAAATAAAGCAAAAAATTTTACACTCGGTGAAAGAAAACCTCTCAGGCTATCTATACATGTAATGTTTGTCAGCAAGCAACATCATGTGAAGGCAGCTGCAAGCAGCAAAGTTGATGGAAGATTCACTGGCAAAGAGCAAGTACGCAATATTTCAGTCACTTGGCCGCAATCACTCATGCATTTAGCCGCGCGCATATTAGGGTGGCACATAATCTGCTGTTATTAGACCCAGGGAACAGCTACAGCAAAATTGATTGGCCAGAATGAAAGAACACATCCAGGGCTATCTATACGTGTAAAGTTTGTCTGCCTGCTACATTATTTAGTGGGGCAGTTGCATGCAACAAAAAACAATACAATATTCAGTGGCAAGAAGTTGGCTCACAATGAATCATCCATTTAGCCGCGAGTAGTTAGGTGGCAGATACATGGCTGTAACTATACTCAGTAAAAAGCCACAGCAAGACTTTTCATACACACCAAAAGTAAACATCTCAGGCTATCGATACATGTAAAATTTCCCAGCTTGTTTCGGCATGTGAAGAAATGTGCACACAACAAAAAAGTGAAAAATATTCAATGGCAAACAGTGGGCATGCGATGAAGCATGCACTTGTCCTGTGCATACGAGCGACAGACTATCTGCTGTAACTACAATCAGTTTGAAGCTACAGCAAAGTTTTTTACACCCAGTGAAAGTAAACACCTCAGGCTATATATACATGTAAGTTCTGTTGGCCTGTGCCAGCATGTGAAGAAATGTGCAAGCAACAAAAAAATGACAAAATATTCAATGGAAAACAGCTGGCACAAGATGAGTCATCCATTTAGCCGTGAGTAGTTGGGTGGCCGACAATTGGTTGTAGCTAGAGTCACTTTACAGCTACAGCAAATTTGTTTACACACAATCAAAGAAAACATCTCAGGCTATCTATGGATGTAAATTTTGTCAGCCTGTGCCAGCATGCGAAGAAGTGTGCATCCGACAAAAATATGTTATGATATTCAATGGCAAACAGCTGACACAATGAATCAACCATTTGGCCGTGAGTAGTTAGTTGGCAGGCAATTGCCTCTAACTATACTTAGTAAATAGCTACAGCAAGATGTTTTACACACAATGAAAGAAAACATCTCAAGCTATCTCTACATGTAAACTTTGCCAGCCTGTGCCAACATATGAAGGCAATATTTGCTGGCAAATGCAGCTGATCAATTTGAGAATGTAATGGCAGACTAGATATCTATGGAACGCACACCTAAACAATAACATAATTTAGACCCTACTAGCACCACTTCCATGTCATCTCCCAAGAGGCAGGTGCAATATGACGTCGTTACCATTTTTTATTGTGGCGGTTCACCAGTAGGCCCTGTGATAACTTGAACCAGCAGTGACCCCAGTCCTATACCACACTCCCTTAGGGTGAGCAGCCCCAGAGGTACATCATTATAACATAAAACAAAACAGACACATCTGTGCTGCTGCCAAAAAGGGTAGTGACCCGTATGATGACAGGCAGATGTAAGCTAATATGGCTAGACACAAGGTGCGGTAACAGGTAACAGTAATATAACTACACACAAAATCATTGGCAAACAGCTGGCACACAATGAATCGTGATTTTGTCCTGTGCGAGTGGGTGACAGACAATCTGCTGTAGCTAGATTCAGTTTACAGTTACAGCCAGAAATTTTGCACACAGTGAAAGAAAACATCTCCGGCTATCTATACATGTAAAATTCTGGCAGCCTGTGCCAACATGTGAAGAAATTTTCAACAAACAAAAATATGATAAATTATTGAATAGCAAAGAGCTGGCACACAATGAATCATCCACTTGTCCTTTGCGAGTGGGCGACAGACAATCTGCTGTAGCTAGATTCAGTTTACAGTTACAGCCAGAAATTTTGCACACAGTGAAAGAAAACATCTCCGGCTAACTATACATGTAAAATTCTGGCAGCCTGTGCCAACATGTGAAGAAATTTTCATCAAACAAAAATAAGATAAATTATTGAATAGGAAACAGCTGGCACACAACGAATCATCCACTTGTCCTTTGCGAGTGAGCGACAGACAATCTGCTGTAGCTAGATTCAGTTTACAGTTACAGCCAGAAATTTTGCACACAGTGAAAGAAAACATCTCCGGCTATCTATCATGTAAAATTCTGGCAGCCTGTGCCAACATGTGAAAAAATTTTCATCAAACCAAAATATGATAAATTATTGAATAGCAAACAGCTGGCACACAATGAATCATCCACTTGTCCTTTGCGAGTGGGTGACAGACAAACTGCTGTAGCTAGATTCAGTTTACAGTTACAGCCAGAAATTTTGCACACAGTGAAAAAAAAGATCTCCGGCTATCTATACATGTAAAATTCTGGCAGCCTGTGCCAACATGTGAAAAAATTTTCATCAAACAAAAATATGATAAATTATTGAATAGCAAACAGCTGGCACACAATGAATCATCCACTTGTCCTTTGCGCGTGGGCGACAGACAATCTGCTGTAGCTAGATTCAGTTTACAGTTACAGCCAGAGATTTTGCACACAGTGAAAGAAAACATCTCCGGCTATCTATACATGTAAAATTCTGGCAGCCTGTGCCAACATGTGAAGAAATTTTCATCAAACAAAAATATGATAAAATATTGAATAGCAAACAGCTGGCACAATGAATCGCCAACTTAGCAGTGAGTGGCTGGATGGCTGATAATCGGCTGTAACTATACTTAGTAAACAGCCACAGGAAGATTTTTCATACACCATGGAAGAAAACATCTCAGGCTATCTAGACATGTAAATTTTGTCAGCTTATGCCAGCATGTAAGGAAACATCCATTCAACAAACAGATGACAACATATTCAATAGCAAACAGCTGACGCACGATGCATACACTTGTCCTGTGCAAGTGAGTGACAGACACTTTGCTGTAGCTAAACTCAATTTAGAGCTACGGCAAGTTTTTTTACACACAATGAAAGAAAACATCCCAGGCTATCTGGAGATGTCAAGTTTGCCAGTCTGTGCCAGCACGTGAAGGAATGTGCAAGCAGCAAAAAGTGATACTATATTTGATGGCAAATAGCAGGCACACATACAATATTAATTCCAGCGTGTGCAGATAGATAGAAGCTAATGTTCTGCTATAGCTAAGCTTCAGCCAAAATTTTTACACACAGAGGAAAAAAACAGTCTGGGCTGTCTGAAGATGTCAAATTTGCTTGCCTGTGGCATTATTTTGAGGCATGTGCACGCTGCAGAACAGGTACAAAGTTGGCGCTCAGCAACTGGCAAAAAACAGGAAGTCATCATTTACAAATGATTCACATCACAGCAGGGGATCTGTCTGTAGTAGCAAGACTGACTAACTAATAATAAGTAATTAGAATAATAAATAATAATTATTCATATAGAAATAATAAACAGCTGTTCTTTTGTGTTCAGTAAAAAAAATTCAATAGAAAACTCAATTCTAATAACAATACTTGCTTCAAGAAGATGAGGAATAAAAATAATAATTAATTGTTATTACTTTTTTATAACTATTATTATTCATCGGGTTATTAGGATTATTATTACTGTTGTTATAAAGTAAATCAACTTACAGCCATCCCAGGAAGATGATCCTTCCAGCTCACTGTCAGTGTCACAAAACCAAAGCCATTCACATTGTTAGTATCAGCACAATGGATATTCAATTAGCGGTTGAAAAAACCACTCGTGCCAAAAACAATAAGCGATTGAGAGTGGATAGGAAGTCGAAAATTCTAGAAGCATAGACTGGCATAATCTAATACAAACAAAATTTACTACAAAGCTGAGAATGTGCTCTACACGATGCAAAAAAAATCTTAAAAATCAGTCTAAGAACAATAGAGCAATTTAACAAAAACGGACGTGATGTACAAGGGCGGGCAATACCCGCTGAGAGTGGGACTGGAGAAGGCAACTCTGCGTGCCTTGCCCGCGTCGGAGCTACAAAATGTTAACCATCTAGAGGTCTAATTTGGTAATTTTCCAACATATTTTATAAGCATTTAATATACTTATTATGTAATAAATGTATATTATTCAATGTAAATGTAAATATATCCATAATATGTACATAATTATCCATATATACATAAATGTATAAAAAAATAAAAAAAATCTCTCCTCTCTCTCCTCTCTCTTCTCTCCTCTCTCATCTCTCCTCCCCCTCTCTCCAGAAGATTTTCCCTACTTATTATGTAATCAGGTATATAATCATATAATTTTCATTTTTGATCAATATATTTGTTCAATGTAGATATATCTCCTCTCTATGTAGATAAAATATAGCCATAAATATGTACATAACTAACCATATATACATGAATGTATAGAAAACTAAAAAATCTCTCTCCTCTCTCTCCTCTCTCATCTCCCATCTCTCCTCTCTCCTCTCCCCTCTCTCTCAAGATACCATATGAGTTCGAGTTATGTAAAAAAGTTATCAAAACTTGAATGCCATACATTCAAAATCTATATGCCATATAAGTTCAAATTAAGTAAAAAACTAATCAAAACTCAAATGCTACTCAAATGCCACTCAAGTACCCCTCAAGTAAAATACAATATAAACTCGGCGAATTCATCCAACGCCGTAACCCATTGTCTCAACCCCAAGGTCTAATCCACAAAAAAACACTTGGTAGGGAGATCTGCTCATATATTACTACTAGTAGTGTATGAGTAAGCAAATAAAATGAGATTAAATATTTAACTCGCTTTGAATTTAGAAATCTACCAGTCACAGAGTGACACAGGATAAAAAATCAATCTTGTTTATTCTGCTTCATCATGCTTTTGGATTCCCATCCTGTGTGATGGAGTGATGAATACAGGCGAGGTTCTGGCTCGTGTGCCAGGTCCATTAGGATTGGTTGGAGTCTCAATCAGGAGGGAGTCAGGAGTGCACGTTGGTTGACCAAGAAAATTTCTTAGCAAAAAAAATTACCGTAAGCCTTTTTCAAGTACCTAACTTTTCATCCAGCTCTGGTATTATAAATTATTGAAACATTTTGTTATGATAACATCGTGTAGTTGTTTAAAAATTAAAAAAACTGGAGATTATATTTGATTAGGTTTGTGCACTATTGGCTATCTTTGTGGCAATGAAATTTTTTTCAAATATTCACGCTCGTCTAATGACAGTTGCCGCAAAAAAAATATATACATAGGTTTTGGTAAACTCGTAAAAAGCACATTGTGTGTGATACAATTTGGGAATGTTGCACCACAAACTGCGGGGTCTGAAACGATATCATTAATAAAGTTTTGCCCTGTCCGTTCTGTTGTACAAGTTCTGTTGGCTGTATGAATTCTGGCATTGTAAAACCATTTATTTCTATTTATGTGACAGCCAGAAGGAGCGCCACTCTGGTAACACCTTCACTTCAGTCCAAGAAATCTGTAACTCCTCCATGTAAGTGTATGATGTTGTTTTTAACATTCTAAATTAATGTTTTTTTTTCACTGTCCGCAAAGCAAATGCGTCTAAAGAATGGAAAATTTTGCTGACATGATTCACAATAAGAAAATGGTCTTTAGCAATGCATCAAATTGATTAGTAAAAATATCAAAAGTTTGCGCAGCAGCATTCTTATTAATTAATGATGTGCTTTTCCTCTTTCTGAGGAGATATTGTGCAGGTATGTCAGCATGTAAACACAACCTAATGGACTGGACAGAAATTTACATTCGATAATTAGTATATGTTATCTTTTTCATGTGAACGGTTTGGTATGTGTATTGAGTGCAATGGGAAATGTAATGCAGTGACAGCAATAGATGAACTGGATTCTTGACTTCTGTTTCTTGAATGTGTAGCTATATGCTAGTCAGCATGTGGCCAGCTATGTGCGAGTCAGCATGTGGTTGGCTATGTGCTAGTCAGCATGTGGTTAGTTATGTGCTAGTCAGCATGTGGTTGGCTTTGTGCTAGTCAGTATGTGGTTAGCTGTGCTAGTAAGCATGTGGTTGGCTGTGCTAGTCAGCATGTGGTTAGTTATGTGCTAGTCAACGTTTGGTTAGTTAGGTGCTAGTCAGCATGTGATTAGCCATGTGCTAGTCAGCATGTGGTTAGCTGTGCTAGTCAGCATGTGGTTAGCTGTGCTAGTCAGCATGTGGTTAGCTGTGCTAGTCAGCATGTGGTTGATGGTTGAGAGCTGACTTTGATTTGTAAAGAAATTTTTCCTGACAATTATTGCAAAAAGAGTTTTCTATTACATTAATCTCGATCACATGATAAGAAGAAGTCGACTTTTTAAGTTGATGAATGAATTGTTGGATTATTTTATAATTGAGATGGCACTTTCTATTATGATTTAGCTCTGCTCAATATTGAACGAATAGATAGTTAACGAGTACATGTACACTCACAACGTATTTATTAGTAACACTATGTTTTACAGCATTGCAAGATGAACCGAAACTATAAGTACAAAACAATAGCAGCTCTCTGAGGGTTGTTTACTCTGAAGCTAAATCTACCAGCACCAGAGCAAATGTAGGTGCTCACAGTAACTATAGTGTCATGGGATAAACAGTTTTTTTTAATCTTTCTTACTTTTTTAATTTAAGACAATCTCAAAATAGGGTATCAGTTTTATCCATCTGTTATTGTTAGTGAAAATTTTCAATCTAATGCTCAAGGAAAATAATGCGTTTTTTTGACAGTTTTAACCAATGTCGCTTTTGATGAGGTATTCGGAGAGGGTGTGAAGGAAAGGTTTTCTGATGGAAATGGTTGTGTCCACCTGTGGCAGTGGAAGTATTCAGATGGCAGTGTACAAGTGTACACAAGGAGTGTGGAACTCCTCGGTTAGTGCATTTAATGCATTTCTTATGATGACTCCATTTACAATCTGTGGCTTGTTCTTGATAGTATTTCACCGTGTAATAGTTATATTACACTATACTTCAGAAAATTACGCCATCCTAACATTGTCCAGTTTTTTTGACTGACCAAGCTACAGAATGAACAGCTGGGGATTGTCTTGGAGCTGTGCTCTGGGGAATTGAGACAGCTGGTGAAGCGACCAGCTGTAACTCAAGCAAGTTCTCAACAGGTAAAACAGTAGAACCATAAAGTTTCTTGCTATAATTTTTTCAAACCTTGGAAAATTTTTGTTTTTTGTTTTGAGTAGAGTAATAATTCCTAGAATGTGATGAAGCAAGCAAAAACATGTTGATGTAGATTATTACAAAATGTGATTTGTCATGTGGTTAATTAAGTTGTTGATTGTTTCTGTTGGGGAATAACATCATCTTGGGAAAATCTGAAGCAAAAATAATTTATAACTTCTTTGTCTTATAGACCACACCGGTTTTTTGATAGCTGGTGAAAGATAACTAGAGAGCCACTCAAGGTCAGTAGATATGCCGTTGCTGTTATATCATTATCTCTTTAGCACTAGTATTCTAACAATATTACTTACGGCAGTCAAGTGTTACATAGTTTTTAAATGATCTTTCAAAATGAATGAGCTATGGCTAGTGGTGGGTTTTGTCAGTCCCCTCTTTTATGTTAACGCAATCATGCTTGCATGATGCCCATTTTGCGTAACGGCAATTTGCCTGACTCTATCATATTTTTTCTTGTAAAATCAAAGTCAAGTTGAACAGCTAAATCATGAATCGTCATATAGAATACTAGCTAATATGTGAATTAACTTATTAAATAAAGAAGTTACCACTTCTCTGCATTCAAGTTGTATTTTTTTAAAGTGCAGGCTTTTTCTGTGGTGGTTATCACTACATAGAATTGTAATTGAAAATTCTTTTAGGTTTTCGATCAACTCAAACTGGTTATCTTAGCCAATTACATTTACCAGTGTTATAAATATCCTAATGCAATATGCATTTGAGACGTACACGGTGGTATGCATCATTTCAATAACATCCTAATCTGTTCTTGCCAATCCTGTGCAAAATGGTATCAATAAACAAGCACTATGTTCAGCTATTTTCCATTAGCGCTGCTGCACTTAAATGTTTCATGACAAAAATCTGCGCTTGCAGCCTTCTTTACCGATAATACCCAGTATAGTCAAGCATGCCACTGCTTGACTATGCTATATTTACATTCCAAAGCCATTAATAACGTGTTATCCTTGTTTAAGTGCCGTAAATAAAATCGATAAACGATTAATGTAGCTGTAGCAATACATAGAAAAAAAAATGATAAAGGTAACCAACTAATAACAACATTCACGATTCGCTAAACTAACATTTTCGCGTTACTTTCAAACTGCAAATTGTTGGGATGTTACACCAACCAATGAACATCTCAGTTTATTGCACACTTCGATATAGTTTGTTACTTTGATGTAGTTCATCGTAAACGACCGGGATCAAAGAACTATCATGTTTTAAATTAATCTCATTTTGACCATTTAAAATTGCTTACACAAAAGATCTCCGGTTTGAAAAAAATGGGAGATTTAAGCCTCCACCATACATTAGATTAATGTGATGGAGCTCTTACAGCAGTTTTTACTTCTCTCAGTGTAATGGTTTAGGCTTTATAAAGGTGGAATGACACGGATATACAGACAGATCTTTTTCACGTTTATATATTTAGATTAATATAGTATTACATTATTTTTCAATTATTGCTATATTATTTTTTGTTTAATACTGCTCAGAAAAATTGGTTAATGTGAATACTTTTTATTTTGCAAAAAGTTGTAGTGTATGGGAATTATATTCACATATATACAACAAAGAGTCTGGCGTTATGGAATTTTAGACTTGATTATTTTAAACCTAGTTAACCATAATTAAAATGTACAGCTAATGTAGTAATGCAGCTCTTTAGCGTTTTGCATTTTACAAAGCTTTGTTACACTCTTTTCTGTATTGGTGACAGGGAAGAGCATGTTGAAGATAATTTTCTGTTGTAAACTTATGGCCGCTTGCTCTGATAAATATCTACAACTACTGGTGTTGTATTATTGGCCCTGATGAACTTAAGTTAGTTTTTCTTTCAACCAACTTCTATATGTTTGTTTGAAGATTTTGAAACTAGTTAAAACTTTTGTTCGGATTATTTCATTTGAAAACAGTTCGTTATTGGATAGTTTGATCAATGCTTAAACATTAGCATACTTCATTTTCATGTACATCACTGCTCCTATTTTGACAGTCATGCATAATCTTGTAGTCCTTCTTAATCTTGCCAGGGGATGATTGTTATAGAGCTTGGGTGTCATTGAGAGACACATACAAGGCAGCCTATTGTACTTATACTAACTGTTTGACCAGTGGAGCTAGTGCGCATGATGTTCCCCTGTCTACTTGGAGATTGTATGCACAATTTGAATTTTTAAGAGATGCAAACAGAAAGCAGAGGTAAGATTTCTATATGTGTACAGAACGAAACTTTAGATGTCTAATAGACTAAGGAGCAGCTAAAAAATGTTAACATTTTTGTTCATTTTTAAAAGTGGAATAGTGTTTTCCACATTTTTAAGACGAAAATTTAAAACATGCTTTGTACCAAAATTCACTGGTTATCATTGCAAATGTTGGAAGATATAAAACTTTAACTTGGATTCAAGACTTATCAGAATCAAGTGGATCAAAGTATTGCTTATTCATTCCTAAACAGTATCAATATCAAACTTTTAGAAATGTTTCCAAAGTGACTTTCTTGTCTTAATGTGTGGCTATGACAGAATATACCGAAATCAATGTCAGCAATTTGTACTCGAAGTAAGATTTGTGAGCAACAGCTAATAGTAATGAAATACTTAACATCGACTTCTTTTGAATGGTTTCATGGTTAACCACGAGGTAAAAGTTGTGATTTGATATTTTAGCACTGGTGTGAACACCTACACTTTTACTTTACAGCACTATAGACAACTTGATGACAATGAGTAACAGCTATATTGGGTCTATTTCTACCCTACCTACTGCTAGCATTCAACCTGCTACTATGCCTCCACCAGCTCTGACTGCAAGCCCCTACATAGTGATATCAGCACATCACCAACAAACCTCAGTTGTCACCACCTGCCGACACTCTAATAAATTTACTCTCAACCAGGCATAGCTCTACGCCCTTAGCCACTTTTGACGTCCGTGCACCCTTACCACCATATTGTGACGGCGACGCCATTACTACACATACACTTCTATTGTCAGCGTTCTATGTAAGAACCGTTTTATGTATTTCTTGCCATATATTGTATAGTATGCTCACTCAACCATTTTTGCTAGATCACACCCACTGTATGTTATTTGTCGAACATAGCCAACCAAATGCATTAGGTGTAGCTTCCTTTGTATACCTGAAACTGATTATGTAATCCTGTTTATAAATACCCATGTCATGCTGAATAAAGTCAGAGTTAAGCTTGCACACTCTCAGAAGTTCTTTGTCTTATAAACAATAACTTCAATTGCGCACAGTACATGCAGTACAAACAAAACACCATTACTACGAGTAGTAATTAATAAGCAGTTTACCGAACCTCTGCTGGACTAATATAGCCTTGGCTAATTCGGCCTTCAAAGTTCGGCCACTGGCTTGCACTCAGCACAGCTAACGCAACAGGCAGTTCGGCAGCAACCTGCAATGGTCGACCACCATTGCTAAGGGAGACTGTCGACCTGCTGGCGGGTTGTATCGCTGCTAGTACACTCAAAAGCCATCAGCAGTTCAGGGAAGCTGTGCAGGTAGGCCTAGCTACCAAGTACATACCCCCACAGTGAAATCCTGCACAATATTAACAATAAACAACGATCCTTGTGCGCTTAATATTTTCGGTCTGAGCTTACTGTTTCCTGTTCCATCTTGATTTTTACAGTTGTGAGCCGACCTGATGATTGTGCCTAGAACTCTTTTATTTTTCCATCTTTTTTCCAGCACATGAAACAATTTGTAGTCAGCCAATAGTTTTAACATCTTTTACTATTTTACCTTTTAGTACCTAGCTCCTCGATTTTTTCTTGTTGAGCACTGTTTTACTTGCTTCAGTCTTGACTGGTTTTTTCATCTCTTGGGCAGCTAATATTAATAATTAATGATTTATCTGATTGTTTCTATTTAGTCTAAGCCCCTGTGCACACCTTGTGCCCCAGTCATACTTTTACTTATAGGAGGGGGCAGGATTATAGGAGGCTGCCAATAGGAGGCCTGCCCAAAACTCATCGAAACAGATTCAAAATGAGCCGTTATGGAGATTGGTCAAATTTTCAAAAATGCATTTTTTTCACTGATGGAAAGATGACTCTCAATTTCATGAACATTAGTTTTCCAACAGTAGGTTGCACTAGTATACGTTTTTCAGCCTCCTATTATGGTTTGAACAACTAAGTTTGTACGTTGGAGTTGCCCTACATATGTTGGTTGTTGAAGCAACTCCGAGTTAAGTCACATTCTTCCTGTTGATTTTCAAAGGCAAAATTGAACTCACATAAAAATTAACGGCTTACTGTTCTAAGCTTTCGTTTCTTGAAAAGGAGAAAGAAAGGAGTAGCTGTTACACTTATAAAACTTTATGTTGTTAAGGCTCACACACAAAACTATATCAAGTTTTGCCGTTTTATTGCTCATAGTTTCCACTGTTTTATTGTCAGAAAAATTGGAGAAATAATGATCAAATTCCCCCACGCAACAGGTTTTCACATGTTTATTAAAAACTTTCTTGAAGACCAACTTGCACCCTGATTGAACTTGCTCCTCTAAAATTATATTACTAACAGTTAAACAAATGAGAATATTGCTGCAGAATTTCTTAACGGAGTCCATAAACCAGCTTTGCTAATTTAAAAAGTTGTCCCAAGCAAGAAAAGTTAGCCCATACAGTTATAATGTTCAGTCTAGTAACACAAATCGGTACATTAACACAGTGCAGTAAGAACAGCAATAGGAAATCTATTGCTTTTTTAGCAGCAAGTTGCTATATCTGGTTCGAATCTGTGCTGCTGTTCGACTTGGCAGCAGTTGCTGTCACTCTTTCATAGATTATCCGATGGGTTTTATCTCTTGCAGCAAGGGCTTAGCAATTGCTGAAAACTTTTCCACTTCATCCTCATCCCAACGTCTTTTTTGGCCTTCCCCTGTTTAGACCAAAAGATGAAGTCTTTGAGATCGAGTGATGGATTGTGACAACAAAATGCTGATCTCAATTTTTCCTAATATTACTCTGAAATATTTTATAAACGAAAACGCTGCGTTTTTCTAACACAAAAGAAAACAGGGCCATTCCAGGAGATAGATTCAATTTGGTTAAAATGTGTTTTAGCAAACAGTCATTACTTTATCACTTATTACGGAAACTCTGAAGGTTGAATTTCGTAAAATTAACAGCTTTCAAATACATGAAAACCAGCCATATCCTTAATATTTGTGATGGCTCATTCAGATTTCAGTAACATTTGAGCAGTTTTAAAGTAGAGCAAACACTTATTAGCGCTTTTTTGTGCATGGAAAGTACTTGAGTAAGTGCACTAAATGGCCTAAACGACTGCACCTCACAATGAGCTTCATGTTTGCTTGTTTGTTTATAGCTAAATATCAGCCATTTGTAGCGATGGGATTCTACTTAAAGCTATATTTTCTTAGTAAAATTCATGAAAACTGTCTAATCTCCATGTGATTCAAAAATTTCTTAGTTTTAAAACAATTGAAGTGACTTGAAAAAGTGCAAATGGTAAGAAATTTTCAAGATTAGCATGAACTACTTACATACATTGAAACTATTTTGAATTAGTTCAAACAGTAGCAATGCTGATAAATGTTTGTTGAAGTTTTTTTCATGTTGGCAGGGTGCATTACTCGCAAATCAAACTTTCATACAAAATTTTCACAAATATGAGACAGTGGATAACCAGATATTTAAGCAGAGACTCATTTGTTGGATTAAGCCGCAAAACTGACTTTTAATAATAAAAAGGACTTTTGTTAATCAATTGGGGAAAAACCATTGAAAAATCAAAAAAATTTTAAAACTTTGACACCATGAATAGGTTTCAGAAATTTTGAAATGCAAAACACACAAGCTATGTGCCATGATAAACATTAATAAGAAGGTTGAAATGATTGTGAAGCGATTGACTCAAAATAACCAAGAATGTAAAAAATTGAAAGCAACAAACAGTACAATAGCAGTCGTACAATTTTGCTTTTCCTTTAATCTGTGCGGATACTCTTTTAACGTTTTGTGTTGGAAACTAAAAAACATGATGAGTAAACCGAGGTGTTTCCCTAGAGCATATGCTTACGTGAGGGAGACGCCTGTGTTGATGAGCAAAATATCGTTTCATTACAGCTGAAAGCTGTAAGATAAAACAATGTTGTGGGCAAAAAAATTCCTACCGGCAAACTGGCGAATATAACGTTGTTATACGTTTTCAGGTAATAGCTGCAAAAGACACAAAACTTATACAAAAAACAAGACTGATCTCAAATTAGGAACAAAAGAACAGTTGTTCTAAAGTCTAGAAATAAACTAATATGGCCAAATATTTCCGTACTTTCATAGAAAAGTTTGTCAATAAGAACGTTGCCAATTTTTGGCTTATCAATAGTAGTTCAGTTTCTGAGGTCATGAAATGCTTTATCTGTAATAAATCTGGTTTTATTTGGTTTTTGAATGTTGGCAAATTACATAAGTGGTTTTATTGAATTAAAGAGACTGCTTACATTTTGCGGGTAGTTCAGCATTCCTTCCATCAGTCAATGGAGGGACTGCTTTCTGGCCAGAAATGACAGTTTCTGTACTGTTGCCTGAAACAAAACGTTAAAAATGAAGTATCAAATCCTCAAGCTAGACATTGAAGCAAATTTTTTTAGACTCGGCAATCTCTATGATTTATTTGTTCAACTGCACGGTGTAAACTATTTTTAGCATCATGGCAATGCCTTGACTGTCCGCTGTTTAATGTTTACTGCATCAAGATACACTGAAACTTCTTGAACTTCAAATCAAGATATGGCTAGTTGCTTTGACTGTACGTACTCTCTACACCTATTGTGATTTTGTGTAAAAAAAAACAAAGGATTATATTTTTAATTGAGCTGATGAAATAAAAGCAATAGTAAATAAAACTCTCTGTAACGATTTGTAACATGAACAGTTTACATTTATGCTTCAAAGTATTGACCGAATCAAGTTTCAAATTTTCCAAGAATTAAGAAGCAAATTCAACGGGGCAAAAAAGTTTACCAAAAAATATTTTCTGCATATTATTTATCCCCACCCACCCCCCCCCCCCCCCTTTGGAGGAATACATAGACTGAAGCCATTGAATTTGTAAGATATTAAGTTTAAAATAGCAATAGTTGTTATATTCTAGGTATCTGCACAAGATACCTTCTGCAATAATTCATGATTAACTACCATGCTTCAACCATAGTATTTATTTTCTGTAATTTATGAAAAGAATGTGAAAATCATTCTGCCACATGGGTGGAAAGACTGTTTTTGGGTCGGGAATAACCAAAGCACGAAAACGACAGTCGCACTTGTCTATTTTTACACTATATATATATATACACCACGACAAATAATTTTATGAATTACATGATGAACAGGCCATAATCAGTTTGTTTTACGTTATGGTGGACTCTCAAGATGCCAAATATCCCTTGGGAAGGGATGGCACATTAATACTTTGCATTATATAGTTCCTTGCAACTCGCGTCATGAAATAATGAGAACGCAATTGGATGCTGCCCGCTATGGGCTGTGGAACAAGCATCGTTTTATAAGCTTTTGTAGGCGACATCATCAAAGAAAAGTGGCAGTGGTATAATTCATTCGAAAAAGGTCACAGTTAATCTATTATTACGTGGTCCTGATGTGACCGAAAACGAATTATTACCAAAAACCATGCAATACAGACGGCAATCGAATGACAAAGGTATGAGTTTTGTCTTCGATAAATCTATTGAACAACACATTATTGAGCTTGCTTGGACATTAATTATAAAGTAATTGTTAAAATGAATACCAGCAGTAACATGTAGTTGGCTCAGTTAAGCATTGTATGTTGATCACTGATTTACCACTTCTTGGTAACAACAAATAGTCTTCCTTTTGCAATACCCAGAGTTGCAAAAACATATCATGGCCATCACACAAACATAATTAATATTATCAGGCCTAGAAAGCCATGGCAACAGTGACTGTTGAAAGCAGTGATCATTATGAAAACTAAAATGTTTTTCATTTTAGGACGTTGTTGGAGAAGCTACTGTAGAGCTTTAAGCTAGCAGCACAATTATTTTGATGGTTATAATAGTCATAGTTACTACTGTAATTATTAGGTAAATGAAATAAATAATTAAATGATTATTATACATTATTATACACTGCTCAGCGGTGGACAGGCCAAAACCACGAGGTAGAGTGCTAAAGCCTTTTGTGCTGGTGCCCGCCAATTCAACTGTCATTTGAGAAACAGATTGAAGTGCATACCCCATCTCTATTACTGCCATCTCTATTACTGGGCTCATGATTGTTTACACTGACACATCGGCAACAATGGGGTGCACTTTAATAGTGATGGGAAACTTTGCTTCTTTATATCTCTGAAATTGGCCATCACAAAAACTGGTCTGCCGTATGCATGGATGAGGGCAGCGACTAAGTGTTCCGGGGAGTGTTCTTGTCACCATTGACCACTCACCGGCCAGCTCGGGTAATGCCCAAATCATTGTCACTACAATGAATCTCTAACAGAACTGTGCTCCACAAAGCTACGTAGAGTGGCTCATTAATTTACAAGTAAGCGTCAGTGATGTAGTTTGAGCAGGCAGTGAGTTGTAGTACTTTTCATTAACACAATAAGAGCTACACACTATGGTGATGTATTTGTTTTCTGTTAACTGACAGTCTTCACTGCACAAGTGGACACCCGTGTCTAGCTGGACTCTGCGGCTAGTGGATCACTTATATACTTAACATAGGATCAACAATTCTGCTGCAATCCATATCGTATGCTGGTCAAATATTTTGATAGGCATCTGCTCCTGTTGTATTGTTCATTTGCATATTTTAAATTATTTTTCGCTCTTTCCTTTGATCACCTGGAGCCGAACTGGATGTAGTATTTATATCATATAGCATGTTCGTTAATGTGCAATAAATTTTCTGTTGTATGGTTTCAAGCCTAATATATTTCCATGCACCTCGAATACGCTGTACACTTGGTGATTGTGCCAAAAAACAAATGATAGACATTGCCACAATGTGTATTTAAGTACTTGGAAACACCATATGGATCTAATGAGAAATTACGAAGTAGGCAAAAACATATTTCATCTTTTTGCAAGTTGTGTGAAGCAGCTTTATATATACATGACGATTGCAAGTAGATGAAACAAAAATTGGGTTTTTTTTTTAAAAAAATATTATTAAGCGGTTCTATATATATTACAAAACCAACATCAACACGTTGTTAAGAATAACCTTGCACTTCCGGTTATCAAACATGATCAACTTTATTTGCTGGTCACTGGGCATGTATACCATCACACGACCATGATATAATTATAATTTAACAAATTCAATTTTTTTATGGAGATGTCTCCACTTTTTCATCAGAAACATAAGTAACATCACCTTATGAGACATGGATGCCACATATATGCCATTCTGGGTGTCACCAGGGATACTCTAAGGAGACTGCGTGAGAAGATAAAAAAACTAGAGCTATTTATAGTTTTTACATCTCAATCAAGTAAAAGTTATGTGCTATTGATTGTAAGTTTCGCTAGAATTTAAAAGTAAATGCGCTTTTAATCTCCCCCTGGAGAGACTGGTTAGCCTGTGTACCGATATTCTTTTTTATGAAATGATTTATAATAAATTTATCAGCCATTCTCTGGAACACAATGTACAATGCCACTCAAAAAAAAAACAGGTGAGCAGCAATGTAAATTTTGACGATCACAAAATTTTGAACTATTATTAGAATAATATAAAAGAAGCTGAAATGACCAATAGACATTCAGCAGTATATTTTGGTTATGATGGATTATTATTTATGAATGATGTAGATTGATAACAACAACAAAAAATAATACACCATCCACAACGACGTCTCACACTTTTCCTTTTGTATTGTAGCAGCTGACAAGAGCGAGCCAGCATCTGAGCCTCTGAAATCTAAAACGTAATTGAATGAAGCTGCCTTGATGAGTTGATGCAGTGGAAAGTAAAGCTCATGAGTTGATTGTAAATATAAACAGAGAAGTCAGTGAAATGTAGATAGTTGATTATTTGGTTTGTTAACATAATTATTGGGAGCCTAATATCAATCCAAAATGATGTGGTTATGCTACTTGTAATAATCAAATTACTACGTTTAAAAGATGTCTTTTTGCAATAGCCGAAGCGCTTTCTTCAGAGATTAAATTACTTGGGCCTCCAAAACATCCAGGATAAATTAGAAGATCATGAAGGTGGTTTGTCTTGCTAAGCAAATAAATTTAGTCATTTCCCAATATTTTTTCTAGATGATTTCATCATTAAATTACATCCATATGCAAACTTTAGAGTGCATTTCCAGGCACCGCATTGGTCATATTTTCCAATTTTGTTGCTACTACAGGGAGCCAACTACAGGATTCAGAAAAACACTCCGATACAGGTAGGTAGGATAGCGTTTGTCCGTTCGTTCCTTAGCTCAACAGTTGCATGTTGCAATAAACAATTGAATTATGATCAATATGTTGTGAGCTCAATAAATAAAAACTACTCATGTTGGAGGCATGAATTTGACTGATGCTCTGGACAACTATATACCACATCCAACACATTGATTCATTCAGCCACATCTGCATTGCACTATATTCCCTCTGTTTGTAGAGCTGTATAATATACTGAGAGAGCTGGCGCTCCCATCTCATCCCACAACTGCCGTAAAACAGCAGCTGCCATCGCCCAGTCTTAGACGACAAGTGCAAACCATTGCCCTGGTAGATGTCTGCAAGACCGGCAAAAGAAGACCAGTTAAGTTTAATACTTATCTGACCAAAAAGTATAACTGGCTTTTTACAGGCAACGCAGGGTCTTTATGGATTGTCTGCAAGCTGTTTTGCGCTTCAGCCAGTCGACCTAGAGTTGCGGCAGCCCTCACTGCCTCTCCCTTCATAGCCTATAGCCGGGTAAAGAGCCTCGCGGAACACGACAAAGCTGCTTACCATCTTGATGGAGTGCAAAGAGCCAAATCATTTACAGCTATCGCCCAAGGATGTGTACCAACCATTTGTCAGCAGGTGAAGGGTAACACTAAGGAGTTCTATATTATGAGTGAGAGGCTTCACAGTGTCTCCAAGTGTCTACTTGCATGTGCGAAGCAAAACATCGCCCTTTGTGGACACAGGAATGAGCGGCTAAATGGCGATCAACTCGCAATCGTCAAGGTGGACAATGGTGAGGAGATTGTTGTGGGTGACAATAACTAAGGTAACTTTATACAGCTGATAAAACAATGTGCTGACGCTGGAGACAAAAAGGTCACAAAAGTTGTTCATCAGCGTGCGAAGTTTCTCTTTCCATTAACACAAAATGAACTCCTCGCCGCTATGGCATCTCAGGTTATGGAGGACATTTCGAACAAAGTGAACAACTCTCCATTCACTATAATCGTCGATGAAACCACAAATTGTAGTACTGCTGAGCAGAGGTGCCTTGCTGTTAGATACCTTCATGATGATACAACTCAAGAACGGTTCCTTAAGTTTGTAAAGATGGATAGCCTTCCAGGTAGGTAATGTACCATGTTTTATAAATGGCAGAGATCTCACTATTGCCATGCTAATGTAAATGACGTCAAATATTGATTTCGATAACATGGTTGTTTCACTTCTGGGATGCACACCTGATGTAAAGGTTCCATACTATGGTCAAGTTAAATTAAACATTGATGTGTCAAAGCTTACCACTAACAAAAGCTTATCACATTGAACACTGGAATGTGGGTACTCTGATGGCTGAAGTATTGTTCCAATTAATACTTTTTTTCCTGACAGGAGAAGAAATACCCAAGGTTATTCTGCAAGAAATGAAGCAAAGTGGTATTAACATGGCGTATTGCCGTGGACAAGCTTATGATGCTGCTTCAAATATGTTTGGAGCTACGAACAGATGCGCTGCCACTATTACCAGGAAGTACAAACTTGCCCGGTATCAGCACTGTAAAAGCCAATGTCTCAATCTCGTTATTCCAGAGATTTGTAGGTCAATTTTCGATCTACTTGTTCCAGGTAGATAAGCAATTACCAATGCTATGTAGTGTTCATGAATCAATGCCATGCATTTGCAAATCATCGGTGCAGTAGAGTGGATTTTTGTTTAATCTTTGTGTCTTCAGTTTTGATCAATATTTATTCTCTCTGAATATATTTGTAAGTCTAATCTGGCAAGTACAGTCAGAACTCGTTAACTTCTTCAAGGGAAGTTCAAAACGGACTGATGTGCTCGATAAGATAATTACAGATTCAGGAAAATACTCACAAAAAAGATGCATTCACTCTAAAATACACGCTGGACTGAGAGGAAGCGTGTACACTGTTTGACATCATAGCAATTTTATTTACTATACAGGAAGCTGTAATAAATTCAGATAAGTGTTGAAGTCGGTTTCTCCTCCAATGCTAATCTGATCAAATCTAGTGCAATTGAATTTCAGGATTCGACTGTCAAAAAAGAATTTATAACAGTTACATTACAGGCTGTCTATAAATTGTTTATGCAGATATGACGCTTTAGAAGCGATGATGGATTTATTGCCGTATATCGTGGAAGGGTTACAGTACATGACCAAAGATGTGCGTTACAAAGACAGCTGCGGACAAGCACAGATACTCATTAACAGCCTGACTAAACCAACTTTCATCGTCTCTATGTTGATCTCCCGTCTTGTTATCGGTGTGACAAACCCATTGTGCCTAAAGCTCCAAGGTAACTTTAGT
The DNA here is from genome assembly GCA_945261195.1 of Cryptosula pallasiana. NCBI lineage: Eukaryota > Metazoa > Bryozoa > Gymnolaemata > Cheilostomatida > Cryptosulidae > Cryptosula > Cryptosula pallasiana. The sequence goes on along the minus strand of OX183132.1, from coordinate 37,088,497 downwards.
TCGTCATTTAAAACACTGCGATGCTTTGGTTCTAATTGTATTTGTCTGTGTCTAGTTTCAACTCATATCGTTCTCCAGCTAACCATACACAACTATTGGTTACTCAACTCCTCATTCTGTCTGATGAAAGGTTGTTCTTAACATTGTGAGACATTACATTGTAGGAAGGTCACTTGATATAGATCTTGCTGATAAAGAGGTTGCAGCAGTGATGGGCAAGATTAACAATTTTCAAGTGAACTTGGATAGTTACCATAGCACGTGGTTTAGGCAGGCTGAGAAGATAGCTGAGGAGCTTGGAGAGACGATAACAATCCCTAGACGATGCTCCAAACAAACGCAACGATCCAACATACCAGCTGAAAGCACTGAAGTTAACGACAAGCGAACCATCACCATACCACTCCTAGGTAAACATACATGTATCAATATTAAGTGAATAGCTGTCAGTTTACCGAATTTCATCCGCATTCATTATATTTTAACATCATTTTATTTATGATTTTGATATCAGTCCTTCACACTTGAAATGGATACAAATCAGTTGTAGCTAGCAACTGTGCTCCATGTTTCTTGCCTGTTGTGCATCCTAGCTTAATGTTTGGGACTCATCACACATGACATAGTTGAAATAATATGTCTTGGTTTGCAATTACAGCTGTATCGGACAGACAGCTGAAAGACCGGTTTGACCAAGGGACCAGCTCTAAGCTGCCACTAGTCACGCCCTCAGTTATAGTTTCTCCAAAATACAGACATTCTCAGGATGAACTCACCAATGAAATCAATGAGGCAGTTACCGTATACACAGGCAATTTACCATCATCCATGCACTTTCCCACTGAATTGAAAGTGTGGTTCAGCCATTGGTGAGTACAGTTTTATGTATTATATTGTTGTTACAAATTATAATATGCGGGTTGCATGCAAAATGACAATATATTGTGACTTGGCTGAGAGGGAATGGTTGATCCTGGTAAATATTTGTTATCAGTTCCATCCCTTATTATCATCTATCAAGTATGACAACTACAACTCCTACTCCTGTGTGAATTCTGGAAAACTCTTGCTGTTGCTGTTATTTCCGGCTGTTTGACTTCTATTCGAAAAGTAATGGCATATTAGACCATTATGGCTACTAACTTAGATATTTACATAAACAACCAGTTGTTTCTATTTTGCATTTCATCGTTGAGTCTATCGTGTTGGTTCATTATAGGTGGAAAATGGAAAGTGAAGGTTCGAGAATCACTGACAGTGCCATGTGTGCCTACAGTGTTGCAAAAGAGCTCAAGCTCTATAATGTACAAGCCGTGCTGCACATCTTGTGTGTGATGCCAATAACGTCCAATGAGGCTGAGCGGTGCTTCTCAAGGCTCAAAATTGTAAAAAACAACATGACATCGACTATGACTAACAAGAGGTGAGACAGAAATAACATTACTTTGTTTACTTGTAACACATGTATGGGTTATTGGTTCATGCTCTTGCACTGGACACACAAAATTGTCTACAGCTTCTCATATTTTTTCCTCAGTAGCGGAGAAATGTTTTTATGCTGATTTACCATGAGCTGAAATATTGGATAACAGCGGCAATCCATTTCATAGCAATATTTCAACAATTGTCAGCTTCCCTTACCTCATAATTTTGCAGACTCAATGCGCTGTCGCTGCTATCGATCAATAGAGATGTGGATATAAATCTCACTAAGGTTTATGGCCAGTAGACAACAGAGAAGAAAACCATGGTGCAAGAAAAGATCATAGACCAAACTATTGATTTTCATATCTTTGTAGAAACCCTTCATACTGGTTACATCTAATTGCTAGATTAGATGTAACCAGTATGTACTCATGAAGTATGAACGTACACTTTCAGAATTTACTTGCTAATCTTTCACGGTTCTCAATACCAATACATGTTTCCTCAGCTTGCGTAATAAGAAGTAAATAAAAAATTTAATACTTCAACTTAATCGTCATAACTTAGCCTCGCCTGATATCCGTGTTCTTGCATGATTGGCTACCCACCAT
>OX183132.1:36972322-37086261 GCA_945261195.1 Cryptosula pallasiana | reverse complement strand
ACTCAATTGACCTCATATGGCCAATATGGGGGTGAGGAAGGGCCTACTAAGTATGGCATTATCGTTAGTGTTATTGACAACAAAGGTTGCTTAAGACTTCACATCACAGGAATGGAAAGTAGCTCTCATGGGGGTGGGTTATCCTTTGAAGGGCGTTACGGTGAGTTAAACCGAAGTGGGTACGGAGAGTAGTGCAACCATTTTAAAGTGTGCTAGGCTTCCCATTATCCAGAACTTCATCTCTAAGTTTCTTTTTAGCATTTACGAAAAGCTGTGTGTGCTCTCCAGTCATTGGCTTGTGCTATTTTAAGAAACTGGGTAATGAGTTACTCCATTTATCCAACCCAGTAAACTTGTACATTTAAACTTTGAAGCAGGAGGTATTTTAGGGGCTGCCGAAACCCTAAAGAATTTGGGTTAGTTGGTCAAGACTTGCTGCCTCAGCTATACCAACAAGAATCCTGCCAGCACTTTTAGTTCTTTGAGTAGTTATCTGAGGCAAAAACTGCAGTCAGGCAACCAGGAAGGGAATTCTGTGCTTCAGCAGAGACTTCCAGGTTGTGGAAGGAGGTATTGGCTTTTGGCCCAGGATAACTGCAACTATACCCAGAATCACATGCAGTGACCGTAGCTGCTGTAAGAGCTTTTCCCGGTTTAAGGTTGCTGTAATAGAGTTGGAGGTGCTATAGCAGTACTGGAGGTAGATGTATCGGGTCAGGGTTAGTTGTATTTTCTTCAGGAAAGCTGCAACTGGAATGGTCCAGCTGTAGAAACTCTTGCAATGTCATGAACTGTTGAAGGGATCTGTAGTAGGGTTGAGGGCTGATGTAGAAGTTTTTTCTGGGCCAGGAGGTTCTGTGGGGGTGCCAGTATTGGGGTGAAGTTAAGGTAGAGGTACCAGAGGGATTGTCGAAATAACCGATTCCCTTCTCCAGTTTTGTCCGTAGGCTCCCACTTCTGCATCAAATGTAATGGATTTTGCTACCACCTTTACAAGACACAACTGAGAAGTGCTTCTCTCAAATACGTGAGTAGTAGTAATATATGAGCAGATCTCCCTACCAAGTGTTTTTTTGTGGATTATATTTCGGGGGTTATGCAATGGGTTACGGCGTTGAATGAATTCGCCGAGTTTATATTGTATTTCATTTGAGGGGCATTTGAGTGGCATTTGAGTGGCATTTAAGTGGCATTTGAGTTTTGATTATTTTTTTACTTAATTTGAACTTATATGGCATATAGATTTTGAATGTATGGCATTTAAGTTTTGATAATTTTTTTTACATAACTCGAACTCATATAGCATCTTGAGAGAGAGGAGAGAGGAGTTATATCTAGCTTGAATAAATACATTGATTAAAAATGAATCAATATATAATTATATACATTTATTCCATAATAAGTAGGGGTAAATCTTCCCATATAATATAGCTAGAGTCAGTAAAGACTAAGTAATACAAAGCACTAGGTCTTGTAATGATAATCAAAGCAAAGTCTTTTCCTTTACATCGCATCTTAAAAAATCATCAAATTAGTCTTCTATATGGTTAAAATTTACAGTATTTGGGAAATAATTGTAATAGAAAACATTATTTCTATTAAAATTTACTGTAAATTTTATGTAGTACGAAGTACTATAACCTTCATTTATTCACTTGAGACTAAATATCATCAGCATTCGAGATCAAGTCTATATATAAATATAAAAACAGATATATTTGTATATATCTCAATGAGTGGTGTCTACTCTTTATTGTATATGAATAAGTAATACAAATTACTACAACTTGTAATGTCAACCAATACATTATCTTCACCGTCACAATAAAAAGTTATGTATTAGTATAGAATGATTAAACAGAAATGTAAAACAACTACAACTTCTTACTAAATAGTATTTTTTTTTATTAATTATTACCTTATCATCAAAAATTGACTGTTAATCGGATGTTTTTGTAGCTCGTCGTGCCTTACGTTGTTGAGTCCTTACTCTTCTAGCTTGTCTTTGAGCGGAGTGTCGCTGTATTTTTCTTCTTTTTAGAGCAAGCTCTTTACGAGCATGCTCGATAGAAATTGGTGTGTTTACCTGATCTAGTTGATGTTGTCGTTGTTGTAATAGATAATGTAACCTCTGAATGTCTGATGTAACATCATTCCCTAAGAGCTTTAATGTTAGAAAACCTTCAGTTCGAAAACTGTTTAGCTGTTCTATCAAGTCTTTCTGTATGAATTTACAATTGTTTGAGATAATTCGCACTCTCTCTTCAATTTTTTTATTGCATATGCTTTGTAGAAGCATCAAGTCCTCTTGAGTCAAAGGTTTAGGCTGAGTTTCTGATTCTGTGTTGTTAACTATTTCCATTTTTTGTGGCTGAATCTAAAAAAAATACAGATGATTGATTTTTTTCACTTGTTTTAGTAAAATAAATAATGTATGAGTAAAAACTGTAATTTATCAAGTTTTTACCTTGATGCTCTCCTAGTAGCTGTAGTAGATGTTGCTTCTCCGTTAGCTGTTGTAGAACTGGATACTTTCTGTGTGAAAACAGTGGCTCTTATATAGCTAAAGTTGCACTGATTAAACCCTATGAACACCATCTCGTGTCAATCTCTATGAATCAGCATTTTTTCACGCAAAATCTTTGGTTTTCCTTCGCGTGAAAATAATTGTTTTATTCCCGCGAAAACATTGGTTTTCCTTCGCGTGAAAATTAATTTTTTATTCCCGCAAAAGCATTGGTTTCTATTCGCGTGAAAATAAAATTGTTATTCCCGCGAAAGTAACGATTTTTATTCGCGTGAAAATTAAATTTTTATTCCCGTGAAAGCAACGGTTTTCCTTCGCGTGAAAATAGTTGTTTTATTCCCGCAAAAGCATTGGTTTCTATTCGCGTGAAAATAAATTATTTATTCCCGCGAAAGCAACGTTTTCCATTCGCGTGAAAATAAATTATTTATTCCCGCGAAAGCATTGGTTTGTATTCGCGTGAAAATAAAGTTTTTTTTTATTCCCGCAAAAGTAACAGTTTCTATTCGCGTGAAAATAAATAATTTATTCCCGCGAAAACAACGGTTTTCATTCGCGTGAAAATAAAACTTTTATTCCCGCAAAAGCAATGGTCTCTATTCGCGTGAAAATAAATTATTTATTCCCGTAAAAACATTGGCTTTTATTCGTGTGAAATTAAATTATTTATTCCCGCGAAAGCATTGGTTTGTATCCGCGTGAAAATAAAGTTTTTATTCCCGCGAAAGCAACAGTTTCTATTCGCGTGAAAATAAATTATTTATTCCCGCGAAAGCAACGGTTTCCATTCGCGTGAAAATAAATTATTTATTCCCGCAAAAGCATTGGTTTGTATTCGCGTGAAAATAACATTTTTATTCCCGCGAAAGCAACAGTTTCTATTCGCGTGAAAATAAATTATTTATTCCCGCGAAAGCATTGGTTTGTATTTGTGTGAAAATAATTTATTTATTCCCGCGAAAGCATTGAAGTTCCTTCGCGTGAAAAAATGCTGATTCATAGAGGTTGACACGGGATGGTGTTCATAGGGTTTAATCAGTGAAAATTTAGCTATATAAGAGCCACTGTTTTCACACAGAAAGCATCCAGTTCTACAACGGCTAGCAGAGAAGCGAAATCTACTACAGCTACTAGGAGAGCATCAAGGTAAGAAGTGCTAAAATAATTATTTGTCTTTAGTTAATTGAATCATCTAGGTTTTTTGAATCTTAGTTTTTAAAAAAACAATCTTTTAATAAGACAATAATAATTTCAGTATATTTACATCATTAAACTAAGTTCTTTTACTTTTTGCAGGTATGATGACGTCACACTCCAAAGCACTTCCTAAGCTACATATTGAACCAACTACAACTACCAACAACACCGACACTATCTCCACTACAACCACCAATTCCACCACCAACGGCATTCACATTGATGATAGAAGACCCGATCCTAACACCTTTAATGATACATCTTCCTGCTCAAACATCAACATTCCTGCCGCTATAGCAATGAAACGTCATGTAGTTTCAGCTGACTCTCTTTTGAGTCCCACACCAGACTACACATATCTGCATGAGAACAGTGAAGTCAAACGAACAGAGGATAACAAAAAACCAACAGCAACATTATCTCGAGCTTCAATTTCCTTTTTATTCAGCAATACCAAGAATAATCCCATAAACAAACTTAGAGAGTTCGAATTGCTCGAGACGGCGGGAATAATGACAGGAGCTATGCAGAAAGGGATGTTGGAAATCGGAAATTTTGTGAGTCTGACGGATTTACCAATTCCTACGATATTGGAGGTTTTCGATGTCAATTACGTTGAAGATTATGGTATCTTGGATTATGAATACGTTTTAACAAACGATCATCGAATTCGAGTCAAGTCGCTGATTGACAAAGAACTTGTGGTGGAGCTACAGGAACTCAATCACCGCTCTTCGCATACCCTAGTGTACATGGGAAAGCTAGAAGAAAATCAACCCGATCTTCGTATTGTAGGAGGTAATCATCACCAAGGGCTAGAACAACGAGTTATAGCCAAAATCTTGAGAAACAAATCATTGAAACAATTGCATGCGTACTTTGATCTCATCACTTTCGATAATATTCCTGCAAACACTCTTCTGACATTCACTAGACTCTCAGTTTGGAAAAATTTGAAGTTGAAGCAGCAAAAACGAAAACAAGACACATCACCTCTACGTATCACTCACACTGTCACTTACAGATACATGACGAATGATGGATCTTTGATGACTGGGAAGATTGTCGTCCCTCCTGAGAACGTTTTGAAGATCAAAAATCATGAATGTGGTATGATTCACTATAAAAGTCGACTCAAAGTGGTACAAAGAAACACATTCTCACGATTCTGGGTGTTGAAGAAGCTTTAATGCTCCTATCTACTTCAAGTGAAAAAGAAGGAATAGCTTTCAGATTTTCCCTATTTGATGATGCTGAGCGGATGAAAAGTCATGATGATGATGATGATAACATTGATGCTTATACTGATGACGAAGAAGATGATAATATGACGGATGATGACTCTGAAAACAAAAACTTTGAGGAAAAAGATGAAGTTGTCAACAATGATAGTGAGAAAAGCGATGAAGATAACAATCACATTTCAAGCGAAGCTAACAGGATTTTGATATCAGAAATTTAATTAAGGTATGTAAATCTTCACTAGTAAGAAGTAACTACTAATAACCGTATTTTTCACCATCGTATGATGTAGTTGTTATAACGACGTCTATGTATGCTTTTGGATAGAATACGTGTACAAGTGAGTGACTGATGACTCGCCAAATCTATCAGCAACAACTCATGAACATTAAATTATATATTATTTGTATTGTGCAATAATTTGTATATATTTAGCATAATAAAGTATTTTTATTTATATTTAACATCGATAATTTAGTCAATTTGTAAAACTTTTGGGCTTACAACTCTAAAAATATTACAAAATTTCAATGTTCCGACACAAAAATAAATATTTAAAGTTATCGTCACATTTTTCAAAAAATGTTAAGACAACTCCCATTTATAATTTCTAGGCTTCGTTTTGAAAAACATTTAAAAGTTGTCGGCACATTTGGTCAAAATGGTAAGACAACTCCGCTTTTACACAAAAAATTGTGAAAATGTTTTATAATTTGTTTGAAAACCAAGACAGTAGAAGACTTTTTTACAACCGCAAGCATTATACTTTAGGGTTTACAGTTTTGTTAATTGGGTGCTGATAGCTTGTCATGATATGACATGATAATTAAGTAATTATAGTCTTTTTCATAGCAATGTTATAGATTCAGTAATACAGATGTGAAACTTGCTCTGTTTCATAACTTGGATGCGTTATGAAGGTGGATAATGCAATATTTATTTTGCAATATTATGCAAAGTAATACAGTAAGAATGAAGCGTATGGAGTTCTCAACAACAAAACAAATAAAATAATGCATTAGGTAAACTAATGACAGAACATTTTTTACATGAAATGTATACAAACATGTGATAATACAAATGAATAAAGTATTCATAAAAACACAGTCTATTGTCTGTATATATAATATATATATATAGAGAGTATTTATAAAAAAAACAACCTATTAACTATATATTTTGTGGTAAGAGATTATAAAATAGGACAGTTGCATAAAGCCAATTCCAGAGCCATGATAATACTAAAAAATATAGTGAAATAAAAAATTTAAAATTCTCCTAACAGTGCAGTTAATACAAAAATTTCTTCTTGAGAAAAATCTGGATTTTTTTGCATTTTTTGTCTAATAGACGCTAATTTCAATTTAACACAGTCATGAAAACCTTTTTTTTCAGTCCATCTTTTATATTCAAAATTAATTTAACTGAACTTAAATCAATTTTCTTATTATCAATCTTTTGGCTTTCTTGTAAATCTACTTGAGTTTGAGGATTATCTGTTACAGTATTAGATTCTAAAACACTGGTTTTTGGACTGCACTGCGCATTACAACCAGAAATTAATTCATTATTACTTTCTTCAGTTTCTGAAAGATCAGAATCTGAAGATATAAGAGCTCTCATTTTTTTCAATTCTTTAAACTGGTTTTTAAGCATAAGTCTGAGATCTCCAACAGCCGTTTTTTTAGCTATTGCCAACCATTTACTCCCTAATTCAAAAATCTAAATCAATGTTTTCAGAAAAATTACCTTCTATTGGATAGAGATATACTAACGCAAATTTTTTTGGAAAAGTAGCATTCATAACTAATTTAGAATACTTTTTATTAATAAATAAAACAAAATTATTATAACTAGCGATATCAACAATAAAAAACATTTTAGTTTTCAAAATACAACTATGTTGCTGGAGATCTCTGAAAGTTGTATGGGATTTTCCGCATAAACAATAAAAAATGAACAAGTGAGCAAAAAATGTCTTGAAAGAACTCGGCCAGGCTCATGCAACTCTCCTAATTTAAACTTCTTACCACAAAATATGCACAAAATGTTGTTTTCTTTTCCTTCCAGTGCTTTGCTCAGCGACTTTGAACAATATGCTATCAACATCATCAAAAGCACTGAAAGGAAATATTTCGGTTTTTTGTTATCAATATCTACAAGCAAAATAAACAAATTCTCATTATATATAGATAACCTTTTTGACTATGGTATATGTATATAAAGATAGTGCATATCACTTACACTTGAAACAGTCTCTATCTTCTTTTACATCTCCATCTATAAGGCTCATTTGTCTATATTTATTCAATTGCAGGTTCTCTGCTTGAACTAAAATAAAAAATACGATTGTGTTGTTATGTTATTTTTGAAAAAATTTTATTAAATTGAATGAGTATGTAGTAAATAATATTTTCATCATACTCACGTTCAAATGTGTGGCGGTCATGGTACAGAAAGGTTTCATCCTTCCCAATGTATTGGCCGCTTCCAATAAATCGTGTAGATGTTTTTTCTACAAAAAATAACGTAGTAAATGTAGAGTCATTATTATTTTACCTACAGACAAATTTACATTTTTCATAAAACAGAAAAAAATACTTACTCATAGCAATATGCATGGTAGCACTGGTCTTTTTTACCTTCTCTTCTTCACCAAAGCATTCTTCAATCCATCTCAGTGTTTCGTCATCTGTAGAGCTTAATAAAACAATAAATCAAGATTGTGATTAATTAAAAACTCTATATAATACAGTTGGATAATAAAGTCTCAATAATATACTTACATAGTGCTGAAATCTATTTCATCTATATTCAGTTTTTTAAATACTCCCTCATTTGAGGTTGTAGACCTACAAGTAATATATATATATATACGTTTGCATAAATTTATAAATGTAACTGCAACAAAATTGTAAAAGATAGTACAAAATAACTTACTCATTTGTTGTAGAAATATTGCTAGCCATTTTTTGTTGTTGTTTTGCAGACTAATGCTTGAAATGAAGTAAAAATGAAAACTGATACTGCTTATAAAAAATACTTTCTCTTATATACAAAACATTGAAGTCATTTATCAAATATTAATTCTTAGACTGATTTTCTGATCATTACTATGATAAATGATATTGTTTTAGAAAAAGTGCAAGTTGAATGGGAAGTTGGTTAAAAAATAGGAAGATAGAGATTAGATAGACGTAGGACTAATTGTTAATAAGCTTAAGCTCTACATACACTCCTGTAAACTTTCTTTCTATCTAGCTAAAATTTTTGGTACATACACTCCTGTAAACTTTTTTTCTACCTAGCTAAAATTTGCGGATGTAGAGCATCGGATAAACAAATTTTACAAGTCCTAGATTGATACTCCTTTAAATATAGCTAGCTAGGACAAAACTTACAATTCATTTGAATGTCAACTCACATCCTTTAAACATATTTTATGGCAAAAATGTGTTGTATGATTAACTAGTTCAATTGCAGTTCATTGATATGCTCTACTACAACACACACTACTTCGAACTATGTAGTCAACTGAACATATCCACAAACAATCATATAGACACATCAACAGCAAAACATCGATGCAGTGTAGTTCCATCTTTATATCATCAGACAGTAAATTAAAATGTGAGAACTTCAATTATAGTTTACAACATTAAGTATGAGTTAGGAATGTAATAAATACTTTACAGGTATCTGATAGCATTTAAATATGTACATGTAACATATAACTCTTGATTTATTAGACAAAACAGCTTCCTAAAAATAGAAAATACACTATGTATGTCAATAAATTGTTTGTATTTCACACAAAAAACACCTCCTAAAACTGAACTTATGAGATATTTTAAGAAAAGTAACAGTCTTGGATTTTCAAGCTTGTAAGTCTAACTAACAAAACTAGTGGATAAAGTCATACTTTGTTCATGTTTTTTTTAGATGATACCGGAGATAACTGGAGTTAGAGATATAACCACAATCCGTTTTAAAATTAAGTTTTGTTGGAAGTGAGTGAATTTCTCATTAAGTTTTTGGTGAAAGGTTGTACCCGTGTTAACTAATATGTAATCAAACACAATAAAAACAGGAGATAAACGTAATCAAGTTCTCTTCCTTTTTAGGTTGAATTGATAAACCTATAATTCCAAAGTCTATGGATGTTTGTTGTTTGTTATTAATAGAAATAGCATGATAATAAATAGGGCTTAGGCGTAATTGATGACTTTTCTCGAGTGACTTTATAAAGCATAACATATAGGATTAGCCGAGAGATGGTGATTAATGACTTTTCTGGAGTGAGTTTATTAGTGAAGTGACACTTACGTTATATTATAATTAATTACTTTTTAAAAACTTGTGAAAATGAACTGGTAACATTACGTCGACTGAAATAATGCCTAAAACCTCTCGCATAAATTTTGGCCTGACTAAAAACGGACTGAAAACTTTTAGGGCGAGTACAAAATTATCGTAACTCGCTATAGCGGATACTCTAAGAATTATTTATTTTCTCGTTGCTAACAATTAACGTAAATATTTGTAACGGATGTCACATGATCTCAATCGGTTTTTGCCAACTGAATCACTTAGTTACTCGTAAACATTTGATACTCGCTTGATTTTTTTCGTTGATAACAGCAATGTCGCAATTGTGTTTATCGTAAATATTTCAAAAACGGATATCACGTGATTCCAGTTGGTTTTTCCTACTGAATCGCTTAGTTACTCGTAAACATTTGAAAATTGCTTGATTTTTTCGTTGATAAAACATGTCGCAAGTATCTTTTAACAAATATTACCGTGGTTCCAATCAGTTTTCCTTACTGGATTACTTAGTTACTCATCAACATTTCATAATTGCTTTCATTAATAGTCGTTGCAAAGCAATATTGTATTTAAAAAATATTACTACGATTCCAATCAATTTCCTTACTGAATTACTTAATTACTCGCTGGTATTTCATAATTTCTTTCACTAATAATTACAAAGTAATATTGTAAATATATAATGCAGTAGATACTAAATTGACACAAATTTCATTCATATGATTTTCAAACTTAACTAATGTAATTTTTTGCCAGAAATAATAATAATTTTTAAACAAAATCAAAAATTAATGCTGATTACATGTATGGTAAACATAATAACTGTAAATATATATAACTAAAAGAAATATTTATGCTCAAGTTTCCTCTCTCTCTCCTCTAACCTCTCTCCTCTAAACTCTCTCTAGATATATACAAATACATCTATTTTTATATGTAGACTTCATCTCGAATGCTGATGATATGTAGTCTCAAGTGAATAAATGAAGTTAAAGTATTTTGTATTACACAAAATTTACTGTAAATTTTAATCATCTAGAGGACTAATGGTCTCCTCTCTCCTCTCTCATCTTTTCCTCTCTCCTCTCTCTCAAGATATCTCCTCTCTCTCCCCTAACCTCTCTCCTCTAACCTCTCTCCTCTCTCCTCTCTCCTCTCTCCTCTCTCTAGATGTATACAAATACAACTATTTTTATATGTAAACTCGATCTCGAATGCTGATGATATGTAGTCTCAAGTGAATAAATGAAGTTAAAGTACTTTGTATTACACAAAATTTACTGTAAATTTTAATTATTTAGAGGGCTAATGCTCCCCTTTCTCCTCTCTCCTCTTTCCCTCTCTCCTCTCTCTCAAGATATCATATGAGTCGGAATTACAAAAAATTATCAAAACTTAAATGCCATACATTCAAAATCTAGATGCCCTATGAGTTAGAATTATGTATATAATTATGTAAAAAAATTATCAAAACTTAAATGCCATACATTCAAAATCTAGATGTCATATAAGTTCAAATTAAGTAAAAAAAATAATCAAAACTCAAATGCCACTCAAATGCCACTCAAATGCCCCTCAAATGAAATACAATATTAACTCGGCGAATTCATTCAACGCCGTAATCCATTGCCTCAACCCCGAGGTCTAATCCACAAAAAAACACTTGGTAGGGAGATCTGCTCATATATTACTACTTATGTGACCACCTTGCTGTCAATTACTAGCAAGCACTGCTAGTTATGAGAAGCTGAAAGAAGTCCCGGATCAGAGATCTTTAATGTTTAAGCTATTCAAAGGCACCTGGCCAGACTAATGAGTTAGTTTGTTGAAGTCATGTAAGTATACATGCTCCTATATAGGCTAGGATAAAAAATTAACTGCAAAGCACACGAAACAGTCCAGCATTACTTTGCACAAATTCCTAATCATTTCTAACAAGCAACCCAATAGTGTATATATTCATAAAAGTTTATTTGTAAATGTGCAGCTAAAATGTAAGAAATTTCATTGGTTAAAACCAAACATGTGATTTAGAAGGAATGAAGTAGAATTTAAACAGACCATCAATGCTGCGGCAGTTTGACTCATCTTTTGTCTTGAACTCCATAAGCTGGCAAGCATGGACAGTAGTAATGTAGGAGCATATCTCTGTCATGGTGTTTAAGGAGAAGAAGGTTCTCTTGGTTCTAAGTACCTTCTTGTTGGCACCAGGTACTATGCGAACCTGAAATGGTACTTTTTTATGTGCACCAATTTTATTTTTTTAAATTTCGTTCGTAATTGTATGATTAACCAGGAATTTATTGTGCAAGGTTGTTTATATTGGAGTTTGTATGGTGATTTATATCAGAGGGATTGAATGTTGTCTAAAAGTGAAGTGTTTTATTATTATATTGCTATTGATAAGTAAATTATGTTGATGTCTATAATAATGTCCAAATTTATGTTCATTGATACTCATGTACATGTCCATATCAATTTCTATTTATGTCTATATTCATGTTTATGGCCATATCTGTGTACATATCCACGTCCATATCCATGTCATTTATGTCTATGTTCGTATTTGTGTACATGTCCACGTTCGTATCCATGAACATACTTATAGCTATATTTATATTCGTTTATGTATTAGAGTTTAAAAATGTGAGAAAAACCTCAACTTAAAACTTAACTCATTATGTTTGAAAAAACAAATGGTTATTAGGGAGCATACGTTTTTTTTATTACTGATAAAGATGGTTTAATTATTCATTATATTTATTAACTCTTTATTTTAAATAGGACTTTTATTAGTGCAATCGTTTTATTATCGACTGCATTGTTTATTCACAACTATGCTTAAAAGTATCGAAGGAAGGAATTGTCAAAAATTGACTGGTAACTAAACTGTATATCTTATCAGAAGTAAAAGTAAATAGTAATAGTAAGCATACTGAATGTGCATTACTGGTAAAATTAGTTTAAATTGTAAGTTACATTTATTCTTACTTTGATTTAAAATAATTTTTAAAAGTAGCTTCATTGTATTATCTATCATGTTTGTTTATTTGCAACTATCAACGGAAACAATTCTCACATGTTTATGAGTAACTACGGTTTAGGCGTCATCGGAAAAACAATTGGAAAACTCCAGAAGGAATGCTAAACAGATTGGCGATTTATCGCAGTTGACACAAAGTTTTCGTCTCGTTTTCAAACGAACCAAACTTTACGCTAGTCCTTTTTAGATTCGCTATACGCTTTGCAAAAGTAATTAATTATATGTGTTTACCAATGTGCACGTGCGCTGTGAATATTCTAGATGACCCGCTCATTGCACATTATTGCATTGTAGACTCTTGTTTTGTTTTGTTACACAACTCAATGTTATTACTTTTTGTTTCTTATAAACAAAACTTTTGGACTGAAAAATCTTAATTAGAATAATTATATGTTTATTTTACAACCCTACTGATATTTAAGTGTGAGTTTGTTTGTGTTGTGTTCTCATAGAATGTGTATTTTCTAACCGAGTTTACAATACAATGAAATGGTCAAAGATATCCCACTTATATATATGCAGAGAGCTGGTATAGCAAAAGTATAATCCATAGCTATAATAAATTACAATAAGCAATATGTAACATTTCCACAAAGCATAGCCATGTGATAATATGTTAATAGCACATAACAAATAATGTATACATGTGTAGTAATTGTCATGTCCTAACACCTCCCTGCTAGCTTGAAGTTATCCTTATTACTTCAGCGATTAGTATTCCTCTTTGAGCGTCTGGGATTATCCCTGTTGTATTCATTGCCATCAGGTAATCTAGGATTTCGACGTTTTGTTGGTGGTCGTGGTTCATGTGCTGCAGGTAATAGTTGTGGTTGTGGGTTTTGTGATGTAGTGGATATTTCATCCGGTGGTTCGTCATCTTCAGGAGAAGTATGCCTAGGACAGAGTTGATCCAAGTGTCTCTTTCAGGTTGGTCCTCTGGGCTGTACTCTGACGTTAACACTTCTGCTTCTGAACACCTTCACTACAACAGCTGCCACCCATTTAGGCTGTTTATCTCTTCTTGGTCCTCAGTATAGAGCATAGCATGGTGTTCCTACTGTGTAATGATGTACTGTCTTGGTAGATTGATTATCATGCATCTGTTTACCTTGAGCTAATTGAGCAAGTGATGGCAGTAATGTGTCGATCTTTGTTCTGATCTGTCTTCCATTCAACAGTTCACTAGGTGAGTAGCCATAAGACAGTGGTGTCCTTCGATACTGCATCAAGAACTCTTGTAATGCCGGTTTGGCTGAAAGAGTAGACTTCTTGAGAGCTTGTTTGAATGATTGAACCAGCCTTTCTGCAGCTCCGTTTGTGGCTGGTTGGTATGGTGCACCAGTAAGATGAATGATTCCTCGGTTTCTGCACCAATCCTGAAATTCCTCGGAAGTAAAAGTTGCTCCATTATCTGAAACTATAGTATGAGGGTATCCGAAATGAGCAAAATCCTCCTCGAGTAATTCGGTTGTTACTTTGGTTGATATAGAAGTGGTAGGATGTATACAGGAGTACTTTGTCTATGCATCTACCAACACCAACCAATTGGTTCCCATGAAGTTAATCGCATGATCAATGTGTACTCTGCTCCATGGCTTCTCGGGCATCATCCAAGGGTGATTGGGTAACCGATCCGGCTTGTTTTGATGCTCATTGCAGGAAGTACACTTGTGAGCAGTGTCCGTGATGTCTTGATCCATCTTGGGCCAGTAGACTGCAGTTCTTGCGAGTTGCTTCATTCTCTGCATGCCAAAATGTCCCAGATGTAAAAGTTAAAGAACTTGTCTCTGAAGAGAGAGAGGAATGACTACTCTCGTTCCATAAAGTAGACATCTGCTTTCTGCTGACAATGACATCTCCAGTTTCCTAAAATCTTGTATTGAATAGCCATCAGTCACAGTTCCAGCTTCATTGCTGTCATTTCCTTTTGGCCATCCATCCTTCAGGTATCTCATCACGGGACGAAGTACAGGATCCTTTGACGTTTCTTTCTTTAGAATCCCAAGATCTGTTGGTTTCAGTTGACTTCCAATGTTTTTGATTGTACAGACGGTATCAACATCTTCACCTTCTTCCTCTCCATCAAACTTGTCATCAGATCCAATGGGTAAGCGGCTGAGTGCGTCTGCATTTCCATGATTAGATGTTTTCCTATACTCAATGGTATAGTCATATTGATGTAGAGTAAGTGCCCATCTTGCTAGCCTGTTTGCTGCTAGTGCTGGAGTAGCTTTGTTAGGTCCAAACCGTGCTAGTAGTGGTTTGTGATCCGTTACCAAGATGAACTTCCTCCCATAGATAAATTGATGGAACTTGTTGAGTGCATATATATATGCTAGAGCTTCTTTCTGTATTTGACTGTATCTTCCCTGAGTACTGGTCAGTGTCTTGCTAGCATGAGAGATAGGTCTTTCACTTCCATCCTTGTATCTGTGAAACAGAACAGCTCCAAGACCCACCTCCGATGCATCACAAGAAATCCCAATCTCCAGAGAAGGGTCGAAGTGCACCAATACTGTCTCCTCACATAGCATTTCCTTTAGCTTTGAATATGATGTTTGTTGTTCCTTTTTCCAGTGCCACAATTCTCCTTTCTTCAGCAATTGTTGTAGTGGCACTGTTATTGTAGAAAGATCTGGAAGAAATTTGTGATAAAACTGTATGGATCCCAGAAATGATTTGAGTGTAGCTACATTTGTCGGTGCTGGCATTTTCTTTAATGCTTCTACTCCAGCTCCTTTCGCTATTCCTTGGTTAGATAATCGATGTCCCAAGTAATCCACAGTTTCTTGAGCAAATGAACATTTTTCCAGTCTACATCGTAGTCCTTTTTCTTGAAGTCGTTGTAGAATTCCACGAAGATTCCTCAGGTGATCTTCAGCTGTGTCTCCGCTTACAAGAATATCATCAAGATAAACAGCTACTCCTGGAAGATCCTGAGTAAGTTGTTCCATAATTTGTTGGAAATATCCTGGTGCAGAGCTAATCCCAAATGGTCATCTTTTCTGCAGTAGAACTCCTCTGTGTGTGCTGAGAGCTAATCTCCTCTGACTTTCTGGAGCCAAATTAATCTGATTATATGCATCTGCTAAGTCAATTTTGGTGAAGCCATGTCCTCCTCCAAATTTCCTCATCAAATCTTCTGGTAATGGAATAGGTTGTCTGTGTGTTTCCAGTTGAGGGTTGACTGTTACAGAGTAATCTCCACATACACGAAGTTTCCTTTTTGTTTGTCCTGGCAGCAGTGCTTTTCGAATAGGTACAACTGGTGTTCCATATGTGTTGAACTGAACTGGTTCCCATATTCCTTTTGCAATTCCAGCATCATATGCTTGTGCTAGATCCTCTTGAATGGCAAACGGTACCGGTCTGGCTTTGCAGAATACAGGTGTGGCCTCGTCTTTGAAGCGTATTTCCAGCTCAAAATCCTTCAGACATCCTAAAGAGATCAGGAAATTCTGAAGTAAGTCTTTTACATGCTGCTTGTAGATTCCTATCAAGTTTAATTTGATTGATCGGTTGCATTTGTTTTCCATGTACTAATCCGTCAACAGATATGCCAAGTTGCCGTATACCCTCCCTTCCAAGAAGGTTAAGATTAGGTACTTTGCTCACGACAAATTGTAATTGTTGCTTATGTTGACGTGAATCCTGATGTGTGTTGATAAGACAAACTCCTAGGATGTTAATCCGATCTTTGGTTGCTGATTCATAGCATACTTGTGTCGTTGTTATTGCTGGACTGCCAATTTTCTTCCAGTTGTCCATAGATAGGAAGTTGTCTCCTGCTCCTGTGTCTACTTCCAAGGTAATTGGATGACCTTGTGAATTGACATCAACTTGAAGTTGTGGATTTGTGCCGACTGTTTTGACTGCCTTGACCAACTTCAAAGTTTTAGCACCTTTCTGCTTTTTTCGGCAGACAACTTCCAGGTGTCCTGTAAGTTTACAGTAATTGCAAACCGAATTCCTGTACCTACATTCGACAGCTTTGTGGTTATCTTTCCCACATCTGTAGCAGCTCTGCCGAGTAGAATTAGTTGCAGGCTTTGGATTTGTCTTCTTCTTGTTTACTATTTGTACAGGATTTGCTGCCCCATGTACAGTTTCTTTTGCTACCTTTGCCGCTTCTTCCATCTCTATGGCGATGTCAATAGTTCTGGCAAAAGTGAGTTCTTCATCTTTAATTTTGAAGAGTGTTTTCAAAATTGCTTCATTCCTGACCGAGCAGATAAATCTAGTGCGTAAAGCTTCATCCTGCGCGTCGGTAATAGATGCAAAGTCACAAGTTGTAGCATCATGCCTGATTCTTGCTGCCAACTCTTGAATTGTTTCTCCTGGATTTCTTTTCATATTGCTCCAGTAACGATATCTTTCTCTGATGATGAAAGTTCTTGGGTTATATTGAGTCATCATGTAATCCTCAATTTCCTCCATTGTTAGCTTGTTGACTTCTTTCTTAGGAGTTTGCTGATCTGACCAATCTGTTAACTGTTTGTAGATAACTTTCGATTGATTGGTTAGAAAAATATGCGGTATTCTTTCTTCAATAATAGAATTAGCTCCTACGAATGTCCTGAAGCGTAGCAAGTAGTCTGTCCACAGCTCTACGTTGGGATCAAAAGCAGTAAAATTTGGAGTTGTTCCTCCTGCTTGAGCTTGTGTTTTCTGTGTAAGCAGTTCCATCAGCTGTTGATTTTCTCTCTTCTGTTGTTCCATCCGCTCCTCCATCTGCTCCATCTGCTCCTTCTGCTGCTCTCTCTGCTGCTCCATCTGTTCCCTTTGAAGCGCCATCTGCTGAGTGAGTAGTTGAATAAGCTGGTCAGTAGGAGTAGACATGTTGATTGAACAATAACTCTTGTTAAATTCAAATAATTTAAACTATGTCCACTGCTCAAAACAATTTCTTTTAAGCAGATCCCATCCTCGTCGCCAATTGTTGTGTTCTCATAGAATGTGTATTTTCTAACCTGAGTTTACAATACAATGAAATGGTCAAAGATATCCCACTTATATATATGCAGAGAGCTGGTATAGCAAAAGTATAATCCATAGCTATAATAAATTACAACAAGCAATATGTAACATTTCCATAAAGCATAGCCATGTGATAATATGTTAATAGCACATAACAAATAATGTATACATGTGTAGTAATTGTCATGTCCTAACAGTTTGTTTTTTATCCTATGCTAATCTGAGATGGTAAAAGTTGTCTGTGAATACTTTAAAACTTATAGTTGTTTCGTTAAAATACAATAAAAAAATTGATGTGTTATAAATTTAACCAGACACTGTCCGCAGTTTGAGTATGTATATATACATATATATATATATATATATATATATATATATATGTATATATATATATATATATATATATATATATATATATATATATATATATATATATATATATATATATATATATATATATATATATATATATATATATCTATATATATATACTCAAACTGCGGACAGCTGCTGTTTCGGCATTTGTTGCCTCATCAGCACAGTACAAAGGTTAGCAGGGGTTAACCCTCGCAATGACACAAACAATTGCATCAAAGCATGTTTAAAGGATTGCCGTCACCAAACACTAGAGTGCTCTAACCATAAGGTGAGCTTTGTAATCCAGCGGTAACATATGGTAAAACTATTTGATGACTACAAGTTGTTTCATGTGTTCAGAAAAAACACTGAAACAGTTCTAGAGACAATCATCAGGTTAGCTCTCAACTGTAAACTCTGGGATGGAACAGGAAACTGGAAGCTAAGGCCAAAAATATTACAGTGCACAATGATCGTTATATATTACTAGATGGATTAGTAGTAGTGCACAGGTGCCAAGAGGGACTATGGGCATAGAGTTACGCTCGGCTGAGAGGAAGTTTATTAGAGTGTCGGCAGGTGGTGACAACTTGGTTCCGGCTATTGAGGGATGACAACTCTGGTTGAAAAAGTATATAAAATTTCTCAGCCATACAAAGATGGATTTTTTATTAGTGTTTGAGTATACTC
This sequence comes from Cryptosula pallasiana, assembly GCA_945261195.1. Lineage (NCBI taxonomy): Eukaryota > Metazoa > Bryozoa > Gymnolaemata > Cheilostomatida > Cryptosulidae > Cryptosula > Cryptosula pallasiana. The sequence goes on along the minus strand of OX183132.1, from coordinate 37,067,899 downwards.
TGACATGGGACAAAATTTTCCATTTGATGTTAAATTGGGTAGATGAGTCTTCAAGTAACCAATTATGTTTGCTCAGCTCGTCGATGTATCAGAGAATGTGTTGCTGCTGGTGGAGATGCTAGAGCTGGAGGTGGTGGCAGTGTTGATTCCTCTATCATTGATGGTAGTGATAGTGTTGAGATTGGTATAGGTGCTGGAGGTGGTAGTGGTGGTGTTGATGTCAATATTAGCCGGGGTAAGAAGGTTTGGTTTGATGTGTAGTTTTAGAAGCGGTTTAGAGTTTGAAGTCATCGTGTCTACAAAACAGATAAAAATCACATTTACTTTCAATATCCTAATGCAAACAGTAAAAATATAATGAATAAATAAATAGATAATAATTGTTGACTCTCTGACAAAGATTTTGCAGTTTGAGAGCAAACCAGATAGGTTTTAGGACTACATCTTTTTGGAGCACAACTAGACGAGTTCTTCGACCATTGTTAAATAATTATTTATTATTGTTTCCCTTAATGCTGAGAGTCCTCCTAGAAGTTGTGGTAGATGTTATTCCTTCAGTCCCTGTTGTTAGAGTGGATGCTTTCTGCGTAAAAACAGCGGCTCTTAAATAGCTAAAGTTGCACCGATTGACCTGAACTCAAACCAATGAAAAGTCTCACGCGTGAAGCTCTTTATAATGTACAAGAAATTGAACAATATTTCTTCATTCGCTCGAAAACCTTATAATATTATAAAAAAAACTTTGCGCGAAGAAAATTTTTTTCATTCCCACGAAAATATTATATGTTGTAAAGGAATTTTTGCGCGGGGAAAGATTTTTTCTTTGCGCAAAAAGATTATATACTATAAAGGAATTTTCAGAAAACGAAAATTTTTTCAGTCGCGTGAAAATGTAATATAACATAAAGGGATTTTTTTCGCGCAAACAAAATTGTTTTTATTTGCGTTACAATCTTATTTGTTATAAAGGGATTTCACGCAAAGAAAAGTCCTTTCATTGGCGCCAAAATTGTATATGACAAGAAGCAATTTTCACACCAAGAAAGTTGTCCTGGTTTGCGCAAAATTCTTATATATTATAAAGAGATTTTCGCTTGAAGAATTTTTTTCTTATTTCTTATTTGCATCATCTACACTAAGTTTTGGTCTAATGTATTGTGTATATTTGTGAGGTAAATACTTCTGTACATTTCTCTGAAATAATGGTAAAACTGTTTAATGCATACATATAATGTTCTTTTTCTTCTAGAATGCAGTTATACAATAATACAACCCTCCATTTTCATACAACACTCAATCCCCCAATCTAAAGCATCATACAAACTCTAATAAAAAAAATCCTTCACAATAAATATTTAGTTAATCATACAATTACAAACAAAGTTGAAAACAATAAAACTGGTGCACAAAAAAGTACCCTTCCAGATTTTCAGGGTAACTGGTGCCAACAAAAAGCACTTTGAACCAGGAGAACCTTCTTGTCCTTAGACCCCCATGACAGCGATCTGCTCCTACATTAATACTACAAGTAGTAATATATGAGCAGATCTCCCTACCAAGTGTTTTTTTGTGGATCTGACCTTGGAGTTGAGGCAATGGGTTACGGCGTTGGATGGATTCGCCGAGTTTATATTGTATTTTATTTGAGAGGCATTTGAGTGGCATTTAAGTGGCATTTGAGTTTTGATTAGTTTTTACTTAATTTGAACTTATATGACATTTAGATTTTGAATGTATGGCATTCAAGTTTTGATAACATTTTTACATAACTCGAGCTCATATGGTATCTTGAGAGAGAGGGGAGAGGAGAGAGGAGAGATGGGAGATGAGAGAGGAGAGAGAGAGGAGAGAGATTTTTTAGTTTTCTATACATTCATGTATTTATGGTTAATTATGTACATATTTATGGCTATATTTATATTTACATAGAGAGAGAGGAGAGAGGAGATATATCTAAATTGAATAAATACATTGATTAAAAATTAATCATTGTATGATTATATACATTTATTACATAATAAGTAAGGAAAATCTCCCCATATAATATAGCTAGAGTCAGTAAATACTAAGTAATACAAAGCACTACAACTTGTAATAAAGACAAAGTAATAACAGTTAATGCATAGTTTGTTCCTTTACAATGATGTCTTTGATGTACTGATGTTATATCTTAGGAAGGAAGACTTCTGTTCTATGTGCTTTTAAGTTCGTAATGAACTAAAATAAAAAAAGTTATGTATTAGTATAGAATGATTAAGCAAAAATGTAAAATAATTACATGAATTTGAATTATAGTTCTAGTTACATTGGATAGCTTACATTATTAGAAAAGGGAAATAACTCACCAAGTTACATTGTTCAGCTTGTTCTTTCTTCAGCATTACTTTCACCAAATGCTTTTGATTCTCTTTTATCTATCTAAAAGCAAACAAAAAATACTTGCTTTATAAGTATGCTGTAATAAATACACTAATTACACCAAAAAAGTGCTTTTTTAACATGGAAAAACGTATATATACAACATTTTGTTGTAAAAACTACACTAATTACACCAAAAAGTCCTTTTTTTCACCTTTAACATGTATATATTCAGCATTTTGTTGTAAAAAATACACTAATTACACCAAAAAAGTCCTTTTTTCACCTGGAAAATGTATATATTCAGCATTTTGTTGTAAAAAAATACATTATTTACACTAAAACAGTCCTTTTTTTACCTGGAAAATGTATATATTCAGCATTTTGTTGTAAAAAATACATTATTTACACCAAAACAGTCCTTTTTTCGCCTGAAAAATGTAGATATTCAGCATTTTGTTGTAAAAATACACTAATTTCAAAAAAAAGTCTTTTTTCACTTGGAAAATGTATATATTCAGCATTTTGTTTAATTTATGGTAAAAATTAGTAAAACTCACCTATAGTGATATGATTGCCTTGAGTTATAGATTAGCTTCTTGAGCTCTTGTTCTGGACAGTTTTTTTCAGCATCATCGAAGTATAATCCATGTAGTTGAGTCTTCATTGGTTTGGTATCATCTAAGCAGGAGAGGAAGTAATGTTGTGTAACATTGACTCTTCATTGGTTTGGTATCATCTTGTCTTCAAAATCGATGTAGTTTGAGTCTTCATTGCTTTGTCATCATCTAAGCAGGTGGTAGATCTTGAAAGGAATTCCTGCTGTGTTGGAGAAATATGCTGTCTTCAAAATCCATGTAGTTTGAGTCTTCATTGGTTTGGTATCATCTAAGTAGGTGGTAGATCTTGAAAGAAATTCTTGCTGTGTTGGAGAAGTGTGCTGTCTTCAAAATCCATATAGTTTGAGTGTTCATTGGTTTGGCATCATATAAGTAGGTGGTAGATCTTGAAAGGAATTCTTGCTGTGTTGGAGAAGTGTGCTGTCTTCAAAAATCCATGTAGTTTGAGCCTTCATTGGTTTGGTATCATCTAAGTAGGTGGTAGATCTTGAAAGGAATTCTTGCTGTGCTGGAGAAGTGCGCTGTTTTCAAAATCCATGTAGTTTGAGTCTTCATTGATTTGGTATCATCTAAGTAGGAGGTAGATCTTGAAAGGAATTCTTGCTGTGTTGGAGAAGTATGCTGTCTTCATAATCCATGTAGTTTGAGTCTTCATTGGTTTGATATCATCTAAGTAGGTGGTAGATCTTAAAAGGAATTCTTGCTGTGTTGGAGAAGTGTGCTGTCTTTAAAAATCCATGTAGTTTGAGTCTTCATTGGTTTGTTATCATCTAAGTAGGTGGTAGATCTTGAAAGGAATTCTTGCTGTGTTGGAGAAGTGTGCTGTCTTCAAAATCCATGTACTTTGAGTCTTCATTGATTTGGTATCATCTAAGTAGGTGGTAGATCTTGAAAGGAATTCTTGCTGTGTTGAAGAGGTATGCTGTCTTCAAAATCCATGTAGTTTGAGTCTTCATTGGTTTGGAATCATCTAAGTAGGTGGTAGATTTTGAAATGAATTCTTGCTGTGTTGGAGAAGTATGCTGTCTTCAAAATCCATGTAGTTTGAGTCTTCATTGGTTTGGTTCAAAATCGATGTAGTTTGAGTCTTCATTGATTTGGTATCATCTAATTAAGTCGTAGATCTTGAAAGGAATTCTTGCTGTGTTGGAGAAGTATGCTGTCTTCAAAATTCATGTAGTTTGAGTCTTCATTGGTTTGGTATCATTTAAGTAGGTGGTAGATCTTGAAATGAATTTTTGCTGTGTTGGAGAAGTATGCTGTCTTCAAAATTCATGTAGTTTGAGCCTTCATTGGTTTGGTATCATCTAAGTAGGTGGTAGATCTTGAAAGGAGTTCTTGCTGTGTTGGAGAAGTCGACTGTCTTCAAAATTCATGTAGTTTGAGTCTTCATTGGTTTGGTATCATCTAAGTAGGTGGTAGATCTTGAAATGAATTCTTGCTGTGTTGGAGAAGTGTGCTGTCTTCAAAATTGATGTAGTTTGAGTCTTCATTGGTTTGGTATCATCTAAGTAGGTGGTAGATCTTGAAAGAAATTCTTGCTGTGTTGGAGAAGTGTGCTGTCTTCATCTTCATTAGCTTGGTATCATCTAAGTAGGTGGTAGATCTTGAAATGAATTCTTGCTGTGTTGGAGAAGTGTGCTGTCTTCAAAATTGATGTAGTTTGAGTCTTCATTGGTTTGGTATCATCTAAGTAGGTAGTAGATCTTGAAATGAATTCTTGCTGTGTTGGAGAAGTGCGCTGTCTTCAAAATCGATGTAGTTTGAGTCTTCATTGATTTGGTATCATCTAATTAAGTCGTAGATCTTGAAAGGAATTCTTGCTGTGTTGGAGAAGTATGCTGTCTTCAAAATTCATGTAGTTTGAGTCTTCATTGGTTTGGTATCATTTAAGTAGGTGGTAGATCTTGAAATGAATTTTTGCTGTGTTGGAGAAGTATGCTGTCTTCAAAATTCATGTAGTTTGAGTCTTCATTGGTTTGGTATCATCTAAGTAGGTGGTAGATCTTGAAAGGAGTTCTTGCTGTGTTGGAGAAGTCGACTGTCTTCAAAATTGATGTAGTTTGAGTCTTCATTGGTTTGGTATCATCTAAGTAGGTGGTAGATCTTGAAAGAAATTCTTGCTGTGTTGGAGAAGTGTGCTGTCTTCATCTTCATTAGCTTGGTATCATCTAATAGGTGGTAGATCTTGAAATGAATTTTTGCTGTGTTGGGGAAGTATGCTGTCTTCAAAATCTATGTAGTTTGAGTCTTCATTGGTTTGGTATCATCTAAGTAGGTGGTAGATCTTGAAAGGAATTCTTGCTGTGTTGGAGAAGTGTGCTGTCTTGAAAATTGATGTAGTTTGAGTCTTCATTGGTTTGGCATCATCTAAGTAGGTGGATCTTGAAAGGAATTCTTGCTGTGTCACATAAGTAGGAGAGAAAGTCATGTTGTTTTACATCTATCGTTGGTGTTGGTAGATCTTGACCACATGTTTATAGTCTTTGCTACTGCTGCATTTCGTCTCAAACAAGAGTCCAAAGTAGACATCATAACTACAAAATACAAAAAATTGTTAGTTACAATTGATTCATTTATTTTCATTGGCTTTATCTACATAGAGTAGCGAAGAAAAAGTTTGTGTGAGTATAAAACTATCTAGTAGAGATAAATTTATATCTAGGTTCAACTAGCATTGAATAATTATTATTATTGTGAGGGACGCCAGTACAATCTCATACTCTATGGATATTTTCTACTTAGTAAGATACGTTCTCACAATTACCGTCTAAGCCTGAGTCTCATTGTTCTATTCTTTTGTCCGACGAGTTAAGCTTTTATCTCCGAAATAACTCACTGTCTACATTTATGTCTACTCACTACACGCTGTCTATGTCTATGCAAGAGTCTATTGTTTACATGTACCTACGATACTATTTAGTGCGTTCTACCTTGTACCAAATAATTATTTACTACAATTTATTATATCTTTTTCCACGTTTTTAATTATTACAAAGTGGGTGTTGATGTAAGGGCAAGGCGTGGCTTGCACCAGTATTTTTACTCAGGCGTGGTTAATAATGTGTGCCCGCCTTCCCTGTATTTAACTTGATGTTCATGCAATAAAGTTCAGAGTTAGCCTGACTCTCAGATGATTCTCTCTCTCTGAAGCAAGCACAGCTAGGAGCACCAAAACTACCAGCGCTGGACAAGTCGACTATTAGCAAGCACGACGCTAAGGTGGAAAGTGAGAACGGTACGCCCTATCACTGTGTATACCCTTGCCTGAGGCAAGGATTACAACACAAGGCCTAGTGCACTAATAGTTCGGCTCTTACTAAATTCGGATTCGGGGAATCCAACAAGCTAGTCAAATAATAAATTGCAGGAAGTTATTGTCGATCTCGGCTGAGCCCAGATTCGGCTACAAAACTTCAGCATAATTCGGATTCGGGGAATCCAACAAGCTAGCAAAACAATAATTGCAGGAAGTTATTGTCAATCTCGGCTGAGCCCAGAATTGGCTACAAAACTTCAGCATAATTATTGTCCGAGCACAGTTCGAAACAAACTATAAACTAGACAAGTAATTCCTGAGGAATTAATGTCAGAGCACAGTTCGAAACAAACTATAAACTAGACAATAATTTACAATTATTGTCGGACCTCGTAAAGGTTCGGACACAGCCAATAATTACAAGTAATTATTGCACGCACTCCACCACAGATTGGACCACACGCAAAACTGCACAAGCCAATGTACGCCCTGTGAACAATAATAAGCACATTATTGAACGCTGACTTAGGGTCGAACAGAGCATATCGGGAGAGTGTACAGGTGGCTACCACCCAGACACGAAATCCTGTACATTGGTGGCAGCAGTGGGATTGCAAGGCCCACAGAGAACTCTCAACCTCCCGAACCTAGGACCCAAGCAGCAAGATGACATACAGGCGAAGGGCAGTCAGCTCAGACAGAGAGGGCTCCTCCATGCAGATAATGGGGACGCTCACCGACATTCTAGAGAGAATGACCACGTCAACCACAAAAAGCAAATTCAAGGCGCCACACTTCGATGGAGAGGGTGACGTACACTACTTCATACAGCGCTTCGAAGAGGTGGCCGGAATGAACCGCTGGACTCCCGAAGAAGCCACGGTCCACCTTCGCCATGCCCTAACAGGGAAGGCAGAACAATGTGGACGCGGCCCCACACAACCTGCCATTATAGAAGCATTAAGGGCCAGCTTCGGACTTACCAGGACGGAGGCCCAAGCCAAACTAATGGCGTATCGCAAACACCCAAGAGACACATTACGGGAGCACGCCTCCAGCGTAGAGAAGCTAGTGGAAGCAGCCTACGAGGATTTACCACAAGAGCACCGGACGGAGCTAACCCTCCAAACGTTCCAAAGCACGCTAGGCCACGCATACCTGCAACGACACTTGCTGGCCATCCGGCCCACCCACTTAGAGGAGGCCGTAAGAGCCGGCAATGACTATCTACAAATCCAACACAATCCACTTCCCCAATCTAACGTGCGGACCATTCATGAAGGCCCCCCCGATCAGCCTACAGAACCGCCCACCGGCGAGATCTCCTGCCGAGAGGTAGAGGACCCTCTGGCCAAGCTACTAAAGACGGTCGAGGCCCTCAGCAAAGAAGTGGCCGACCTACGGCAAAAGCCACAAGGAGGACCTCCCAAACGCTGCTGGGGCTGCCAGCGCACTGGACACCTCCGTAGCCAATGCAAAACTGCTCCGTGGACCGCACGACAGGGAAACGGGCTCGGCCCGCAGTAGTAGGGCCACCTACTAGCTGCACAAGGGCAATACACCAACACAAGACACCATATACCAAATATCGTAGCCAGAAGACTACGCCACAAATAGGGCCGCCCCAGATCGCCCTAACAAACCGGTTCACTCCCCTGAGTGATGAAGAAGAAGAGGAGGAACCACCGTTGTCAGAAGGCGAGGAAAACGAGACACCCCCCTTGAGCCAACCAGAAACCACCACTACACACGACAGGCCTAGGAGAGAGCCAAAAAAGCCAGCTAAATTTACTGACTATCAGTGTTACAGAACACGAGAAGTGAAAGAAGGGGACAGAAATGGCGAAGAAAGAACGAAAATAGAAGAAATAACTTACCCGCCATGGCAGAATGAAGTAGAAACGAAGAGAATAATAAATTCACGAAGAGTAGACAACTCCGAAACGGGAATACCAAAAAAAATACTTACCCGAAGCGAGGAGACAACTCCCAGGAAAAGGGCTGCCTCCGAAAACGCCCCCTCACCGGAACAACACACCCACCGGAACACGTGGCCAACTAAAACAATAGAAAGGGTGGCACCTACAACTCAAGAAGGCATGCCTAACCAGGCACTCTGTGCAAATAAAAGTACCAGACCAATGGGAAATGCCACACACTACCGAAAGCAGTGCTTACAGAACATCACCAGGATATTAGCAGAGATGGAGAATGACGGCGCAATATCCACAGAAAAAGACCCGACCTTTGCCGAAGCACTACTAGCAGGGACACGCACCAGTCGGGCAAGAAAAAGAACAACTTCAGCACCTACAAAGGTAAATAACATTACATTAGCCGACGACGGTGCTGCTAGATGTCGAGTTCGAACACCAGCCACAACAACAACTCCTCTACCCATATCACACACGAGAGAGACCTGGAAGTCAGATGAGACATCACAAGCCATCAAAAAAGCCATCTACCAAGTACAAGGAGACACATGGGGTTGCAAGGTGTGTAGCCTCCAGCTGAATAAGAAAAGAATAATGTATCACGTACATCAGCATTACACCTACTTTTTCTGTGCCTGTGGCAAGAAAAGCAGCTCGCGTGACACGATATTGAAACATATCAGGACCCAAGGAGGAGAAGCTGCACATGGTGGAGAGGCTCGACCCCTGTACGAAGTAGATGAGCCATCCTACCCCGAATTCTGCAGGACCATGAAGTGGAAGAAACCAGCCCCTTTCGGCACACCAACTCCAATTAAAGAAATAGAGAAGCTGCCAATACAAAAAAGACTTGGTGATAAAACTAACGATACCCCTGCCAAAATAGCCAGGATCGACATAGCCGATCACTACGCTGACAAGAAAACACTACGGATGCCAATGGGAGGCAAAGAGGCAGCATACCGACGCCACCTTGCTCAGCAAGAAAACATACCCCGAACGCCAAGCACCGAAAGGGAAAGGAGGAGACATAGAGAAAGAGTAGATGAAGGAAGGAGAGAGGATAAATACAGACGCATCCAACGCCTAGAGGAAGAGTTATACCAGGCCACCCGTGAGGCATACAAACAATTACAACGAGTGGAAGAGATAAAGACGGCTATCCAGAAAGAACGAGGACAATATTAAGAGACATATTGGGCAAGTGGCCATTACATCTTTCTTACACACTATTGCGTCCCTTTTTATTTTTATTGACCTTATAGTTGTCAATGGAGGGGAGTGTGTGAGGGACGCCAGTACAATCTCATACTCTATGGATATTTTCTACTTAGTAAGATACGTTCTCACAATTACCGTCTAAGCCTGAGTCTCATTGTTCTATTCTTTTGTCCGACGAGTTAAGCTTTTATCTCCGAAATAACTCACTGTCTACATTTATGTCTACTCACTACACGCTGTCTATGTCTATGCAAGAGTCTATTGTTTACATGTACCTACGATACTATTTAGTGCGTTCTACCTTGTACCAAATAATTATTTACTACAATTTATTATATCTTTTTCCACGTTTTTAATTATTACAAAGTGGGTGTTGATGTAAGGGCAAGGCGTGGCTTGCACCAGTATTTTTACTCAGGCGTGGTTAATAATGTGTGCCCGCCTTCCCTGTATTTAACTTGATGTTCATGCAATAAAGTTCAGAGTTAGCCTGACTCTCAGATGATTCTCTCTCTCTGAAGCAAGCACAGCTAGGAGCACCAAAACTACCAGCGCTGGACAAGTCGACTATTAGCAAGCACGACGCTAAGGTGGAAAGTGAGAACGGTACGCCCTATCACTGTGTATACCCTTGCCTGAGGCAAGGATTACAACACAAGGCCTAGTGCACTAATAGTTCGGCTCTTACTAAATTCGGATTCGGGGAATCCAACAAGCTAGTCAAATAATAAATTGCAGGAAGTTATTGTCGATCTCGGCTGAGCCCAGATTCGGCTACAAAACTTCAGCATAATTCGGATTCGGGGAATCCAACAAGCTAGCAAAACAATAATTGCAGGAAGTTATTGTCAATCTCGGCTGAGCCCAGAATTGGCTACAAAACTTCAGCATAATTATTGTCCGAGCACAGTTCGAAACAAACTATAAACTAGACAAGTAATTCCTGAGGAATTAATGTCAGAGCACAGTTCGAAACAAACTATAAACTAGACAATAATTTACAATTATTGTCGGACCTCGTAAAGGTTCGGACACAGCCAATAATTACAAGTAATTATTGCACGCACTCCACCACAGATTGGACCACACGCAAAACTGCACAAGCCAATGTACGCCCTGTGAACAATAATAAGCACATTATTGAACGCTGACTTAGGGTCGAACAGAGCATATCGGGAGAGTGTACAGGTGGCTACCACCCAGACACGAAATCCTGTACATTATTTTGTTAATAATAAATAAGTAGAGTCGGCTACTTTACTAGAGCTTGGACAAACACTTATTTTAAAAATGAATAATTAGAGCTTTCTACTAGTGTTAAATAATTAATGATAATAATTTACCTTATCACCATTTAGAGCCAGATGATTTAATTAACTAAAGACAAATAATTATTTTAGCAATTCTTACCTTGATGCTGGATGTTCTCCTAGTAGCTGTAGTAGATGATGGTTCTCCGCTTGCTGTTGAAGAACTGGATGCTTTCTGTGTGAAAACAGTGGCTCTTAAATAGCTAAAGTTGCACTGATTAAACCCTATGAATCAGCATTTTTTTCCAATGCTTTCGCGGGAATAAATAGTTTATTTTCACGCGAATAGAAACCGTTGCTTTCGCGGGAATAAATAATTTATTTTCACGCGACTAGAAACAGTTGCTTTCGCGGGAATAAATAGTTTATTTTCACGCGAATAGAAACCGTTGCTTTCGCGGGAATAAATAGTTTATTTTCACGCGAATAGAAACAGTTGCTTTCGCGGGAACAAATAGTTTATTTTCACGCGAATAGAAACCGTTGCTTTCGCGGGAATAAATAATTTATTTTCACGCGAATAGAAACAGTTGCTTTCGCGGGAATAAATAGTTTATTTTCACGCGAATAGAAACCGTTGCTTTCGCGGGAATAAATAATTTATTTTCACGCGAATAGAAACAGTTGCTTTCGCGGGAATAAATAGTTTATTTTCACGCAAATAGAAACCGTTGCTTTCGCGGGAATAAATAATTTATTTTCACGCGAATAGAAACAGTTGCTTTCGCGGGAACAAATAGTTTATTTTCACACGAATAGAAACTGTTGCTTTCGCGGGAATAAATAGTTTATTTTCACGCGAATAGAAACCGTTGCTTTCGCGGGAATAAATAATTTATTTTCACACGAATAGAAACAGTTGCTTTCGCGGGAATAAATAGTTTATTTTCACGCGAATAGAAACTGTTGCTTTCGCGGGAATAAATAGTTTATTTTCACGCGAATAGAAACCGTTGCTTTCGCGGGAATAAATAATTTATTTTCACGCGAATAGAAACAGTTGCTTTCGCGGGAACAAATAATTTATTTTCACACAAATAGAAACAGTTGCTTTCGCGGGAATAAATAGTTTATTTTCATGCGAATAGAAACTGTTGCTTTCGCGGGAATAAATAGTTTATTTTCACGCGAATAGAAACCGTTGCTTTCGCGGGAATAAAGAATTTATTTTCACGCGAATGGAAACCGTTGCTTTCGCGGGAATAAACAGTTTTTATTCCCGCGAAAGCATTGGAAAAAATGCTGATTCATAGGGTTTACTCAGTGCAACTTTAGCTATTTAAGAGCCACTGTTTTCACTTAGAAAGCATCCAGTTCTTCAACAGCAAGCGGAGAAGCATCTTCTACTACAGCTACTAGGAGAGCATCAAGGTAAGAAACGCTAAAATAATTATTTGTCTTTACTCAGTGTACTTAAGGACAGCTGTAAATCAGGAGTCACGCCTCCTGCACATCCTATAGACTATAGTTGTTACACAATATGGCCAGCTCTCATTGTAAGCAATGCAAAAGTTGTCGCCTCTGCCATTTGCCTGCAGGCTCGTTTACGGTGCTAGCCTTCTGATATTTTGATAGAACCTTCAAAACATATCATTGATTGTGTTGAGAAATAGAAATGACTCTCAGTTCTCTCCAAAATATGTCAAAAATTGGGTTTTATAAGGCTGTTTTTTGCAAATTTTAAGTGAAAAAGTTCTTGCCTTTGCCATTTGCCTGCAGGCTGATTTCTGGGGCTAGTCTTCTGATATGTTGATAGAACCTTCAAAACATATCATTGATTGTGTTGAGAAATAGAAATGTCTCTCAGTTCTCCTAAAAATATGTCAAAATTGGTTTTTTTAAGGCGGTTTTTCGCAAGTTTCAAGTGAAAAATTTGTTGCCTTTCCCATTTGCCTGCAGGCTGATTTCCTGTGCTAGCCTTCTGATATGTTGATAGAACCTTCAAAACATATCATTGATTGTGTTGAGAAATAGAAATGACTCTCAGTTCTCTCCAAAATATGTCAAAAAGAGGTTTTTTTGAAGCTGTTTTTCGCAGGTTTCTAGTGCAAAAGTTGTCGCCTTTGCCATTTGCCTGCAGGCTGGTTTACGGTGCTAGTTTTCTGATACGTTGATAGAACCTTCAAAACATAACATTGATTGTGTTGAGAAATAGAAATGACTCTCAGTTCTCCCAAAAATATGTCAAAAATTGGTTTTTTTGAGGCAGTTTTTCGCAAATTTTAAGTGAAAAAGTTGTTGCCTTTCCCATTTGCCTGCAGACTGGTTTCTGGTGCTAGCCTTCTGATAACTTGATAGAACTTTTGAAACATATCATAGAATGTGTTGAGAAATAGAAATGACTGTCAGTTTTCCCCTAAATATGGCAAAAACTGCTTTTTACAGGCTGTTTCTTAGCAGATTTTTAGTGAAAAATTTGTTGCCTTTGCCTTTTGCCTGCAGGCTGATTTCTGGTGCTACCCGTCTGAGAATTCGATAGAACTTCCTAAACATATCTTGGAATGTGTTGAGAAATAGGAATGACTGTCAGTTCTCTGACAAATATGGCAAAAACTGGTTTTTATAGGCTGTTTTTCGCAGATTACTAGTTCAAAAGTCGATGCCTTTGCCATTTGCCTACAGGCTGGTTACCGGTGCTAGCCTTCTGATATTCTGATAGAACTTCCAAAACATATCATAGAATGTGTGGAGAAATAGAAATGACTCTCAGTTCTCTAACAAATATGTCAAAAATTGGTTTTTATAAGGGTGTTTTTCGCAGCTTATTAATGTATAATCCACAGTTTCACCAGTTACAGTCTCAACATAAACATGTAAATCGATGGTGTAAAACTATTCTTTTTGATCCCCAGTGGTGTCATATCATGGAATTGCAGAGGATTTACATTTATGTTATGTAAAAATATCATACACACTGGCACCAATATGATACCTGCGCTCAACTGCCTACTACTTAAGATCAGTTTAATTTTTTTATGTTAATTTTGGTCATTATTTGCTAAAAAATGGTTGTGTTGCTTAACTTCATTGAATCTCCTAAAAAACACCTATACCAGAAGCTTGGCATCCTTCTGCTTAGTTCAACTCACCACTGATGCCTATTCATCACCTACTACTGTGGTAATTAATTATAATAATACAAAGCATTCACAGCATTGGCTATAGAATTAAACTGTTACAAGCTGAAGTGAAAGCTGTTAACTTTAATTGCCACAGTGGCTAGTGTTCTTTACTACTATGAGTGAAGTTTTGCATAGCTATCCAACTCCAAAATCAGTGAAGCGTTCAGGCTACATAGACTGCAAGACCTCCACAGAACTAGATCCAGCATTTCTTGGTTATATAAAAAAAGTTGCTACTAACAGCCAATCAAAGTCTGCTTATTGGAGATTCATCCAATCACAAGTTTGTACAAATTAGTTTGGTTTCTCCACAGTTTGTGCTCAATGGTTTGTGAGGTTAGAGAACATACCTTGCTTACTGGATATTTGCACATAGCTACAGATGTTTAACCAGGGTTTCAACTCAGTCCTACTTACTACAGGAACCTTTGCCAAGCACCCATCCCTGTAATAATAACATAATTAACTAGCCGACGCTATTAAAATCACTTGAGCGATAACTACAAGGCAACATAAAGAGAGCACAACTTCTCAAAAACCGTGTTACAATATGCACTTGAGCATTTCAACATTCTTTCATAGAAACTGAAGTCAGGAAAAGACAATTCCAAATCAAACTTGTTATCAGCTAAAAACGGTCCCTAACATTAATCTTTGTTATTAATTTATAGTTAGACATAACTTTGCGCAGTCAAAAACTTGTTGTTTTAATAACTTACCGTAATGTCAAAAGACTGAAGATGGAAGAATTGAAGTAAGAAACAACTCATGATGACATTGTTTGTACAATCCATTTATAGCACAGTACTGTTAGCGAATTGTAAATTCACAACAAACATTCATTATCGCTTAGAGAATAACCCAAAAAGAATTACATGACATCGTAGAAGGATGAGGATTACACTGTTATTTGATTAAGTTAACAAATCAATGAACAAGAAGCATTGAATTAAATGGCGGTGAAGCTGAATCACATGAAAACAAGGTTTGGTGTTACCAGCATTAAAAAAGAGAGAAAGAAAAGTGAGGGAAAATGAAGGGAATAAGGGTTGGGGGAACTATTGATCCTGTCAATGTCACTCATCTAATTTCATTACATCAGTTGGTAGTAGAGCTTTATATTTTGCCAAGTTATCATACATGTAATTATTATTGTGTCACACGACACCCTCCGGGTAAATATCTTGAGCAACGGCTAGCTGAGGCTTCCGCTCCTAGGATTCATTCATGGTGCTAAAATGTATCATATCAGTCTAGCAGTTAATTTTGGTACTAAAAGAAAATTAGTTACTTGCCCACACCTTTTAACAAAATCAATTCCATAAAATAACACACTAGCTATTACATCACGATTTTTGGTGATAAAAAGACCTACAGAGACCATATGATGGCTATAATACGATTATAAAAAAGACGGTAAAAACTTCCAGATTTGACTGAATGTGCAACAAGGGGCTCTGTATACTGCTGTCAAAATTGCAGACAAATCTAATGGCAGCAGGCAGAACTCAGGCACATACATCGAGAGAACTTGTTACAAAAAATGAGGAGAAATTTTAATGTGAGTGTAGAGAAGAGAGTTTTATATATAAACATGTACTTACCAGCCACTGGGACTGCAAAAGCAAGAGAATGAGTCAAGAGAATGTTGCTGAAAAAGTCTACAATGATCTCGCTTCTGTTGAAGTTCACAGTTCCGTTGTTGGATCATTTGTAGCGAGGTTAACAACGAATTGCTCTGTTGGCGAGGTAGCACATGTGGAATGGAGAGTTGACAAAATCCAGCTTAGTAGCTTGACCAGCCTCGCCACTTCACCTGCGCTAAAGCCAAATAAGAATAAAATTTCAAAATAATTGTAGCATTATTCAATATACGCCAGTAATAAGCAAAAAATAACAAACTGCTGAAAATATTCTCAAATAATGTTTGACGCAATTAAAGGCAAATAAATAAAAAATTTAAAACTGGTTTAACAAAAGTCGCAAATGAATAAATGAATAATTTTTTGTAACTACTCTCTGACTTCAGTTTATAAATGTTGAAGTATATCGTCATGCTGCCAACAGACAAACACATTTCATATTTCAGTGCAAGCCTATTTTCACTTAATGTTCTCACTGCAGATTACCTGACATGTTATATTGAATGTTTGATGGCTGGCTCTTAAGTTATTTAAGCTGAGGAGTGTGAAATAAAAACAGAAACCTGGGATATTAAATAGTTTTTACTGTTGTATGCTGATAGCAAGATGTCATTGCAATAGCATTTGATACAAATGCTTCAAGTAGCAAATCAAGAGTTAAACTCAGCATTAGTACACTCACCAAAGAACATCAATGGAAGCCACACAGCAGATAATCAATTTTGTTTCACATGTTATGATGAAATTTAATGCTATGGCACTCATACAACTAGTGAAGAATGGGGAGAGCAGTGGGGACAACTCTAAAAAATCATAGATGACAAACTCTTTTATATCTTGAATAGGAATTGCTTCAATTCTTACATTATCTGGATTACAGTTGTTGTTTTCGTTAGTATTAACCTGATGATGAAAAGTTGGTGATTAATCTATGCCTAAAATAACAAAGAAGTAAAGTTATGGTACAAAAGCCAAGTAAGCCGGTAGGGAAATTAATGGTTTATCTGACAACCGCAATCCTTTCAATTTGATTTGTTAGAACTAACCAGGTCTCACAGCAAAATACAACTAAATCACTGTACCAAAAATTAAGAGAAATCTCTGGAGCAAATATTTTATTGAACAGTAAACTTTCATTAATGAAGCTGAGCGACTAAGCTGAACAATTCAATAAAAATTACAAATCTCATTCGGGAGGGAAGGCAAGATAAAACGGTTGCGTTTTAATAACCTTCAAGCACGAATAAAAGTACTTGAATATATCAATAATTTTATTGAATATGAATACACAAACTTCCGTAGACATCGGTGAAATACGTACATGAATACGAAAACTTCAGTAAGTCTGAGTAAAATATGTTTATGAATATGGAAACTTTACAACGAAAGTGTAACACACGCTAGTGAATATGGAAACTCAACAATCGATTGGTAGAATATGTTCTATCAATATTAATAAGCCAACAGAAACAAATGATTAATATTAATGAATGTGGAAATTCCAATGGATGGAAGGGAAATATGTTAATTAAAAACGAGATTTCAAAGTAAAAAAGAGTTTGTGCTTCTAATACATGAGATCCAAGTCAAAGAAAATTATTGTTTGTTTTATTCATTTCAACACAAAAAATATAGTAATTGAAAAAGGTTAGTGGTGAAGCGGTGGACCATGTTTATGAATTATGAACATTCACTGATACTCCAAGAAGTTACATGGACATGCTAAAGTAAATTAACACGGATACTGATGGGGAAAAATGAAACATGTTTTTGCATGTTGAAACATCAAAATAGATTTACTCATGAAAAGAATGTGTAAACATGTTGGTAGGTGAAAAATGAACCTGAAGAAACGCCACACTTGTATTAAAATGGAAACAAAACAGTGTTTATTCAATTTTGTCTTTAATTTTAATTATCATCAACATTTAAGGGGGTATTAAAATGAGTAATATATTCTCATCACAAAACACTTTCATACTAATACTAAAACATGAGAATTTCGATGTGATCAGTTTAGCCAGTGTGTAACTGAAGTATTATTGCAGTTGCAAGTTGATAAGCTGTGATCCAACTCATTGGTAAGTGTGATCCCACTATGTAAGCGCGCTCTTGAGAACTTTCAAGGTGGAATACAATGGAGTAAATTAAATTAACAGGAGTGAATGGTCAGAAGTATTTTGAGAACGTTTCTAATGTTTGTTGGTTGGTAGAAATGTTTTGCTCAATCATTACAATTGCATCATATGGCTAGCTGGTCTCCCACAGACAGTGAAGTGCTAAAGCAATAGAGTAATTTCTCAGTGAGAGATTAAAAGTTTGTTGAGTATTGATCTGCTCCAAAGCTAGGCTTTTAAAATTTTGTGAGAAAACTTTCTTGATTTTAGGAGTAACCCTATGATTGATATTAGTAATATTAAAAACTATTTAACAGAAAGAACTCTAACGCAGGAAGAATGTTGTTATTGTGGACATTTGGAGTGGCAAAAATGATTTATACTTGTGAACATTGCAGTTGAATAGATTCATAGATATGATAATTTTGGCCTGAAAATGTTTATGAATATAGATCATTTTGCATGAAAGAGTGAAAGGTGTTTATGCATTTAGAAATTTTAATATGATAAAATGAACTAAGTTTGTGGATATGGAAGTTTCAGCTGACCAAAGTAAAATAATTTTACAAATACAGAAATTTGAATATGACAAAGTGAAGCATTTTCATAGATATAGAAACTTTGACATTAAAGCATGCCAGCCTGATCACTTTTTGGTTGAATTTCTGAATATTCAAGTCTTAAGCAGCAGATTGATGTATTAAATAACCCTCTATGCCCACTCAGTCATGATTTACAAGCTTGCCAAAAGCCCACTAGCCATAAATGCTCGTCGCATAAGCTGAGATTGAGCTTTGTATAACTTCTATTGATTGCCAAGTACGTCATTTTTGGATTGTGGGAGTGGTAAGTTATAATAAATAATAGTAAATTTTTATAAATGAAGTTACATCGTATGCAATTGAAATGAAATGTGATTGGGCAATTCATTTAGTCTTAAGTCTACTGAAGGTCATTGCAACAGGAATAAAGAATCCTTACAAAGACAACCCATAAAAAATTGATTCTAAGATTAATAACTCATGTACATATAACAATTACTCAGCGACTTCCTCAGCAATTGTATGATTTTGCAACTTCTTTTTTTCGCTAAGCCATTGCTAGCATTTTATTTGAGGTAATCGCCAGGCTTTGATAGGGATAAAAAAATCACAAGCCAATCACATTGCAGAAGAACTTTACCCTAGTTTTCAATAGTGCCTTGTCATATTCAGTGCTCCGATCTATCAACGATCCTATAATAAATTGAAGGCTGTGCTTTGTAACAGCGAGTTTGACCGGAATCGCTGAAGAATAGGTAGTAACAAAAATTTGTGCAATTTGGGGGAGCGACTACCCCAATCGCTAAGCAACATCGCTAGCACGATCGCTATATGTACATGAAGTATTAATGTTGGGCTTTCCAGTTAAGCGCCATTTTTCATATGGCTTGAATCTTCATGCTGATCGCGTAAAATCTGAATGTAGTTTCTCTCAATATGGACACAAATAATGCACACGCGTAGTGAACAAAATCAACGCTTGTTTATTACGAAAATTTCATATGTGAAATAGCAACAAGAGACAATTGCGAGATTTGTCAGGTGGTCCTATTCCAATATGATCACAATCACAAGGATCATCTAAATTCTTTCCATCAATAGGGTAGAAAAAAATTGTGCTTGTTTTGGTGAGTTAGACAACAATAAATGGTATTCATACATAAAAGGACCGTAGTATGCGGTCAAAATAATAATAAACAAAATAATAAAAAGAAATAGCGGGATTTGATTGGCCAAATAAATACTGTACGCCAAAGAAGTACACATACTTCTGATCCAAAGATGATGTCAATTTTAAGCAGTGTGAAAATTGGTGAGCATTTCTGGAAAAGGGGTATTTTGCAGTCTTGTAGATCAGCATTGAGGGGGCCTAGAGGGTTAGTCAATACAGCAATCTGCTGCTTAAAACTTGAAAATTCAGAAACTCAACAAAATATAGTTCAATGCTGGGATGCTCCAAAGAGTGAAATGTGTTGATGTGAGTGGTTGATTTAGTGACCAGGTAAACTTTGCTATTAGATGAATATTGCAATGCAAAAGTGCAATATTTGTTATGTAGTACTTTTTTTATTATTTACCTTTTTTTGGTTTCGTGCTTGCAGAATTAATTATTTCATTTTGAGATGATTTCGTACAACTGTCAACTCAAGTGGATGATACATTTTGTGTCTACTGGAGACTGTGCCAGTAACAGATGTTTTAAAAAAAAGCTACAAAAAATTATGTTTATTGGCTACGACTGAACAGGCATGGTTATTTCAACATAGTTCAGACCATTTCAAAAACAGTTTGTAGGGCTTTAAAACGAATCATCTGACTTTGAAAATGTTTATACATGTAAGGTTTGAGCTGCTGCTGACCTTTTGAATTTCAATAGCATTTGGAGGATTTGCAAAGCATTTAGATGGTTGTAAATTATCTATAGTTGTTAGCCAGAAATAATCTTATTGAATAACATGCTGCATTTAGCAAGAGCTGGCATTGAATCCCAATTGCCTTCAAGTTGTAATGCAGCTCATTAAGCTATTCATCTATTCAATCTAATCAAAGATCTAGTTGTTTCACGAGTGTTTATACACTTGTGGAAACAAGAAAGTTTCCAGTTATGAGCCACCATATTAAACGGTATTGTTTGTTGTGTCCTGCTTTCACTAAATAAATTAAAATTACTTCCGCCACTTACTAGCTTAAGGTGAATGGCTTTGGACATTGATTATGTCTTGGTTATCTTCACCAGTGGCCAGCCCAATGTCTATGCATCACCCATGTTATTGCTTATAGTGTGAAACAAATACAACAAACAACACATAAACTGGCTATCCATCACTAATAATTATCCCCCATGAAGAAGCTTGAAGTGAGCATTTGATAGTGATTTTGGATCCAGTGAATGTAGCAACCTTGAATAGCATCAGAGAACATTCAAAATCAAAATTCTCAAAAGCTTCGCTTTGAACACCAAGATTTTTTAGAACTAAAAACCGATAGGGCTTTGACTAGATGGTTTTATATTTTACTGCTTGACGAAACCAATTAAACAAAGTGATGGTAAGTAGTGCACTTTGTAAGTCATTCTGCAACCAAATAAAAATTGTTTTCATAGTTTTTCAAAAAATAAATTTCTGATGGTCACAGTTGAGCATGCAAGTACCCGCAAAGGCTCTCAGTACATTCAGTAAATACAAAATGGAAAAGCAAACAAATCAATTCGTCAATTGATTTAAGCAAAACACACAGGTTTTTATCAAGAATGTCGTAGTGGTACACAATTATTATCATATAGATACATTAGTATGAGCCTGTTGTACAGTAAATAGCAGCAAGATTGATAGATTCAATTGCTATAATGGGAATAAAAATATAATTTGTCATTGATACTCACCAGCGTGTAGTAAAGCAGAGCAGCAACATTATTTGGCTCAATTATTAATTTTCAAGAAATAGAGTACAAAATTATTTGCTGTCAATCCTGTGTTGATCAATTACATACACTTTTAAGTGTGTGCTCATGAATCGTTATTGATGATGCACTATATATTTGAATGTTTTATGGGCGGGTGGGAGAAAAGGCTGAAAATTCAACGGTGTGATTATTTCATTTTCAAAAATCTATATCCACTATAAGTACCCTTAGATGTTAAGGTATCATGTTTTTTCCTTAACCATGCAACAAAGAAAAATAATTTAATCGGCTATTACAGAGCTTAGTATGAAGCTCAAATACTTATGTGCAGTGCAATGCATACTTTAGGGCTGGTGGACTCCTTTGCATGGATTGCCACAATACATTTTTGTGCAGCACCTTCAAGCAGCTATTCATTTCTCCTGGTTTATATTTCTATTACATACGAACATATCATCACTTATAAAGGACTATACGGCTCACAAGGTTATACTTCCAGCCTTCATTACTTTTCATTCACGTATCAACTGCTGATTTGATGCTGAGTGAAGAAGAGCAAGTCAGTTCTTTTGTGATTGGAAGTCTAAAGAAATGGGATAA
The DNA here is from genome assembly GCA_945261195.1 of Cryptosula pallasiana. Classification (NCBI taxonomy): domain Eukaryota; kingdom Metazoa; phylum Bryozoa; class Gymnolaemata; order Cheilostomatida; family Cryptosulidae; genus Cryptosula; species Cryptosula pallasiana. Next base: position 37,046,271 of record OX183132.1, on the reverse strand, counting down.
TTAGTTATTATGTTCATATTGCGAATGCTATTGCTACCGTACACTAATACTTGTCTCTAAATGAACTAAGAGAAAATTATCATCATAAGCATTCCAGCAAGTTTCATTTTCATAAAAATTATATACACATATATATACACATATATATCATAGATTTTTAATTCTGAATTTAGAGATCTTATTATTTTAATGGTTTGTGAATAGCTGTGATTAAACCTCTTATAAAAATGAGACTGGTCAAATTGACTTCAGGAGTGCGGAGTGAGAGTTTCAGAGCACCATAGGGTTGCGTTACTGAATTGTTATAATTCTTGTTCATATGAGGCTTTAGTAAACCTTTGCTAATGCCAGCATTCACAGAGGAACTGTTGAAAGTACTTTTGTATGTAATATTCAATTTACTATTCCTACAATTCATCACTTTTCTGTTTCTCCATTAAACATCTAAAATCAGCCACTTTTGCTGTGTTAACACTGTAGGAGCCAGTACAGTGGTTAACATTAGTGTTATGACTCACTGCTTTACTGGGAACAAAAGGGGGAAGGGATTAAAGCTGTGCTTCAACTTTAGGCGCTCTGAACAATAACAACACTCTCCCGAATAGTGATAACACCCAGTCGTTTTAAATGTGTACAATCTTTACCTTGTATACATATATGTTAGGAAAATGGTAAAAAGAATGTGCCATTTTACTAATAATTTGTCATAAACTGAATTGAAAAACATAAAACAAAAATTCATTATCATATGAGTTGACTCACATTACAATGAAATTAAATGCAATAAATACATTGGTTGTTGAACAACGAAAATGCATTTAGTATAAATAATCATTGGTCAGTGACAGCGGGCTTCAGCATTTTATAACCTTTCAGACAAGAGAGTGATTATACTTCTTGAGATCTTAATTTGTGCCAAGTTTATGTGAACATGGATCGCATATCATCATACGCTGATCTGCGATCACTTCTGATAACTTACGATATGTGAACCAGGCTTTATCATACAGCCAGCTTCATTGTCTCATTTATCAATTGCCAAGTTTAACTAAACTGATGGGTGATAGCATGGTGTTGCTCCCACAGAAAACTCAAGGTGGCTGTGCAAGCAAATAACAAATACGCATTTAGCAAAGGAGACAAAATGATAAAGTGGAAAAAACAAACCAGTTTGTGAAACTTTGCTTGCCCCAACGCTTATTTATAAGCAAATGTTTGAGCAGAACAAATTGCAAAACAAGTTTGTTTGGAAGTTTCGCATGTTGATGATCAATTAGCAGGCCGTTCGCTAAAGCAGCTAAAGCTAAAGCAGCTAGTTATGTAATCTATAACAAGTTCGCTCTTCTGAGAACAAAGACCAATATGCTAAACTGCCATTTCACAAGCTAGAGGATTAACAGCTAACTAGCTAACAAGTGAACTAGCTAACAAGTGAAACTGTTCAAAATTAGTTTAAGTTATAAAAGTGAAGTATAACCTAATAACATGTTGGCCGAATACATGCATTCGAATTTATTGAATATCTTTGACAACAAACGACAAAACATATTACAATTCTGTTTTATCTGTCTGGCAAGAAAAATGTAAACTTTTTGCCCAACTTTGATGATTACTAGTGCATTCCTTTGAGTTCCATAGAAAACAGCAATGAATGCGCTGCTGTTATGTATAAGCAAGGAATGTAGTGCAACAATTAATACAGTATGTATTTTTGACGGGTTTGAGATATAAAGTCAATTGATTTGGTTTAAATGTATGATCTTTGCTACCATGTATAGTTTCCGTAGAATAATATGCAATTTTGCTGGAAAAATCAGGAAATTTCAGTGTTTTATGATTTAATACACTTTAGAGAAAACAAAGATTTCCAACAGAGGACTACGTTTGTGAACCCAAGTCACACTTTAGCATTGCCTTTGTTGTCGTGGTATTAAAGTTGTATGGAGAAAATGGTGTTAAATTGGCAAGCCAGAATCAGTGAAACATGACAATAACTGGCTTGTGAGCAGCAACCAAATCCAACAAACTTGTGGTGATGTATTACATAACGAGCAATCCTGCATTGGTGTGTGAACAAAGGGGCTATGGTGCAACTTTCATTGGTTACTAAACTGTGACTGGCAGCTCGTGAGTTTGTCAGCAAACTTTGCTACTTCATCACTACTTAAACCTAGATTATTTAGTACTCAATATGCCTAAATTTGCTAACATTTACTGTGGGTTTGCAAGTTGTTACTTTCAACTCAGAAAATGAGTTGAAAGTATATAATAAAGAACAAGTTGAACACTATCCTCGAATGAAAGTGGAGAAAGAGCTATGGAAGAAACTTCGTTACAAAGGCAGAGAACTGGTATTGGACAGGTTAGTTTTTGCTTACGTAAAAAATTAAAATTAGAGCATTTTAGACTGTATGAAATCATCTTTGTCCCGTTGCTAATAAGGAATGAGTTATTTAACAAACCAGTGAAAGATTGATTCTTGTTACGTTGCAATGATTTCATTTTTAAACTTAACTCAATTGATAGTCGTGGCACGAATGTTTTTTTTCAAGAATAGCTACACCAAACTCTTTATTAAAAGTTAATTAGTGATAACTTATCTAACAGAATAAAACCCATTTTGTACAAATTATGCATCAAATGCCTCAAGTGCCTCCGAAAATAAGGCCAAAAATCATTCAAAGAGACCAAATGGCACAAAAACGTCTTTGTCTGAAATATGACATGTGCTTTTTATAGTGGGAGATATTCTATCAGAGAATGGAATAGAAGAAGAATAAGACGGTACAGCCAACACGGACCAAGTCAAATCCGGTCACATGTCGGTAGTTTAGCCAGCTACGAGATAAACAATGATCGCTTAAAAAATGAGCTGGAGAGGAAAGTCACAAAGCTCCGTGATGGTGCAAAGGACTTTGAAAAATCATCTAATCTCAAGTGGAGGCATTTGACACGAATTTGTGGACTCTGAAGAACTACCGGTGGCAACATCAACAATGACTCTCAGGTATATTACATTAATGGCATCTGCCAATGCTTGTGCACTTTTAGACAGTTTTATTTTTGAGCTAGTATTTAGAATATTAAAGTAAGTTTCAGTGATCAAAAGTCATGTTAACATGTTCACAACAGGTAGCATGGAATATGAGTGCTTGCATTAAAACATTGAAATGACAGAACGGATTACTATGGTTTGTTTTTAAACTATTAACCAAGTAAAAACTGTATGTTAGTCAGCTGTGAATACCAGGTTAATACAATAGTCTCACAAATGCTGATGAATTTTACAGTGGTAGAAAGAAACAGACAGATAGCGAGTGGAGAGGTCAACATTGGCAGGGCTATATGCCTAATTACTAAAGAGCTTCGCAGAGGAGCTGCTACAATCGGAAAGTGAAGCTATGGCAGGGTGGTGAGTCTACAAAACATCCGAGAGCACAATATCGAGTCATTGGATAGATAAAAAGAATCATGAGAGACTCCAAGAGTGTAGTTCTTACGGTTGAGCAATGCAGAGCTATTCCAGAGAAAAGCCAAGGTACAGACCTAAGAAAGATTAGGATTTGCGTTAATTACTTTTGGACGGAATTTTTTTTGAATAAAAATCATGGACATTATAAAATTAAAACTGCTTGATTATAAAGTCCCAGAATGTGGCACTTTGGGATAAATTAATAATAACTAAATAATAAATTAATTAATGTGGGATAAAGTAACACAGTTGTCTATTTTTACCCTATCTTGGTGTAGTGCCCACAAAAGTAGATGATTTTCAACACCTGCTCAGAGAACAAGTTTAACAGTTAGAAACCATCCACCACTTTGTGTGCTGACATGATCATTCTGACATATGCTCCCACTCTTATTATGTAATGACTGTTTGGTTTTTCAACAATCAGCTGTGTGACACTTGCCAAGATTACTTTGATTTGAATATTTGATGACCAAGGTGACATGTAGGGCTGAGCACTCCTAAATGTCAGGAGTAACTATGTTTTGGTCGTTGGTTAGTTTTCCTGGCTCTGACATACTTCATGTTTTGTTGCCAACTGCCATTAGTCTTATATTAACAAACAGGAAACTTACTTCTCTACATCTAGGTTAACACATTGACTCTGTCGTGGACAGTTGGCGTATGCTTATCCGTAACTCAGTTGTCTTTCTTTTAGTATTGATGTACAAAGCATCGTTGAGAGACCGTACTTGCATATGATTGGACGGTCCACCAGTTGGCATAAGTGGAGGCTCGGGCTATTGAGCTACAAACAGCCGCAATGCCAATTATCTGCAATGGCAGAGAATATCACAACCAACTACGACTGTACACAGGTAGGTGGAAGAGCTTCTGAGCTGTTGTTTATTATGGTTTTGAGTAATTCCAAATCTTTGATAGGTATATTTTAGTTTTCTACTTATCATATTTAGAAAAAAAACTACTTTTTGGAGTGTCTATTTGTTGTTAATATGTGATTCAAACTAAAACAATAATTTTCTGACAATGAAAACGGGATCATTGTTCAATGTGTGTTGGTCCATTTAAACATAGGTGGGGAACCAGAAAAAAGTTTTTTGACGGATTGGTTCGATCAACTGGTTTACAAAAAACGCTGAAAATATATTTGGAGACAAAAAATTATCAATAACAATTGTGCTCTGTGCAAAATAATACTTTTTAACCAAGTGCAAACCACGCCGTCTCTCAATTTCAGAAATAACACGACATCCTGATGAAAAATAGTTTGTTGCTAAACAACTATTTGTAACCCAAAAAGTAGTCAATGTTTATTAAACAACGGGCTTGAGTTTAAAGTAGTAATTTTGATGGTGGCTCCTGATATAAGAGGTAGAAATCAATATACAGGTTTTTATTTTGATGCTTCCGGTGCCTTTTGGTATGGCATTTACGGGAATGCTTTAAAACAGGCTTGTAGGTTTATATGCTTCTATAATAATTTGTGATAGATAAGTGTTGTCAAAACTATATTTCTAGCTGTGGTTTTTCGACTACACTGAATGATAATAAAATCTGAAATACGTGCTATTTTACCAACACAGATGGGGAAAATCACTAAATGAAAATTATTAACGTTTTATTGTTTAATTTGAACATGTAGAGTTTTTACAAATAATAAAATTACCTATTAAAATGTGATATATTATTATAGTGAAAGCGTCGCTCACAGATATCTTTCTAGCCTCACAGACTTAGATAAACATTTTGAATTCTGTTTACCGAAATTAATATTTGTGAAGGAACTGCTTACCACAAAAGTCACATTCAAAACATGAAGCATTTCATTGCTATGGATTTGTTTGATAGAGTATGGCACTTTAATCAAGATGTGTAATAAATGCTCTATCTCAAACAATTCAGGAGATTTACCAGCAAGAGAATTTGAGGCAGGTCTGGCAAGACCAAGCAGTTTCCTCCCCTGCCAATGTGGTGCAAGAGCTGAGCACTTGCCTGATGAGGAAAAGGTCTTTCTTATGCCAAATTTTCTGATTATTGATGACCGGGTAGCGCATTTTCGCAAAAGCTACAATTTATCTTACAATGTCAGCCGAATGAAGGTATGTTTCATGCAACACCTCATGCAGGGATTAACTTTTTCTCAAATTTTAATTGAAACAAGGAGAAAATTATTTAAAACTCAACCTTTGAAAGTCATGAAAATTTATTGGACCATGACACAGTGACAGGTTTTCATACAAAAAGCCACAAAAAATATTGATCTTTATCTCGCTTTGCTTCATTCTATAAAAATCTTACAATTTTACAGAAGTTTGCTTTGAAGGGCTTAAAACGGGCTTTTCAAGACTCCCTTTGTGTGAAGAGTTGTTTTCTATCAAGCATTGTAAAACTTTTGAGAAAACTCACTTGCGGCAACAAGATGCAATAGCTAGGTAGAGGTCTATGGTGGTCTATCACAACGCGTTCGACAAAAGAGACTATCTGGATTACGATATTATATAGTATATTCCAGCAAATAGTTTGTACCATTTTTGTTACTTTTCAGTCTAAAAAACTTAACTATTATTATTTGGGGTTTTTTGGAAGGTTTAATTATTATCGTTGCTATAAAAAACAACGTTGGAAATACAATTTCGGCAATGTTTCTATTCACCTGGAATTATTGTAAAATTATACTAATGGTATTGTTTGATTAACTTTTCACTTGAAAATTGTAATTAATTCTTCCGATCTTGATCACAAACACTATCAGGTGAACGCTGGTGTATACATAATAGCGAGACTACAAAGATAAAGCAATTTGCTGACAAGAGAAAATCACCTCCAAAAAAAGTTAAAATTTGTTACAACATAATTCTTTTGCAATCAAAAGAGTCTCTGCACAATGCCAATGTTTAGGGGGCCCTACTTCTATGCAAACAAGCCAGAATTTATAGCTGTATATAACTTGTTGCGTCTTCGGGAAAAAATTGAGTCTTGGGTAGTGCTGACTGTGTCTATAGGAATCGTCTTACTGGTGAGAGTGCAACTCCAGATATTTTTTCTGAACACATTTCAACCTCAAAAAGTTCAAATTAACTCAAATCCTATTAAAATTAGGCATCCTAGGCCCTTCAAAATGATCCAATAAGTTGCCAATGACTTTATATCATAAGACTGCTTTAATACCATGCCTTTATTGCTTGAAATATACCAGCATTTTTTTTATCATTGATGGGAACGATAAATTTGAAATAAAAGTTTCAATATCAATTTCATTGATTCCGATTGTACTATCTGAAGATTTCTTTTGACTAATAAATCATTTTGAAAAATTCATAAATGCATAATAATTTTACTGCCAACCCATTAAGAAACTTTCTTTACAAAATCCAAAATTTTCTTCAAAACCTAAAATAGAAAGTGCAATTCCAAACCAAAACATTGTATTAGGTATATCTCATCTGATCCAACAAATTTTCATAGTATGATTGTCGTTGAAACTTGAAATATTTCCAAATAAGACTGGCCATCACCTGATTAGCTAACGCAAATCAAAAAGTTGAAACTTGCTTGCAATAGGTTTAGCACCACTTTGAGCATCAGGATTAGGTTCAGAGAGTGACTAAATTGTCATTTAGAAGGGAAACAATTGATTGGTTGCTGTTGAGACGATAATCAAATTTCTGTAAATAAATCAATCGGGTTTTCTTTAATTTGTATGGTAGAAAGATGACTCGCTGGAAGAGCTGATGAGAAGAGAAGTTTAATGAGAAGGGCGATGAGCTAAAATACATGCTATCACAGAAAATTACAGGTATGCAAACAGTCATTGGCACTATCTGTACTTTAACTAATGTGTGAATAGTGGAAGTTTCTTGTCAGAAAATGTTAGTTTTTTTCTTGTCATAAATTTGAGATTTTTAATGCGGTAAGCAGCTTAGTTTGCAGATTTACAAATCAACACAATTTCTTCTGTGATAAAACAATGCCCTAAATCAGTTATAAAAACTTTACTTTATGCAGACGACCAAAGTGAGAGTTTACCGTAACAAAAAATCCAAACAAAAATGTTTGTCGACAAAAGTTAAACTGCAATATTTCCCTTTTTGCTGTTTGACCAAACCACCCTGCTTTGATTCTAATTTATCATTTCTAATATTCACCTAATTTTGATTTGCACAATTGATGGAACAGCAAAAAACTTAAAAACACAACCACACAATGTTACTCAACTCACATCAACTTCTATCATTAAATGCTTCCATTAAAATCACATAATTTTGGATAAAAACAACTGTACCATTCTGCAAAAAAACAAACAGTGAACTACAGTGATCTTTTTTTATCTTTTGTGAAATGGTTCCTAAAATTAGTAAAAATTTATCTTATTTTTCAATATCATGGCGCTGGTACTTGTTTTCAACTTATTTTGATAATAGTTAGTATACCCACCTTATTATTCTACTAGTAAACAAGACTTGCAGTTGATCAGGGAAATATTAAAAAATACTCTAAAATTGGGTAAATAATAATTATCAAGCAGCTGCAAGTTTCTTGAAAAGCATTAAATTGAAAAGCTGTGATGTGGATGTTGATTGGCTAGACAGGCCGATAATCGTACAGAGAACCATCACTGCCGATGAAAAAAAATCGCCCACCGATTTAAAATCTTGAAGATTTCACTGCTCACACTTGCGAGCCTATTTTTTGCTCCTTCCACTCGGCCGAGAATTGCTTAGTGTGAACGTAGCTTTAGTGTGTGTTTTAGATTTTGCTTCATAAAACCTTATGAGCAGGTATAGCGTAAAACAACTTAAGCTCTAATCAAATGCAAGGGTTTTCATAAAACATTTTTCACAACAGTGCTTACTTGAAAAACAATTTTCTCCTGTCGCTACTTGTTAAATTGACATTTACTAGCCAAAGCTTGTCATTGACAATAATATTTTAAGCAAACCATAGCCTGATAACAGTGAGCGGTCCAAAAAATACTGGGCTATGTAATGCATTGTAAATGTCATCAAAATAACAACGACAAATGAGTGTCCAAAAATAATTTGTTACTATTTAAAGGACTACAGATTTCAAGAAAACTGCGCTGAAGCTGGAGAACGATCGGATGACGTGCCTCAAGATGGACATACCTATAATCCATGAGTTGGTCACACTTGGTATGTTAGGAGTAGCATATTATGTCAAGTCAGTTTTATAGTAGTTACAGTACTGCAGTATCACCAGAGCTTAGCACTATGGGAAAAATTCACACTTAAATGTTTTCCAATGAGACACTAATACAACAGGGTACAGGTCACTAGAATTGATTAGGGATTCAATGGTTATTCCAATAAACAAGGTTCCAGGAATTAGCAATACCTGTTTTCTAATGAAAGCAGACAACTCCTGGACCAAATCTCCAACCGGTGTTTATGTTCACTAAATGCCGGCACTCTCAAGAGAAACTTTGAGACATTTTTTATCAACTACTTTAGACATTCATTTCAGGTTGATCAGCATTGATTCTAGGTGCCTACACTCATTTCAAGTCTGTATGCATGTATTATTGTATAGATTTGTTTCAGCCTTGCTTAAAATTGATTGACAACAGAATTTTTGAAACTATATTTGTTCTAAATAAGACTAGTAATTGCTTCTTTCAGGCGATGTGAGATAGGCAGAATCATGAAATCTTTGTGGCAAAGCATTTATTGAAACTGAGAAAACCCTAAGCAAAGGTGAGTGAAACATCTCAATTATTTACGAGAGCGGATAATAAACAAGTGCAAAAGTACTTGAATGTTATGCATTTGCCGCTTTATAAAACAGTCTTTTTCCTTTTATTTAGCTGAGATGTGAAGTACCTTTTTAAAAAGCTTAGAGCAGGCTTTGTGAGACATACTCTGGGTGGGAAGTCATTGTCTCATTGAGCATGAAAAAGAGGGCATCAATCCCCACCCTTACCAATCAAAATACAAACTGTCTCTTGGGTGTGTGAAGCACATTTTCCATGTTTCATATGTCATCCATTTCATATACGACAATTCTGTAACTTTTTTTACCAGATATCACAAACGGAAATGAGGAACCAAATTTGAGTATTATGAACATTTTACGAGTGGTCGTAAAACTAAAAGGTAAGAAATATGTTGACTATCAAGATTGCTACTACCTTATGGTTTTCATTTTGCAAGAAAGATATGCGTGATGTAAAATTTGAAACACCGGCAAAGGCGCTAGTTCCATATAGTAATATAAAAGTATTATCACTAGGTGAATAAAAATCTACTTGTTACCGATTAACTGCTAGACGTAGCTAAAACAGACAAATTTTTGGTGGTAGATGTAACAGATACACTAATAGTGGTAGATATAGCCGATGTACTACTTGTAGTAGAGGTCACCGATGTACTACACATACCAGATATAGAATATACATTGTGGAAGTAGATATAACATATACACTACCAGTACTAAACGTAGCATAGATATGTTACTCGTAGTATATATAGCATATACACTACAAGTAGCAGATATGACATTCATACTACTAGTAGTAGATATAAGTTTCACACTATTAATAATAGATACAACATTCATACTACTAGTAGTAGATATAACGTATTTAGGATGAGAAGTAGATATAACTTATATACGACTAGTAGTAGATGTGGCAGATGTATTACTAGTAGTACACACAGCATATTCACTACACTAAACTGGGAATCAACATAAAATATATGATACTAGTAGTATATATAGCATATACAACACTAGTAGCATATATAACATATGCACTATTAGAACCAGATATATCGTGTATACTACTTATTGTAGATATACCAGATAATGTTCCATTAATAAATATAATATGTACACTATGAGCAGTAGACATAGCATATACACTACTGGTAGTAAAATAACATATACATTACTAGTGGTAGATCTAGCATACAGACTACTAGTAGTAAATATAACTTATGTACTACTAGTAATAGAGATAGAATAAATAATACTAGTGGTAGAGATCACAGATGTACTACTAGTATTGTGTATAGCATACACGTTACTAGTGGTAGACATAACATATATACCACTGGTTGTAGATATGCATGTACATTTTCAGTAGCAGATTTAACATATGTTACTAGTAGTAGCTATAACATCTATACTACTAGTAGTAGGTGTAACAGAGACATTACAAGCATAGGAAAAACATATTTTACCAGTACTAGACATCACAGATATATGTACATTACTAGTAACAGATATAGAATAGTATATATATAATATAAAGTAGTAGTAGATACAACATACAGTCGACATCTTGCTTGCCCTCTAATCTATAGCTCAAAAATCGAGTCAGTGTATCATAATATTGGTTATGATTATCATTATTATTGCTATAAAAAGAAGTGATATCATTATCATAGATACATATCAAATAACCAATAACATTTGAAGAATAACTATGAACCAAAATAATACTACCTACTGTCTGTAACTATTAATTATTACTAACAATACAATATCGATTATAATTATAATAATAATGACAACAATAATAGATAATACTTACTTATTATTATTATTATTATTATTATTATATTACTATTAAAAATAATAATAATAATGAATGATAATAATCATTATTATCGTCATATATCATCATACAATAATAATAATAATTAATACCAGTTATAACAAAGTTTTGTTGCTAACTACTAGTGTAAGTTTATTATTATTATTTATTAATTTTAATGAGTTATTATTATTTATTATTATTATGTTTAAGCCATTTAAAAACCTTGAACAACAGTCACAACGAATGTGGTATTATTGAGTCGGTATGTAGGATAATACATACTAAGTAAGTAGTAGTATGATGTCTTGTTTGTTAAAACTAAATCTGCTGTTATAAGAAAAAAACGTAGCAACAACAACCAATATACTTATTATTATTAATATAATTATATTATAATTATACATGTAGTATATTATTATTATTTTAATTATTATATATATTATTTATTATAATTCTTCCATTCACCAAGTTTACAACAACAGCCTGACATACTCACAACAGCAAACGCTCCCTCTACAGTAGAGTTCAAACCTCTTGTTGTACTACTTACATACCCTGTAGGGAGAAGAGGTGATGACGATCTCGCCATCCAAAATAATAAAGCAGTGGCAATTCCACTTGTTCCCAATGTCGGTGGGAGTCAACCATAGAATTATCTCCCCCTGATATGAGGGGGGGGATAACTCCATGGAGTCAACTCAACGGGTCAATGTCAAAATACTTTGCCGAAGTTCCTAGTTTTCAACGCAAACTATTATACACACTTTAACCCGTTGTGATTCGGTGCAATGATGGACCTATGAGTGCAATGCATAGAACTTTAGGATGGTACAGAGTATAGACCCTAGGCTAAATGGAAAAGGCAGTAATAACATCGCATTATCATTTTGGTGCCATAGATAGTTGTACTACTATACCTCTTTTACTATGTTGTTGGCACTCAAATGTTCCTGGTCTCTGAAATAAGCTAGAGGATTTCATGTCATTGGTACTTCCAGTTATGTTTTATTAATATTATTCTTATTATATATATTATTAGTAGTAGTCAAATAATAATAATTTTTTATTTAATAATAATCTAGTAGTAGTCACAGCAGCAGTGCGTGGTATAATTGAAATAATAATAATAATTAGCAAACAATCAAATAAATTACTATTATTTATTGTAATTAATTATAATTATAATGATAATCATTATTATTAATTATTATAATATGATATAATAATGATTTGATTGCTGAAAGACTTTTCAAAATTTTTATTATTTATAATTATATAAGTCAAAAATTTCAACATCATCATTCATTCATCATGATGATGCTCATCAAAAAAATAAATATTTGTTATTATTATTATTATTGTTATTATTATTATTGCGGATTGTGGATATGTTATCCTTATTATTATTATCAGTGTCATTGTTGTTGTTATTGTTATTATTATTATGTTATAATTATTATTATTATGTTATAATTATTATTATTATTATTATTATTATTATTATTATTATTATGTTATAGTTATTATTATGTTATAATTATTATTATGTTATATTTATTATTATTATGTTATAATTATTTATTAAATAGCTATTAAATTTATTAATTAACATATCCCACTCTCCATACATCATCTCCTGGTCTTTGTCCATCATCTCTTGCTCTGTATCCACCACATACACTCTACATTCACTATATGTTGCTCTCCATTCACCAGGTCCTCATCTCCATCTACCTCCACCTGCTCTCCACTCGCTATCTCATACTCTCCATCCATCATCTCCTGTTCTCCATCCACAATCCACTGCTATTCATCTATCATCTCCTACTGTCCATCCACCAGAGTTGGCTCGGTTTAAACTAGCCAACTTTCTGAGGTTATATTGGTTTTTATGTTTTTTTTATTCATCAAATGTTTCCATTCTTCCAAAGCTAAACTGGTAGGTTATCTGCTTCACAGCATTCATTCATACCACGGTCTCATTTTCTTGATTATTCTAAAAATCTAAAATTATAAATCCAATTTTTCAGCTCAGTTTCAGGTATTCACTATGACAGAGATTATTTTTTTTTTATTGAAAAATTATGCGCCACATGTATATATAATTAATGTAACTTCACATTTGGGATGGTACACTCTAAACTGTGAAATCGACTTGGCGCTAAAAAAAACAATACATAGTTATTTATTTCCTCTCCAATGCGTAATACTAAAAAAGAATACCAATGATCTTGTCTCCGGCTACAGTAATGCCATTTCGTTGTTGAAGTTTTAGTTATCTGGTTTTATTATACAATCAGTCATTTATTTAGATACCAATACCATGTTGTACATACCACGCAGCTGTCTTGTTTGGAGGTAAACGTTGAATATTGTTTTAAACAACCTGATTACATATCGACAACCATTCCTTTAACTATTCAGTAGATCATCATGTCTTTTTGTAGACTGCATGGACTACACTCAAACAATTTACACCATAAAAACCGTAATAAATTTTATTTCATTTTTTTCATTAAAAACCATGATATTTTCAACCCTGTCTACCATCTCCTGCTTTCCATCCACAATCATCTGCCCTTCATCTGTCATCTCCTACTAGCCACCCACCATCTCCTGCTCCCCATCCATAGTCCCTTGCTCTTCATCTACCATCCATGCTCTTGATCATCAGATCTTGCTTTCCGTCCACCTTCCCCTTCTCTGCATCTACGACATCCTGCTCTCCATCCACCATCTCTTGCCCTACATACTCAATTCATCATTTCCTGCCTTTCCTCCATTATATCCCTTTGTTCATTTCATTACTTGATGTTTCTGCAACTAACACGGTATCAGATTTTATTTTCCAGCATTTTATTGAAAATCGCTTCAGTAACACATCTTTCTCATTTGGCTTGATTTCACCCACTCTTTTCCCCTTAGTTCAAAGCATCACTCTTGACCCCTCACTTTAGGTTGGCAAGTTCGAAAACTGTATGTAATTATAAACTACAATTGATAATAATCATCATATGTTGGTAATATCAAACTATTAAACAATAATGATAAATGAAGAATTTAATATTATGTAGTAATAGGAAATCGACTAACAACATTTATTAAGCTATTTTATGGAAAATGGAAAACAGAGCAAAGGAATATATGTTTTTACAGAAAACAACAAAACTTTGGAAGATTTATCGTTGAATCGATATTTGAATTGAATATTGAATTTGATATTGCTTTATCAACAGTGGCATTTAGACATCTGGCATTATCGCAACAACTGCAGTTTGAATCATGCGGCTTTATTGTCGTGCTCAGTTATGATTTCATAGCTGGGACAAAGTCTCCCTCCCTGTACCAGTCCATATATACCATGTCTATGGTACAGTCAGTCAAATATCCATATATTGTCAAAGTCGTTATTTTTTTTAGTGGGGTCCTGTTTCCGCTGCAGATCGGCCAGCTGAACTCTTCCAGAGTGCAACAAATGATGCACAAGTTTTTATTTTGGGAATTTTCTCTGATGCAGTTCTTAGTTGGATGCAGTGGTGATTGTTAAGTTATTATTTTATACTAGACACAGACCAAGGGGATTCTTGTGGACCAATTTCTGAAATCTCACAACCGGATGAGTCAAATACATATCAAGCTGAGAAAAGAAAACGAGCGTCAAATCCAAAGGTAGGCGTTTTAGTATTGATAATCTTACTCATATATAAATTATGTAGGTTTGATTCAGCCTACTTTTGGTGAGTTTTGCATGAAAATTTTTTTTTTGGAGTTGTGCTCTTGGTAGTTCCATCTACAGCATAAGTATGAATGCTGACTTTTACGCAATTCTTCTCTTGATGAGCATTAATTTATATAAGGCTATAAAGCAGAGCTGCAAAATTTTGGCTTGTTTGAATAGAAGTAGCGGAGAGCATCCTAGTAATTATAGTCATTGTGCACAGACTTTCAAAAGCAAGGAAAAATAGGTTTGCAATTATTTTCTGATTTTGTGGATGGTTTTTTAGTTTAGTCAGCCAGTGAATTTATTATTGATAGGCCGGCCATTGAAAGTATTCGCGACCTGTTTGTTGAACGAAGTACAAAAATAGTAGGCGTTCGTAATTCAATATGAGCGTATGCATCGAACCATCAGTTTAGAACATCATAATTATTCAATGAGCTGTTATAGTTTACCAAACAAATAATAAAGAAGATAACTCCCAGTTTTCAAAACAATCAAAAACAAAAATATAATAAAATTTGAACTACTACAAACTGGAATAGTTTTTAAAGCTGACCTGTAATTTAGTAAAGTTTGAACAGTTGCAATTATTTAGAACTTATTTTTTAAAGATTTAAAACCGGTTTATAAAAATGAAAGAATTAAACTTGCTCGTTATTATGTATTTAATGTTTGGTTTCATTTGCTCCCGACGAACAATATGAATAAATTCTCGTTGATTATTTTCTCTATTCAGTGAGCTACTTTTTGTTGACACATGAGTTCCGAACAAAACGATTTATTGGTTAAATTTATTGCCGGTCTGATTATTTTTATTGCAATCTATTCGGCAAAGAGAGGTTGCTAATACTCTTATTATGTACTCAATGGTGTTCTTGAGATAAATCAGATGCAAATACCTAAAAAGATAGAGCAACATTGCTCTTGCAAAACAAAAAGACTTTTCAATCAAATTATTATTATTTACAATGTATTTGTGCTGAAAAACATGCCAGATTTCCATAAAAGGACGAGCTTTTCAAGATGCACTTTGTGTGTAGAGTTGTTTTTTCATCAAGCATTGTAAAACTATTGAGAAAACTCACTTGCGGCAACAAAACAGCTATAGGTATCATGTGGAGGTCTATTACAACGCGTTCGTCCGAAGGGACTATCTGCATTATGGTATTATATAGTATATTACAGCAAGTAGTTTGTACTATTTTTGTTATTTTTTCAGTTCCAAACTACTTTTTAAAAATCTTAATTATTATTCTTTAGTGCTTTTGAAATTTTTTTTTGGAAAGATGCCGGTATTTCAGATTTAATTATTATCATTGTTGTAAAAAAACAAAGCCGGAAATACAATTTCGGCAATGTTTTTTTCACCTAGTACTATTATAAAAGTATACTAATATTATTGTTTGATTAATTTTTCACATGAAATTATTATTTTGTTAAAAGAAGTTTCATCATTTCTTTTGATTTTGATGACAAACACTATGACGTAAATGCCAGTGTATACATAATAGCGAGCTTACCGAATATAAAACAAATAGCTGACTTGAGAAAAATAGCTCCAAAAAAATTAAACTTTGTTGCAGTATCATTTTTTTGCAATCAAAAGAGTCTCTGCACAAAACTAATATTTATAACGCCCTATTTCTATACGAACAAGCCAAATTTTTGAAAACTCGCTTTATAGTTCTATATAACTTGGCGCGTCTTCGGGAAAAAAAGGCGTCTCGGCAAGTGTGAACTGTGTCTATAGGAATCGTCTTACTAGTGAGAGGGCAACTCCAGATAATTTTCTGAACACATTTCAACCTCAGAAAGTTTAAATTAAATCATATCCTATTCAAATTAGGCATCATAGGCCCTTTAACAAGAGCAATTATTTTCAAATATGATTCACGCATTGTGTGATTGAAACAAATTATCAATATAAATTGTAGACAAATAATGATTTTCAAATGGACAGGAAAAAAATTGGAAGTATTTTATGGTTATTTTTATTATTTGGGTTGAGAGTTTTTAGCACGCTCTCTCTGACATTAAAGAGCTTAGTACGGGCTTTTCAATACACACTTAGTGTGTAAAGTTGTTTCCTTATCAAGCATTCTAAAACTATTGAAAAAACTCACTTGCGGCAACAAGAGTGCAATAGCTATGTAGAGGTCTATGGCAACGCGTTCAACAGAAGGGACTAACTGCGTTAATGTATTATATAGTATATTGCAGCAAGTAGTTTGTACTATTTTTGTTACTTTTCCAAATTAGACAATATAAATTGTAGACAAATAATGATTTTCAGATGTGCAGGTTAAAAAATGAGAAATATTTTATGATTATTTTTATTATTTGGGTTGAGAGTTTCTAGCGCACTCTTTGACATTAAAGGGTTTAGGACGGGCTTTTCAAGACACACTTTGTGTGTAGAGTTGTTTTCTTATCAAGCACTGTTAAACTATTGAGAAGACTCACTTGCGGCAACAAAAGTGCAATAGCTATGTAGGGGTCTATGGCAACGCGTTCAACAGAAGGGACTATCTGCATTAGTATATTATATAGTATATTCCAGCAAGTAGTTGCACCATTTTTGGTACTTTTTCAGTTTGAATTCTTAATTATTATTATTTAGTGCTTTTTAAAATTTATTTCAATGAATGGTATTTCAGATTTAATTATTATTGTTGTAAAAGAAAACGTCGAAACAACAATTTCTGCGATGTTTTTTGTTTTCAACTAGTATTATTATAAAATTATACTAAAGTTATTGTTTGAATTTTTCACTTTAAAATGGTTATTTTGATTAAAAAAAATTTCAATAATTTTCTTGATTTTGAGCACAAACAGTATCACGTTAACACAGGTGTATACATAATAGCGAGCTTAACAATGATAAAGCAAATTGCTGACTCGAGAAAAACAGCTCCAAAAAAATTAAACTTTGAGCAATATCATTTATTTTTTGCAATCAAAAGTCTCTGCACAATGCCAATACTTAGGAGGCCCTACTTCTATGCAAACAAGCCAAATTTTGAAAACTCGCTTATAACTCTGTATAACTTGTTGCGTCTTTGGGAAAAAATTGCATCTTGGCGAGTGCTGACTATGTCTATAGGAATTGCCTTACTGGTGAGAGGGCAACTCCAGATAATTTTTCTCAACACATTTCAACCTCAAAAAGTTTAAATTAAATCAAATCCTCTTCAACTTAAGCGTCCTAGGCCCTTTAAAGAAATGGCAACTCCAACTAGTGGATTGCCTGTCGGTTGCTGACATGCCACCTCTAAAAGGCTTCGGACAGGCTTGCAAGATGCACTTTGTGTGAAGTTATTTTCTTATCAAGCATTGTGAAACTATTGGGAAAACTCAATTGCAGCAACACAAGTGCAATGAGTTTGTAGAAGTTTATGGAAGTTTATGACAACGTTGTAGAAGGGGCAGTCTCCTAGCGGCAGTTCCTTTATGATATTATATAGTATTCTCCAACAAATAGTTTTAACCCTTCTTATTAAGTTTTTATTTTAAAATTAACTTTTACAAATTTCAAGTATTACTATTGAGTGCATTTTAATTGTTTGCTTAGAAAGATAGCCAGTATTTCAGATTTAATTACTATTGTTGTTGTGGGAAAACAATGCCCGAAAAATAATTATGGAAATGTCTTTTTTGTCTAATTTTATTACGAAATTGTACTAATGTTACTTTTATCAAAATTTTATTAAAATTATCATTTTTAAAAAATATTTTATTAGTTTTTTTCGATTTTGATCACAAACACTGCTTCATGAAGGCCAGTGTATACATAATAGCGAGTTTTCCCAAGAAGTAAAAAATGCCGACTTGAAAAAAACCGCTCTAAAAGGGTTGCAATCACAAAAGTCTCTGCACAATGCCAATATTTAGGAGGCCCCTTCTTCTATACAAACCAGCCAAAATTTTGTAAATTTTTTATAAAAATCTTATAGGTTGTCGAGTTTTTATAAAACAAAAATTGCGTGTCGGTGAGTTCCGACTGCATCTTTAGGAATTACTTTACTGGGGAGGGGGCAACTCCAGATAACTTTGTTGAGCACATTTTGACCCAAGAAGTTTAAGTTAATTCAAACCTCCTCCATATTAGGTGTCCAGGATCTTAAATTGTAACAATTTAAATTATGTTGATTGTAGCTTTTTAGGCATTAAATAGTTTAATTATCCAGCTTTTATTTTATACTAGATCCAGACCAAAGGGATTGTTGTGGAACAAGCTCTGAAATCCCGCAACCTGATGAGTCAACTACATATCAAGCTGAAAAAAAAACGGGCCTCAAATTCAAAGGTAGGTGTTTTAGTATTGATAATCTTGCGCATAGGCTGAATTAAACCTACATGATTTATCTATTTCTGATGATAACTACATAAAAAAAATTTTTTTGGACTTGTGCTCTTTTTAGTGCCATCTACAGCATGACTATGATTCTGACTTTTATGCAATTTTTTTCTTGATAAGCAGCAATTTATATAAGGCTATGAAGCAGAGCTGCAAAAATTTGGCTTGTTTGGATAGAAGGAGCGGAGAGCATCCTAGTAGTAGTCATTGTACACAGACTTTCAAGAGCATGGAAAATTAGGTTTGCAATTATTTTCTGTTTTTTGGATGGCTTTTTCGTTTAGTCAGCCAGTGAATTTTGCTATTGATAGGTTGGCCATTGAAAGTGCCGGCGACATGTTTGTTGAACAAAGTACAAAAAATAACAGGCGTTCGTAATTCAATATGAGCGTATGCAACAAACCAGTAGTTAAAACATCATAATTATTCAATGAACTGTTATAGTTTATCGAGCAAATCATAAAGAAGATAACTCTCAGTGTTCAAAATAATCAAAAATATAATAAAATTTGAACTACTATTAACTGTAATCGTTTGTAAAGCTGCCATTCAACTTAGTAAAATTTGAACGGTTGCAATTATTTTGAATTATTTTTCAAAGATATAAAACCGGTCTATGAAAATAAAAGAAATAACTTCCCTCGTTATAATTTATTTAGCGTTCAGTTTCATTTGCGACCGACGAACAATATAAATAAATTCTCGTTGATTATTTTCTTTATTCATTGAGTTACTTTTTGTTGACCCACGAGTTCCGAACAAAATAATTTATTGATTAAATTTATTGCCGGTCTGGTTATTTTTATTGCAATTTGTTTGGCGAAGAGAGATTGCGAATACTCTTGTTATGTACACACTGGCGTTCTTGGGATAAATCAGATGGCCAATTACCTCAAAACTAGAGAACTTTTGCACCTGCAAAACAAAGATTTTTCATTCAAATGATATCAAAAAACTAAAATTATCATTATTTACAATGTATTTTTTGCTGTAAAAACTGCCAGATTTTTATTGTACGGGACATTGCTGTCGTAACAACAGCAATTATTTTCAAATCTGATTATTTGTTTGAAACAAATTAGACAATATAAATTGTAGACAAATAGTGATTTTCAGATGTACAGGTTAAAAGATGAGAAATATTTTATGATTAATTATATTTTTGGAGTTGAGCCTTTTTTTAGCACACTCTCTTTGACATTAAAGGGCTGATGACGGGCTTTTCAAGACACACTTTGTGTGTGGAGTTGTTTTCTCATGAAACATTGTAAACTAATGAGAAAACTTCCTTGCGGCAACAAAAGTGAAGTAGCTATGTATAGGTCTATGGAGGTCTATGACAACGCATACGGTAGAAGGGACTATCTGCATTAGTATATTATATAGTAAATTCCAGCAAGTAGTTTGTACCATTTTTGGTACTTTTTAAGTTTAGAACTACTTTTTAAAATTCTGAATTATTATTGTTTAGTGCTTTTTAATTTTCTTTTTTTGAAGAATAACCGGTATTTCAGGTTTAATCGTTATTGTTATAGTAAAAAAAAACAACACCGGAAATACAATTTCTGTAATTTTTTTTCACCTAGTATTATTATAAAATTAAACAAAGGTTATTGTTTGGTTATTTTTTCACATGAAAATTGTTGTTTGGATGAAAAATGTTCATTAGTTTTGTTGATTTTGATCACAAACATTATCACCTGAACGCCGGTGTATACATTAAAGCGAACTTACCAAAGATAAAACAAATTGCTGACTTGAGAAAAACAACTCCAAAAAAATTAAACTTCGTTGCAATATCACTTTTTTGCAACCAAAAGAGTCTCTGCACAATGCCAATACTTAGGAAGCCTTACTTGAGAAAAACATAGCGTCTTGGCGAGTGCTGACTGTGTCTATAGGAATTGCCTTACTGGTGAGAGGACAACTCCAGGTAATTTTTCTGAACACATGCCAACCTCAAAAAGTTTAAATTAAATCAAATCCTCTTCAACTTAGGCGTCCTAGGCCGTTTAAAGAAATGGCAACTCCGACTAGTGGATTGCCTGTCAATTGCTTACCTGCCACCTTTAAAAGGCTTCGGACAGGCTTTGCAACATGCACTTTGTGTGAAGTTATTTTCTTATCAAGCATTGGAAAAACTCAATTGCAGCAACACAAGTGCAATGAGTTTGTAGAAGTTTATGGAAGTTTATGACAACGTTGTAGAAGGGGCAATCTCCTAGCGGTAGTTCCTTTATGCTATTATATAGTACTCTCCAACAAATAGTTTTAACCCTTCTTATTAAGTTTTTAGTTTAAAATTAACTTTTACAAATTTCAAGTATTAGTATTGAGTGCATTTTAATTGTTTTCTTAGAAAGATAGCCAGTATATCAGATTTATTTATTATTTTTGTCGTGAAAAAACAATGCCAGAAAATAATTACGGAAATGTCTTTTTTGGTCTGATATTATTACGAAATTGTGCTAATGCTAATTTTTCACATGAAAATTATCATTTTGTTAAAAATATTTCATCAATTTTTTTTGATTTTTATCACAAACACTGTCACATGAAATCCAGTGTATGCATAATAGCTCGCATTCTTAAGATGAAAAAATTGCTGACTCAAGAAAAACAGCTCCATCGATTTAAAATTGTTGCAATCTCACTTTAGCAATCACAAAAGTCTCTACACAATGCTGATATTTAAGAGACCCCTTCTTCTATACAAACCAGCCAAAATTTTGTAAAATTTTTCAATGAAAATTATGTAACTTGTTGAATATTTATAAAACAAAAATTGCGTGTTGGTGAGTGCTGACTGCATCTTACTGGAATCACCTTACTGGTGAGGGGGCAACTCCAGATAACTTTGTTGAGCACATTTCGACCCAAGAAGTTTAAGTTAATTCAAATCTCCTCCATATTACGTTTCCAGGCTCTTAAATTGTAACAATTTAAATTATGTTGATTGTATCTTTTTAGGCATTCAATGGTTTAATTATCCAGCTTTCATTCTATACTAGATACAGACCAAAGGGATTCTTGTGGACCAAGCGTTGAAAGAGTGCAACCAGATGAGCCAGCCAACTTCATATCAAACTAAAAAGCAGCAAACTAATCCAATACTTAAAGGTAACAGATGGCAGAGAGGTGGTGTCCCGATGGAGATGGTAGAAAGAGATGGAGGGACAGATAAAGTAAAAAGATTGAGAGTAAGTCAAAAGAAGGAGTTGTGAGACATTTTTCCAACACTAATGTGCATGTGGTGGAGTTTGGAATTTATATCAACCATAGTTACACAGTTACTCTATTTGTGTGATATATTTAATGCGCGTTTTTGTGGCAGCTCTGTAGAAAGTTCTTATCGACACAGTCATGTAGCCACCTGTCCCTTGACTTGCAATGAGCATACCACTGTCTCTATGTGATGGGACAAACGGTTGTATTTGTCAGGTACTGCTTTGTTCTATTGTACTTTTAGGAGACGAGCATGAAGAACTGCCGGCGCCTCAACTTTCAAGTTACATTTTCTTCATCTGGATTGATAGCAGATCAACCACTGCCAAGGATAAAAGGTGAGGGTTTTACTTGGACAGTGAGAGTGTTTTTGCTATTGCTGTCACGAAAAATTGTAAACACCCATTTTTTCCCCACAAAAACACCGTGTAAAACTTGATAGCCAACTTTTTCAGTTAACGTTACAGTCAATAGCTCTAGGCATATGTAGTTCAATCTTTTTATACTTATCTTGTGATGTTTGTTTGTACTTCAAAATACCGATGAAGAATTGTTTACTGATGCTTTTAAACTGCTGATAACTTGGGCGTTTTGCATAATAGATACAATTTTATTCAGACTTTGCATGCTTTTTGTTGCAGTATGTGTAGCGTCAAACTAAATGTAAAGCGAATGAGAATGCATTCAATTGTGGCATCGCTTACACTAGTAATCTTTGACAGTTGAGAAAGCCACCACAAAATGATGTTATGACGGTCACCATTGCAATAGCATAGAGGACGCAGTGGACTACTGAAAGTAATGTGCTGATGAACAGCAGCGAATGAGTAGCACTTCATGGTTGACAAGGATAGTAAAGAAAGAGAGATGGAAGAAGGTAGAGATGAGAAAGGTCTAGAAAAGAAAAAGAAGAGCACGGAAGGATGGTAGACAGACAAAGGCAGTAGAGACAAAGATGGTAGACAGATGCTGATTTAGACAGTAACAAAGATGGATGAGACAACAAAAAATATGGATGAGACAACAACAGATATGGAAAAGACTCATCATATCAGCCACCCATTTAACCTACCGATAGATCACCCTGCAGGTAACTCAGCTCACCCAGCATACCATGACTTTGGTGAAAGAAGACTGAAACTGTTGCCGGTTTATTAGCTTGTGTTGTGTGGTATAGGCCTAGTGTCAAATTTGTTAGTAAAATGGTTGAAGAGTTGTCTCCCAATGAAACGCCGGCAACTAATGGAAAAGCCGCCTGCTGCAACTGGGGAACGCCACCATAAATAACGGATAACGACGTCATGTTGCACCTGCCTCTTGGGAGATGACATGGAGGTGGTGCTTTTTAAACAATAACTTTTGCACAAATTGTTGTTTTATTTAGCTAACCAAGTGTTTGTAATGTTTCTGAAATGCAGTATCCAAAGTTCAAACAATTCTGTGATTTCTTTGCTGTGTACTTAAAATGTTTTTACGGTGCTTGTAAGCCATGAGCTCCACCTATATTATTGCAACTCAAAATATTTCCAGTTTTGTGCAGACGAAATCCATTTTGGAAGTAGTTATGGAGTTGTCTGCCCATTGTACTTGAATGAAAGGAGAGCAGATAACTTCAACAATAACTGGAACAGATAGATAGCTTTTGGAGTAGATAACTCTTGGACCATTTGACCTCACCAGATTTATTACAAAGAAAGATGTCCACCGGATCGGAATGCATTGTTGGCAAAAGAACCACAAAACAGAGTTGAAATTAGAAAAAACACATCTAGTGTCTGTTGAAGCAAGAAAAAAACTTGATCAATAATTAGGTGTATATTATAACATACATGTAATTGATTTTACAATGTTGTGGTAATGAGTAACGGAAAATTTCAGTGAAATGAATAGAAAAAAAAAACATGGCAACAGCTTGGTGAAAAATATCGCTATGTAAATCAGCTCACCCATAACACTGTGGCTTTGGCTGAAAAAATAATGAAACTGTTGCTGGTTTATTAGCCTGTATTGTGTAGGCCTGCTATGTACAAAAATACACACAAATGACATTGTTGCCAAAACACTCACGAAGAAAAATTATAATAAACAAAACACTTCTCTCAACAATGATGGTTGCAACTTGAAAAGCAGCACAATGAGGGTGTGATAAGAAGTGGATTAGAAACAGAAAAGAAAAACAAATGTGAAAAAAAACACTAGTTGCCACTTTTGAAAAAAAAGTTTTTCATGGTCTATTACCAAAAAAATGATTACATGAACACCTAATGGAGAAATAGCCATGACAAAAAAAATTAAAATGCTAAGTATTTGAATAGAGGCTATCTTTGACCGAAACTAAGAGAGAGCACAACTCCAAATGTGAGCCCTCAAAAGTAAATCGGGCCTAACTGACCTTACTCCTACTGAGTAGTTAATTAAATCATCTGGCTCTAAGTGGTGATAAGGTAAAAAATAATCAATAATCATTTAACACTAGTAGAAAGCTCTAATTATTTATTTTTAAAATAAATATTAAAAACTTGTGAAAATGAACTGGTAACATTACGTCGACTGAAATAATGCCTAAAACGTCTCGCATAAATTTTGGTCTGACCAAAAACGGACTGAAAACCGTTACCTTTAGAGCGAGTACAAAATTATCATAACTTGGTCAAGAGAACGACTCCATATCGTAATAGGAGGATAACTCCACAGTGCAACTAGTTGAGTTCTTCAACTAGTGTTAAATAATAATTTTAATCACTTACCTTAATACAGAAAGTCTCCTAGTAGTTGTAGTAGATGTTGATACTTCAGTCACTGTTGTTGGAGTGGATGCTTTCTGTGTAAAAGCGATGCTTCTTATATAGCTAGGTTGTACTAGGTACCGATTGACACGAGCTGATTCCAATGAAAAGCCTTTATAATATATAAGGTCTTTACGTAGAAAACTCACGCGAAAACTAAAAAAAAAAACATTCTTCGCGGGAGTTTTCCGTCTTATATGTTATAAAGGCTTTACGCAAAAAACTCACGCGAAAACCAAAACTATATAATAACTTCTTCGCGGGAGTTTTCCTTCTTATGCGTTATGACAGCTTTATGCAAAAAACTCACGCGAAAACGGGAAAATAAAAAAAACTTCTTCGCGGGAGTTTTCCTTCTATGTACTATAAAGGCCTTGCGCGGAAAACTAACGGTAAAAAAAATTCCGTGAGTTTTCTGCATAAAGCCTTTATAACATAAAAGAAGGAAAACTCCCGCGAAAGAATTGTTTTGTATTTCCCGTTTTCGCGTGAGTTTTCCGTGTAAAGCCTTTATAGTATATAGAAGGAAAACTCCCGCGAAGAGAATTTTTTTACTGTTCAACTTTTCGCGTGAGTTTTCCGCGTAAAACCTTTATGACTTATAAGAAGGAAAACTCCCGCGAAGAATTTTTTTTTCAGTTTCGGTTTTCGCGTGAGTTTTCCGCGTAAAGACCTGCTTATATATTATAAAGACTTTTCATTGGAATCAACTCGTGTCAATCGGTACCTAGTACAACCTAGCTATATAAGAAGCACCGCTTTTACACGGAAAGCATCCACTTCAACAACAGTGACTGAAGGATCAACATCTACTACAACTACTAGGAGACTTTCTGTATTAAGGTAAGGAATAATAAATAACTATTTAACACTAGTTGAAGAACTCAACTAGTTGCACTATGGAGTTATCCTCATATTACGATATGGAGTCGTTCTCTTGACCATAGAAGTATCTCTCCTAGATAATTTTATGCTCATAGAACCTATCCTGTTTGCGCTCAAGATCGCAGTCTTTTGGCATTGATTGACAGAATTGTCGTAGGTCCGAGAGAAAAAATAGGTTAGCCTTAAATGACATCTTGAACGACAGGTTGATTTAGAACTTTACAGCCAAAAAATGATTACAACTTTCATTATTGTATTGTTTTACTTTATTATCAACATATAACAGTTATTATTCATTGTATTTAATATGAAAAATAATTTTTACTGATAATGATTATTATTCTTATTATTATTACTATTGTTAATATTATTGTGATTTCATTTGGTTTTCATTGTTACTTTATTGAATTTTGTTCAAGTCTTGTGATCTAAATAATAAAAGAATGATAAATATTTATTTACCACTAGTTGAAAAACTTACCTACTTGCACTATGGAGAAAATAGCCTCCTACAACCAAATCCGTTTGTGTTACAAACCCTGTCTTTGGATATTGATAAAAATGTTATCTTCTTTGTATTATGATTAAATAATAATAAATAGCTCACATTTTTTAAAATATTTCTTATTTTTTGTCTTTTTAGATTGGATAGTTAAGATGGCAATTTTTGTATTTTGTAGACACGATGCCTACTTTGGACTTTTGTTTGAGACAAAACGCAGCAGCAGTAAAGACTATAAAACATCTGGATCAGATCCAATTGAAGTAATTGCAGATAACTAAAGGAATAACATGTACTACAGCATACAGAGAGAACAAGGTGTGTGTAGATTATTACTCAGTCTCATTACACTACTATTACTAAGAATTATTGTAGGTGTTGGATAAAGGATTAAGCAGTAATGTATTAGCAAGCATTAGCAATAAACATAGACTTTTCAACAATGACATTAACCAAAAAAAAATAGTATAACAAAGTCATGTTTGAGCTAATAAGTTGTTGCTAAGATGTTTGAATTAACAACTAGGTAGCTAAAATAAGTTTTTCATGAGGATCTCCTGACAGTTGTGATTCCTTGAGTGGTGAGCAGACTTTTAAATCTACTGTAGTTATCTTTTGTTGATCTTATTGAGTCTTTATCAGTTAGTACATCTTGCAACAAATTCTTTGATAGCTTAGCGCTAAGCCATCTTCCCTTGAGTTTTATCCTGTCAGTATCCAGATCGTATTTTCCAGAATCTCTCAATTGATACAATATTTTTACACCTAACGCTTGATTGTCTTTACTAGCTGTCATGTCGGATACTTTCTTTTTAAACTCTTCTAATTGTTGCATCATTCTCTCCGAATCTCTATTGCCATCATCGTCAATTGTGTTTCTATCAAACGATGATGGTGAGAGCTTTGGTGTTTTAGCAGAGCTCCAGCTCTTTGGTTGCTTGTACTCTCCCCTAATCTTTCCAACATCACTCCGATAGGTTTTTGTGCTTTGAACATTTTCATTTGTCTTTTTGCGCTCAAGCAACTCGTTTTTGATTCCCATTACTATTTCATTCGTTTCAACCAAAATATTTTGGATTTTCTCGATATCTCTCACCATTTTGTCTTTTGTCGGGTTGTCATACAATGATGACGCAAACTTGTCTTGGTCGGTTGATTTAGCCCCACTGTTCTTTTCCATCAAACTATGATACTCCTCTTCTGATATAGCAAAATAACGTTCACCATATTCAGGAAGTACCATTTTGTATTGATATTAAAACCTGTGCAATCAGGATGATTATAGGGTCTAAAAAAAGCTACCTCTCCCAATCTGCATTAAAATTTGTTGTTTGTCAGCAATCAGTGTTTGTACCTCCTTGAAGCGCTACTACCTAATAAACTGAGTTGTGTACTGATTAGTTATTTGTAGCTCTTTTTGAAGCCTCCTCTCTCCTCTCTCCTCTACCAAATACTCCTCTCTCCTCTCTTGCAGTTATTTCCCAAATACTGTAAATTTTAACCATCTAGAGGACTAATTTGGTGATTTTCCAACATATTTTATAGCATTCAATATAATTATTATGTCATAAATGTATATTATTCAATCTAGATATAAATATATCCATAAATATGTACATAATTATCCTTATATACATGGTTGTATAAAAAGCTAAAAAAACTCTCTCTCCTCTCTTCTCTCTCCTCTGTACATAGCTATAAAATGTTAATATGGACATGAATTTGGACATGCGCATGTACATAAATATGAACATAGGTATGTACATAAATGGACATGAATATGGACATGTACATAAATGGACATGAATATGGACATGAATATGGACATGAATATGGACATGAATATGGACATGAATATGGACATGAATATGGACATGTACCTATTCATGTCCATTTATGCACATGTACATGAATATGGACATATGCGTATTTACTGACTCTAGCTATATTATATAGGAAGATTTTCCCTACTTATTATGTAATAAATGTATATAATCATACAATGATTCATTTTTGATCAATATATTTATTCAATGTAGATAGATCTCCTCTCTCCTCTCTCTATGTAGATATAAATATACCCACTCTCCTCTCTCCTCTCTCCATGTAGATATAAATATACCCATAAATATGTACATAATTAACCATATATACATGAATGTATAGAAAACTAAAAAATCTCTCTCCTCTCTCTTTCTCTCAAGATACCATATGTATGTATGCATTGATTGTCATTACAAGTTGTAGTGCTTTGTATTACTTAGTATTTACTGACTCTAGCTATATTATATAGGAAGATTTTCCCTACTTATTATGTAATCAATGTATATAATCTTATAATGTTTCATTTTTGATCAATATATTTATTCAATGTAGATAAAACTCCTCTCTCTCTCTCTTCTCTCTCCTCTCTCTCAAGATGCCATATGAGTTCGAATTATGTAAAAAAATTATCAAAACCTAAATGCCATACATTCAAAATCTATCTGCCATATGAGTTCAAATTAAGTAAAAAAATAATCAAAACTCAATGCCACTTAAATGCCACTCAAATGCCACTCAAATGCCCCTCAAATAAAATACGATATAAACTCGGCGAATTCATCCAACGTCGTAACTCATTGCATAACCCCCAAGGCCAGATCCACAAAAAAACACTTGGTAGGGAGATCTGCTCATATATTACTACTACTACATACCGATAAGCTAGCCTGTGTTTCAACTGCTGCTATTTTTTAGCAGTTCTCCACTTTCACAAGCTTTTTTGTGTGGTTTAGCTTAATCAGGGGGCTCCCCTGGAGTTAACCACTTGGTGCTAAGGTGCAACTTAAATAAATACATTGCAATATATAATCAAAAATGTTTAACTATTGTTCTAAAGCTTGTTAGCCTAATGGGAAGTTATATTACCTTCAAGTGCATCTAGATAAGTCTTCTTATTTCATATGACTTGATATGTTTCTCTAACTAACTACGAAATACGTAACAACAATGAGGCGTTTGCATGGCCTTTTGCCGAAAGAAACTGATTGCGTGGTAAGTTGAGTGCTAGGTTTCTGATTCAACATCAAACTTTTTCTCAAACATTCTCTAAAACATTCATTTCTTCACTTATAGATGCAGTCCAACATCCAGTTTATGTTGTCATGGCTAAAATTAACGACACTACAACTACTTTTACTATTGCTACTGCTGCTAGTATTACTCTAACTCGTAAAATGATAACTCTTACTTTTACTGCTGTTACAACTATTACTGCTGGAGCAAGTTCTACTGCTACTGTTACTGCTACTTCTGCTACTTCTGCTGCTACTACTACTGCTACTACTATTACTACTGCTACTGCTACAACTACTGCTATTGCTACTGCTATTGATACCGCTTATGCTACTGCTATTTCTACCACTATCACTACTACTGCTACTGTTACTGCCACTGCTACTGTGTTTCTGCTACTGTTACTGTTACTATTTTTGCTGCTAAAACTATTGTTACTACCACTGCTGCTAATATTACAACCACTGTTACCAGTACTGCTACTGCCAATACTACAGCAGCTGCTACTACTGCCATGGCTACTATTATTACTGTTAATACTAACACTTCTACTACTTCTACTGCTCGTTGTACCACTGCTTCCTACACTGCTACTAATGATATTTTTTCTGTTGCCGTTTATACATCTGCAATTTTTGCAACTACTAAACTCAGTGGCTCATAATTGCAAAATACGAACTTCTGCAGGTTAGAATGAAACGCTCAAAATTTAAGCTACTTCAACCAATCACTATTGCTTTGGACCAGTTAACAGTCCCGCCTGGACAGGCCGCAGGAAGTGATGCAATGTTTCCTCAACCCAGATAAAAGTCTTCCACCACCTATAGACTAAAACAATATATGCATCTTTAAAGCCCAAGCTCGCTGGCATTGCAAATGTTTTAGTGAACTCTCTCGGTGGGAATTTGTTGTATTTTTGTTTTAGAAATATATTGCTTATATAAATTCCCAACCTCTTCCTGACAATCTCTTATCTTGATTTTGTTATCTATTATTTCTGTAGTTTATCAACAGACTTTTTCTTTTCTCTATTGAAGCCATTTTTTATAAGAACTTTTTGAACTGGGATAATTACTATTTTTATATTAAACATTGATTTTTAAATATATATATATGGTGTATGGTAATGAACCAATTACATTTTTATTGCAAAAGACCATGTTACTTGTTTTACCTAATGGTTGATTATTTCATAAGCTATCTTGAGGTACATGCCCAATGGAAATGGAAAACACTTTTTTTTAATTCTATCAAATTTTAAGGTAAAGGTCATTCAGTTAAGGTTTTAAAATTCCTTTCAATTTTGTTTTTTCGATGATGTGAAAAACTCCACTTTACAATGATGTCGTAAACTTCCCAACATTAGCATTTATTGCTGACTGGACACATATGCATGGAACCAACTTGAGAAAGAAATTTTATATTGGTGGACAGATGTTAAAAATAGAATACTGTTCAGGTTTTAATATCATGTGATCAAACAATAGTATTTAACACCTATGCTACTCAAGTAGTCCAACATGAACTCTTTTGGTGGCATATCTGTTCATATCAATGTAGTCGTAGTCAAAATTACCACAGCCCGAAATAACAACCCAATATTTCAGATAGATTTAATATGAATTGTAAATATCAGCTTGTCATGATTACTAAATATGTGGGTACTGATGGTAAGTAAAAACAATGTAAACTGCTACAAAATCAAAACTCCATTTGCTCTAACTGACGGTTACAAAAGTTCACCAGTGAAGGTCATCCACTTTGACCGACACACATTACTATGGTGCCTGGGATGAGGTCCCAATTGATGGGGTAGCTCTTTTTTGCATTACTTTGCTGAGATCTTTTTCTTGCAGGAAAATAGTTTTTACTGCATTGCTAATTGAGTTCAGATTGACAGAATAAAAAGCACACCTTGAGTAGCTTTTACCTTTTTTTGTAACATGGAAGCATGTAATCACTTTCACCAAGTTTAGTAACACCCAACAATACCTTGAACATCTTTCACAAAAACTGCTGCAAGAGTGAATAATGTGGGAGATTTGCATGGTGATTAAGTAGTGTCAGACTCCCTTCCCACCCTTCCCAACCCTAAAACCCCCCTACACCCCCCTTATGCCCTCTGGTAAGGGAGTTATATAGTACCCTCAGGACTACTCCCCCCTCCCCCCCCCCCCCCCTCTGTGCCATTACCTAAATCCCCTTTCAAAAGGGATACCGGGTACCCCGGGCCAGTATCAACCCTGTGTCCCCTTATATTAACATATATTAGCTACCCCGGGTCTACCCCGGGCCATCCCCAGGTCAGGACCCTGACCCTGTATTCAAACAGGGTGATTCATGGAGCCTGTGCCCCTAGGAATCGGAGAGCCTTGACAAAATGGAGACCGGAGCCTTCCCCCTTCCAGGAGCCCAGACTAGGAAGTGGCACTTCCAAATAAGGAGTGGAAAGTTTCCACCATCAGAAAAGAGCGGGAAGAAGAGCCCAGTGCCAAGTCACCATGTGTTCTTGTTCTAATTGGCTTGCTGTATTATTGTATTTTGTATTGCATTATGCGATTGGTATATTTCTTGTATTATGTTATTCTACTGGTTATGCCTAATAAGGTAATGAAATGGTCGCTTATCGTCTATAAAAGGAGCTGCTGTACATTGAGTTGATCAGTTGTTGAATGGATAGTATTAATTACGCTTTTAATTGTGTATCAAATAAAGTATTTGTTTGATAAAACTTCTAGTAGTGTGTTTGGTTCATGGACCCCGTGCAAGTTGTTAACGTCTATTCCGGATAGACCCCGAAGTGTGAAGAGAGAGAAGGAGAGGATTCCGTTGTGTGGGTGATAGAGGACTCAAATCTATTACACTAATAACTTAAAACACAAGCAAGCTTGGGCCTCGATTTTGAAAAAAATAAAAACTTGGTTCGATTTCGATTCGAACATTTAAAAGAATGGAATGGAGCATTTCGATTTTTTTTGAAAAAGAAAGGATAAAGGATATCTTGGCAAAATTTATGTGGTATAGAATCATCTTCTAATTTATTATTCGTTGCTGCAAATATTACATATAGATGTATTCAGTAATTAGCAGCAAAAATGATGTAACTTGATAGCGCAATATCAAAGAATTGTTTTGATCAGAACTCAGCTCTTCATCAATGGTAAAAAACACACATTTCATAGCCTTCATTATTATATATAAATGATGCAAAGTCATCAGTGATTATCTGTCATTATATTATAGATATTCATAATTGGTGTAAATAATATATATATGTGTGTATAACTACTATTGCATTTCAACAACAATAATTATAAAATCGACTTATCATGGTATTGATGATATTTGATTAATAAATAATAATAGCGATTCGTATTACGTGTTCATTGATGTGATGATTGGTATGTTGATTGATTTGTTGGGTACATAAAAAATAAATAATAACTAATAATAATAATGATGAAAAATTATTATCATTAAATAATGTTGGTGTTATTATTACCTATACGTTTCACCGGGATTTCAACCACTCGAATTTTATCCAAATTGCCTGGATTTTGGGGGTGTCAAATTTCTCTAGGATGGATTTGTCATACTGCTCTTTGTTACCCGGATTTACTAGTATAATTAATACCTCCTTTACTATCATACAATTGCTAATATATATTTCATTTGTTCCAGTAATTTAGTCACAACTACAACCCTAACAAAACAAATAAATGAACAATTAAAGTTATTTCAATACAGCAACCACGCTACATCTACTAGTGCTTCACTTTTACTACTAGATCATGTAGACATTTAACACAATGGTCTGATAAAGTCATCAATAAAGACACAAAAGACATCAATGAAATCCGAATAAGTCAATATCTCTCATTTCTTCACTTTTACATGTAGTAGGAGATTTCATGTTAGCAGATAATGGTTTTACACTACTTCTGCTCAATAGCCCGCTACAGTTTGTATTGTATTTGCTCTAGGAAACTTGGGTTATAAGGACTCACCACATAGCTTTAGCTTGCATACACACTGTAAGGAACCATTTGAAAGAAGTTTAAAAAGAAGATAACTACTAGCTTGAGCAATGGTCTCAAATCACATAGTACAGTGTATATATGTAGCTGATTGATGTTGATGATAAAGAACTGACAAAAAATGTAAAAAGGCCACAACAGCATATAACCAAAGCAAAACAAAATAAGCCCATTATACACAGTGATTCATAAACATAGTATGTGGTCCAACATTTTAATCTAATCACACTTCATTCATTTTTGTTTTGTGACTCCAAGCGTTTCTCATACTTCATCTTTTGTTGCCAGCCTCCGTTTGCGACACATCCATTTTTATTGATTGCCAAGTGTTATATTATGCTTAGAGCTTTAGCAGCCAGGTTGGAGCCCCGCACTCTGTTGGGGGGGGGGGCTTACAAAGGCCTTCCCAAACCCCCTAGCTGATATTGCTCAGCGTTGAGCACCTCGGTTTGGGCACTTGGCACCCTCAATAACACCGGGGGGAACTTTACTAGGATTATTCAAAGTTCAAGGTTGCGATCCCTGCTTTTCATTTTCAGTATAATTGTCATACAGTAACTAAATTGATCATTGTAATCGATATAAAATAAATGTACACATAATAGTTATAACGCCACAGAATATCAATTGCTACCATGTTCAATACAAATAGTTAGTAGTAATGGTAGTGGCAGTGGTAGTGTGGTAGTAGTAATAACTAGAGTAAAGCCTGTTGTTTCTGTACAACATAAAAATCCAATTAATCAATGAGAATTTTTATTGTAATAAGTAAGTATATATATACATGTTAACAACGATAATTGCTACGGCAGTAGTAATATATGAGCAGATAATTGCTACTTACTAATCAGCAATTCTGCTTTATACTTATAATAAACCGCCATGGGCAGGCGTGGTCGTCTCATTGGGAGTGGCCATAGAAAAAACACTTAAATTAGCGCAAAGGGTAATGTTCAACCCAACCTTTACAATAAAAAATAATCAAAATAATGAATTACATGATGGTAACAATTACGATTAATAATTAATAAATTAAAAAATTAAAAAATGAATAACGATTAGCTAATAAATAATTATATAATATTAAGAATAAAAATGACCGGTGTCTACTTTGCCACCTGAAACAAGGGAAGTAAACTATCAATGTTTAATGATTCTGTGCAGTCACATGAGCACAAAGGAAAGCTCATGTGATGTAGCTGAAATCTAGAGAGCCTTCGTTTATATCTATGCTCTTTTTATACATTTATAGAACCAAGCTATTCTTTTCCTGTCAGCACCTAAGGCTGACCGATTATGTCACAAAAAGATTGTTATGTAACCTTTTTTATATATAAGGTGGCTGAAGCTGCCTGTAAATTAGAGCAGGAAAAGAGCTCCGCCAGGCGTTATCCAAATTATACAATACTCAACCCTACTTCACTACTTTTTCATTACAAATTTCAAAAAGATACCTGCTCTGTTATTGCCCAGTATGACTAAGGAGTGCCGGCCTGCAAAGGCCCAATACTCTAGACAGTCTACTACCCAGCTAGTCTGATTATGCTGGGCAGGCATTGCTAGAAGCAGTTAGTGGTCGTGTACAGACAGCAGCCTGAGGTCTGGTACAGGTGGTGAATGCTATCAGCAACTCACTACCCGACTCAGAAATCCTGTACATTGTAACAATCATTATAATAATAATGATTATGAATAATAGTACTCTTCAAGAGAGTTGGGTAAGCTTTGTACACGATCTCAAATTTGCCTTAAAAAAAAGGGAAATCTAGTCGTTAAATTGTAATAATCACAGTAAGAAAGATATTTAATGGTCGTATATGTAACATTTATCACCTAAGGTTTTTTTTTCAACTAAAATAAATCTCCACAACATCATTGCAGTCTATACTACTGTCTGCATCATCTGCTCAAATGTTCCAGTTTGTTCAATAAATGATATCATTTATAGTCTCAACACAAATTTCTGGTTTTTGCATCATTGCTAAACTAACCTAAGTTTAGCTATTTAAGAGTCGCTGTTTTCACACAGAAAGCATCCAGTTCAACAACAGTGAGCAAAGAAGCAACATCCACTACAATTACCAAGAGAGCATTCAGCATTAAGGTAAGAAATACTAAATAATTATTTGGAACTAGTTGAATAACTCATCTAGTTGTAGTCTAACTGTTTTTTTCAAAACTAAATCTTTTGACAAAACTCTAATAATTACATCATATTTAATCATTTTTTATATTTTTATCATTTAACTTAGGTTTGAAATAAATAGAATTTTTTTGTGGGCACAATGACTTCAAACTCCAAAATACCTCCAAAACTTTGCATTAAACCAGTCCTCCCTACTTTGACTAACATCAACATCGTCAGTACCTCTACTACCTCCACCTCCTCCAGCATCAACACTGTCGCCAGCATCAACGATATTGATAGGAACCAACACTAACACCTCTTCCGATACTTTATCCTCCTCCCACTCAATCAGCAGTGGTAGCAACACATTCTCCAATTCATTGAGGAATCCACGAGTTGCTTTGACCGACTCTCCTTTGAGCCCTACACCGGATTATACCTATCTGCACGACAATAACAAAGCCGAACAACACGCTGATATCAAAAACGTATCAACGGCATTGACACGGGAGCAAATTTTTCTTCTTGTGTCTGGAGATGAAAATGAAGAGATTAGCGCTAGTAAACTTGAAAGAGTTGCTGCTGAATCAAATAGCTGGAATAATGACGGACGCTATGAGAAAATGATTCTTGGAGATTGAGAATTTCATGAGTGATAAATTTACCAATTCGTACAGTATTGGAGGTTTTCCGTACTGTCTTCATCGAAGATTACGGTTGTCAAGACATCGTACTCTTGAATAGTGTCAGCAAGTGCACCATGCTGTGGTTTACTGTACTGGTTTATTACTGTATTGGTTTATTTTATTGTACTGACTTCTGTTTGACGTGGCAGTTGTTGTTTGCTATCAAAACTTGTAGGATATGTGCTCAGTAGAAAATATAATATAAACTAGAAAAAGTTATTTTTTCTGTAGAAAAATTAAAAGCCATACAGATGCTCAGTCTGACGAAAAAAAAAATGATCCATTTTCCACTTACGGTTCAAAAGTTATGGAGAAAAATGCATATTTTGAGTAGTTATCCTCTCGGTATGTGATTGAAAACGCAATTATTAATGAAATTACATATTGCAAAGTAATTTGGCAGCTTTCCAAGTAAGCAGCTCATGGTTTGAATGATTATGAACGCATCCAGTTGTTTTTACACGACTAACTTCCCTTGTCAAGACGGAAACTGGTTTATTTTTGGAGTTACCCTCTCAACAGAACTTTTAAAGTTTTTCGGCAGTTACTATAGTGACAGAACATAACATTTACATGAGACAAGCTGCGCAATTTGATGATATATGTACATTTAACTTGGGAGTTGTCTTCTCTGTATAATGTAAAACATCAATACACACAAACAACACTGTTCTGCTCATATATTACTACTGTTCGTTCATTACTTTTTGCGGAATGTTAGTTGATGTGACTGAATTGAAGTTTTTTCCAAGATTGGTTATGATCAACGTAACAATCAATAAAAACTGGTATTGCTTTGAGGTTTAATGGAACAGCGTGTTGCGGTGTGAAACCATTGTATGCGGCATTATTGGCTGTAAGACATGCACACATGGCTTTGATTGAAAAAAGTTTTAGTGAGTTGCGACAAACGATTCAAAAGTTAAAGAGCAATGTAAGTCTTTTGTTTGGAGTTGTCTTCTCCGAGGTGGCAGGCAACTCTCTAAATGGTCTGTCATAGTACCCATGCACTTGGCAACATTTCAAGTAAGTTACTCAATGCTAATGCCCTATTCGTTTGAGCAGACTATGACGTTGTGTCATGACGCAGCTCACTTCATAACGTCCTTGATCAAACTGCAGTTCACTCAACAACGTCGTGTCATGACATAACGTCGTAATAGGCCTCTCCTGTGGAAAAACATGCCATATCTACTTGTATATCCACAGTTTAGATTGGAATTTCTTCCAGCAGACTATGACGTTGTGTCATGACGCGACGTTGTTGATCAAACTGCAGTTCACTCAACAACGTTGTGTCATGACATAACGTCCTAATAGGCCCCTCCTGTGAGAAAACATGCCACATCTACTTGTATTTCCACAGTTTAGATTGGAATTTCTTCCAGCAAAAAAGTTCAAATTTTCTCAAAATCATTAAAAATTGCCTCTCCTTGAAAAACTTGTAAACTTACTATTGAAAACTTTTGATGCCTGTGTGCATCTACCATAGCTGCACACCCTCGTATAAAAATCATGCAGTTTGGATAAACAATGACAGAGCTATTTAGCATTTATTGAACAAAAACGGCTGTTGAAGAGGCTTGCGGAAAGTGGAATAGCTGTGACATGGTGACTTTCGCAACTTGAAAAAAAATATTTGGTTAATCTCGAGATGTGCACCTACGTAACCAACTAATATTTAGAGAGTTCTGATCAGCGAATCTGTAGTTATAGAAGAAGAAACTTCGCGAAAGAAAAATAATAATAATAACTAGACTAAAATGTTTTCTCTGTAGAGAAAATAAAAGCCATACAGATGCACGGTTCGATGAAAAAAAAAAAATTGTTCAAATTCGACTTACGGTTCAAAAGTTATGGATCAAAATGCATTTTTTGAGGAGTTATCCTCTCGGAATCCATCTGAAAAGGCAACTATTAGTAACTTTACATGGTACAAAGAAAGTTGGCAGCTTTCCAAGTAAGCAGCTCATGGCTTGAATGATTATGAACGCATCAAGTTGTTTTTGTACGCCCAAATTGCCTGACCAAGACGGAAATTGATTTATTTTAGGAGTTACCCTCTCAGCAAAACTTTCAAAGTTTTTACGCAGTTACTATAGTGACAGAACATAACAACTAGATGAGACCAGCTGCGCAATTTGATGATATATGTTAATATAACTTAGGAGTTGTCCTCTCTGTATAATGTTTAACATCAATACACACAAACAACACAGTTCTGCTCATATATTACTACTGTTCATTTTTTTTTTCGGCATGTTAGTCGATGTGACTGAATCAATGTGTGTTCCAAGATCGGTTATGATTGACGTAAGAACCAATAAAAACTGGTATTTCTTTGAGTTTTAATGGAACAGCGTGTTGTGGTGTGAAACCATTGTATGCGGCATTATTGGCTGTAAAACATGCACATATGGCTTTGATTAAAAAACGTTTTAGTGACTTGCGACAAGCGGTCCAAAAGTTAAAGAGCAATCTAAGGGTTCTGTTTTGAGTTGTCTTCTCCGAGATGGCAGGCAACTCTCTAAATGGTATGTCAAAGTATGCATGCACTTGGCAACATTCCAAGTAGGTTACTCAATGCTAATGCCTCTATTCGTTTGAGCAGACTATGACGTTGTGTCATTACACAGCTCACTTCGCAACGTCGTTGATCAAACTGCTGCTTGCTTAAAGACGTCGTGTCATGACTTAAAGTCCTAATAGGCCTCTCCTGTGAGAAAACCTGCCATATCTACTTGTATTTCAACAGTTTATATTGGAATTTCTTCCAGCAGACTATGACGTTGTGTCATGACGCGACGTTGTTGATCAAACTGCAGTTCACTCAACAACGTCGTGTCACGACATAACGTCCTAATAGGCCCCTCCTGTGAGAAAACACGCCATATCTACTTGTAATTTCAACAGTTTAAATTGGAATTTCTTCCAGCAAAAAAGTTCAAATTTTCTCAAAATCATTAAAAATTGCCTCTCCTTGAAAAACTTGTAAACTTACTATTGAAAACTGTTGATGCCTGTGTACATATACCATAGCTGCACACCCCCATATAAAAATCATGCAGTTTTGATGAAAAGTGACAGAGCTATTTAGCATTTATTGAACAAAAATAGCTGTTGAAGAGGCTTGCGGAAAGTGGAATAGCTGTGACACCGTTACTTTCTTAACTCGAGAAAAATACTTTCATAAAATTTCAGATGTGTCCCTACGTAACCAACTATTTTTTAGAGAGTTCCGATCAGCGAATCTGTAGTTATAGAAGAAGAAAGTTCGCGAAAGAAAAATAATAATAATAATAATAATAATAATAATAATAATAAAACCTACTAAAACAATAGCCATACAGATTACATCTGTATGGCTAATAATAAAACCAGCAAAAACAATAGCCATACAGATTATATCTGTATGGCTAAATACATATACATAATACAACATACAGAGAAAGTTTATGACAACGGTATCTTGGAATACAAAGACGTTTTAAAAAATAGAAATAGGATTTGAGCGAAGTCACGGATCGATAAAGAGCTTGCGATGAAGTTTGAAGAGCTCAATTTCTGTACCCTGCATACAGTAATGTACATGGGAGCGTGAGAGCGACATCAACTTGACCTCCGCATTATCAGCAGCATTCAGAACCAAAGTCTGAAACAACAGCAAGCTTTAGCCAAGACTCTCAGAAAAAATCCTGGAAACAATTGAATGCATACTTTAAAATCAACACCTTCGATAAGATTCCTACCAACACACTTTTGACATTAAGCAGACTCTCCACTTGGAAAAATTTGAAGTTGAGACAACAGACAAAATTGAAGCTAAAACAGCAGGCGACACCTCTATGTATTGCTTGCACAGTCATCTACAGATTCATGTCAAATGATGGATGTTTGATGAGTGGAAAGATTATCATCCCTCCTGAAAACGTTTTAACGATCAAAAACAATGGACAAGGTATTATCCACTACGAAAACATGATGACGGGTAAAAATGGAGTAAAAAAGATCTTCTTATGATCCTAACATTTAAAAAAGCCTTACTGCTATTGAGTGAGTCGGCTGTGAAAGAAGGGAGAACTTTTAGGCTTTCTCTATTTGATGATGCTGATGATGACGACGATGACGATGACGATGACGATGATGATGACGATGACGATGATGGATGGCGCTGACGATGATGATGACAATAACAAGTATACTTATATGTATAAATCATTACATAATCATACCCTTGGTTTCAAACATCTCCCTTCCAGTTTCTCTGACCACATGAGTGGGAGAATTTATTACGAGGCAATTAGTGGCCCTTATGATACAACATGGGCCAGGGAATGTGCTCCCCACATCACCGTACCCCTCAGGCTGTATGGACATACAGAGCACCACCGGGAACAATTTCCAACTACTAGATGCAGTTCCAAACTTTGTCAACTGTAGTCTTGAGTGACTCCTGCCTCTGGCTCAACTGCTTGAGCTCACTGGTACTGGTCTGCAGCTGTTCTTTAGTTAGAGGATGTTGGCTACCGGGTGTGTACCCTCCTTCTGAGCCCGCACCAAATCTTTATCTGAGGGTATAGCACGCCTTCGGTCCATAGAAGAGACATGAAGGGTGTCAGGACAGGTAGTAGCAGTGGCTGGGGGTGTAGGGATGGAGTGTGACTGAACCTCTTTTGTCACTTCTGCTTTGGTGGGACCACCATCTCTCTCTTGAATATGAGTACACTGACGACAATTGTTTGTGTAGTGCCTACTCAGCCCATTTGCATTACTGTGTTGGGCTCTGCTCCTATGCTCGAGGGTGTGCTGGAATTCAGAGAGGATCTCTAGCCAGCGAGCCATTTGACTAGTGGGCTCCTTTCTCTTACACAGCCACATCAATGAGGCATGGTTCGTCTGAAAGTGAAACTCCTGACCGTACAGGTATGGTCGGAAATGTTTCACAGCCTTCACAACTGCCAGGAACTCTTTCCTGGTAGCACAGTAACTTTGCTCTGCAGGGCTGAGTATTTTACTGTTGTAGGAGATTACTCTTTCTTGTCCATTCTGCTCCCAAGACAACACAGCTCCAACACCATCATTGCCGGCATCCGTATCTACAATCTACGTGCAGGTGGCCTCCGGGTATCCCAGTATGGGGGCTGTGAGAACACTGTATTTTGACTGCTGGAAGGCACTTTCGTGGTTTGTCCCCACACCCAGGGGGTATCCTTACCAGTCAGCTCGGTCAAGGGTTTGAAAACAAATAATGTCATCTAGATATAGGAAGAGCGCCTGCAAGTGAAGTCCATGTAAGGCTTTCTCCATCAGGCGTTGGAAAGTAGCTGGCACAGAAGTCAACCCAGAGGGTAGAACTTTGCATTTCTAGAGACCTGATCTTATAGAGAAAGCTGACTTCCCAATGGCATCCTCATCTAGTGGCACCTGCCAGTATTCACTGACAAAGTCTACGGTGCTGAAATAACGCCTGATTGCGAGATGCTTGGCGGGGATATGCATCGAGATGCGTTACTGCATTCAGCCCTTGGTAGTCTATACAAAAACACCAGACTCCATCTTTTTCCTTTAATACGACTACTGGGGAGCTCAAGTTCATGACGCCGGCACTATTAGTCTTCTCTCAAGTAGTTGGGCAACCTGCCTCCCTGCTTCTTCCACCTTCTGTGGGCCCAAGTGGTGTGGGGGCTGGCATATAGGTTTACGGCCTTCGAGCAAGGAAATGCTGTGCTTGACTAGCTCAGTTCGTTCATCTCCTGCTCTCCTGTACTGAACACAGCCTCACATCGGCTTAGTAGCTTGGCCAACTGGTGTGCCTCCTTGGTGCTACTGCAATAATGCAGCACTGCATCACATAACTCTTGAAGGTGTGATAGCACTGGGTGTATGGAAGGGGGCCTGTGATCCGGCAACATTCCTTCTCCACTACACACTCTTCAAAAGAGACCCCGATATACTGCCCTACCTTCCTTCCTGCCTTCAAGGTGACCGGCTAGTCGATGGGGTTCAGGCATCTGATTAAAATGCGCCCTGGTTGATCTGGTTGGTTGAGGCTGGCTGCCAGGGGTGGTGCATCTCCCTGGCCTTCCACTATACCATGAAGGAGGTGATTGTGGCTGTTCAACCGACACGGTATCTTTGCTTCAGACCAAGGGGAAGTCTGTGTCCCGGATTACTTGTATCCTGCTACCCAACACCCTTCCGTGTTTGCCTTTACGTGCCAGTTTTCGACCATTCAACATAATGCCTGCTTCGTCAAACTTTATCTGACATTGGTGTACCATTAGAAATGGCATCCCAATAATGACATCTTTGTTGATATGGCTGACCAAAAATGTAGCCTCTGTCTTCATGTCTCTTAGCCAGAGAGGTAGCTGGATCGTGCCATAAAATGGAATCCGGGAGCCGTCTGACATCAATCCATGTGCATCACTCTTCTACAGGCTGCTCTTGGTGGCTGGAGATGGTTTGTTAAATGTGTGTTGGGACAACAAGTCGGCGGTGCTCCCTGTATCCACCAGTATGGATACCAGCTTCCCATCTAGTTTACCAAGCAAGAAATAGCTGGGTTTGTATGGCTGTTCTAGAAGATATTGCACTTTATCTGGGGGTGGATGTCTGGAACCGATAGTTTGTCTAGTCTGATCCTCCTTGACTGTGGTTTCCCTCTGGGTGCTGGGGTTTGAAGCAGCGTTGGATCACTGGTCAGTGGTTGACTTGACGGCCCTGGATCTGCACTGTCTACCTCCATTTTTTGCAAGGTGCCAAAACGGATGGTCAGTGACAACTGCCAAGCTTCAGGATTGGGAGTGGCTCTGCATCCCTGCTTCTAGTGTTCTGAAACAGGGTTGTGGCATTCCAACTTCTAGTAGTGTTTCTGTAAATCTTCCAGTAGCCCGGGTGTGATCATCAGTTGGAGATACTGTAGTGGGCTCCTTTTGTTCCCCTGCTCTTTTACTTTGTTCATCTTAGGTGCCTAAGAATGGGTGGGACAGCCCTTGAGGTAATGGCCTTGACCTCCACACCCCAACAGCTAGGAGGGGCAGGCTTCCTAGGAATAGGAAGGTCTGTATGCTGCATTTTTAGCGGCTTCACTTCCTCCACCAATGCTTGCAGGGTTTTCATCATCCGTACCAGTAGCGCTTCGTCGGTAGTTATAGGCTTAACCTGGCCGACAGTAATCACACTGTCTTTGTTGGTGATGTAGATGGTTCATTCGCCTCAGTCTCATTGTCCACCGCCCTGACTCTGGAGGGTCAATCTTCTAGGGAGGGTCTGATCTGCTGGTACTTGCTGCCTGCTAGGACAGCATCTTTCACTGTTACTGGTTGTACAGCCAGCAAGTGTATCTGGAGTGCTGTGTTACCTAGAGTGCTGGAGAAGGTGTCCAACACCATCCGTTCAATTCGTATGGGTGGAAAGTCATCGTAGGCAACTTGCACCAAGCACTCTACCTCGGTTGTATGTTTTTGTAGGGTAATTTGGGGAACGGTGCAGGCTTGAACATTTTACCTGTGCTTTTCTGGCAGTGAGACCAAACCTGGCTTGCAAAGCAGTGAACACTTCATGCACACGAGCTGACTTTCCACACTGCAGGACATCACCGTTCAGTGCCTTTTAGGTGCAACAGTGCAGTGCCATGTGCCCAATCATTTGCTTCAACGACCTCAACAAAGTGAGCTATAAAGTATTTGACGTCTACATCTCCTTCGAACTTTGGCGCCTTAAACTTATTAGACGCTGCAGCTGGTTGAGGTGGAACTATGACATGCAAAGCCTGCGTGAGCAGCTCATTAGCATCCATGGCTAGTTGTCCAGCCGGTTGTACTGCTGGCTGTCTTGCTCTACCAAGGCTCCTTACTCTTTTGGCTGCCATGGTTCAAGTGATCACTAGCCCTGTATGGCCAAATTACGGCCCCGTGTTTGGCCCTGTATGACTCAGTACCCGCCCGGTGACTGGCCCTGTAACTGTCTACAGGATGAATTCAAAGTAG
Organism: Cryptosula pallasiana; assembly: GCA_945261195.1. Taxonomy (NCBI): domain Eukaryota; kingdom Metazoa; phylum Bryozoa; class Gymnolaemata; order Cheilostomatida; family Cryptosulidae; genus Cryptosula; species Cryptosula pallasiana. The sequence continues at coordinate 37,001,863 of OX183132.1, read as the reverse complement.
ACGCCGGAATTCCTCTGCTTTCTGTGGCTGTCTACTGGACAAGTTTAGAGTTGACACTGCAACTGTGAGCACTGATCCTGCGCTTACAACAGGCAATCATCCTGATGACTGTTTGAAAATGGTATGCAGGTATGCAAGTTGGTCAGTAGCTGCTGCAACTCCAGAATACTCCAAATGAGAAGAGAGATATTTACAAGTATAAGATTGATTTCCAACTGAGCTCTGGCTCAAACATCACACTTTATACACAGACAGTTCAATACAATATAATCGGATCACTAAACCATACATACAAACAGCCAATGCTATTGCTAGAATTGTTTATGGCCCAATCAAGTAAATCAAGGTAGTCAATGGGCGGGGCCTTTACCATCTCTTAGCAGTAGTCTCTGCTTGTCTGGTTTGTACATCGAGTAGGGGTGCACAGCTGCTACAGTTTGGCCACTGAACACTCAGGGGCTAGCAACTGCCAAATTCCTCCACAAAATGTAATCCAAGCTATGCGATGTGGTCATTTAGGCCACCAGCAAACTGCCAGCTGGCTCAACAGAATAGATTACCCTATGGGCACGCTGGTAAGCAAACATCTGCTAGTTGATTATTTACACAGGCCCTTTTGAACCCCTATTGTATTATACGCGTTGCCATGGTAACAGCTCTAAATATATGTATTACTGTAATGTTTTACAAACTTGGTTTGAGTTAACGAAGCTGATAATATTAGCATTTTTTTTGTATTTCAATGATGAGTTTTGCACTTCTGCTGCTGAATATTTTTCCAACGCTGCACACTGAATTATACGCTTTGAATACTGAGGGAAAAAGGCAATTTTCCCATAGCAATGCGATTGACAATAGTTAGAGTTGAGTACAGCTGTAATATAAGTCTATTAAAATGCAGTGTTTGCGCAAAACCAGACTCATAGAGTCTGGCTGGTTGAGGAAGTGTGTGAGCACGGTTGTATGAATGATGTTTGAATGATGTATGAATGACGGAAACTCTTTATATAGGATTTTAGTTCTAAGTAGAATTTGGTGTACAACAAAGATAGCAATACATTCCTTTGACACGAACGGGATATCGTTCAAGCCACCCGAACATTCAATAAATTTGTGTAGCATCAAGTATGAATTGATTGCTCCATGGTGTAGCTTTGGTTTTAGCTTAAGAACAAAGATTCGATAGACAAGTTTACTGCATTGTGATAGTGAGTGCTCATCATACACAATTGATAAGTTTAGCAGTGCATGTGAGATCTCACGCTAGCTGGTCACATGTGGCATCAGCCATTAATTTCCAGATAACGTGCAGTTTTAGTTCAAAAATAGAAGCCTTTTTATAGCTGCTTTCCACGCTGACAAAATAGAATAAGGCAGACACCACCGCACTTTAATCCTTGTAGCTCACTAAGAACTCTTTCATTCTAGTGCAGACCTGCAAATATTCGACATTGATCATCCACCAAAAAGGTTTAGGCTGCCAGAAATACAACAATAAATACAATTTGACTCTGTCTGCGTGACACACCCCTTGAGTGCTCGCCAACAGTGTACCACAAGTTGCGTCAGATCAGTTTTAAATTGCGAGAAGAAGCCACACAGTTGATAAACTTTAAAAAAGTCTGACCAGATATATGTGTGACATAGACTTAATAATAATGCAATGTTTTTTTACTTTTTTGAGTACATGTACATGTTTATACCCATGTTTGTGTGTTAGTAAATAAGTCAGCATGTGTTTTGATTTGACAGTCAAACTGATATGTTAACCACATCTCTCCACTACCACGCTGGTCAACAGATTCACAATAATTTGGATCTTTCAGCTTTGGATGCAACATTAAAGAGCTCCTTTACAATAAATTATCCAAACAGAAAACTTTTGCAATAAGACCATTTAGGAAAACTTTCGTAATTTGATAAATTAGTATTACATTTTTGTTAATAAGACTCCACCAGCGTTTCTCAGGAGCACCTGAAGAAAATTTTAAATAACAGAAACCTTGAATCTAAATTTCTCAGCTAAACCACTTTTCAGTATCCACAAAGAGGCATGCATGAAATGCTATCCTTGAAGTAAGTAGACAAATTGACCAGGTAATTAACAAACTATTATTATATTGTTGATAAATCTACAAGAATAAGTGGTGAATATGCCATGAGTACAGAACTCCCGCTTCTATATTGCAGATTCATAGTACAGTTTATTAGTGACTTTCCATGACGCGACGCCATAGCGCTACGCCGTAGCGCCACGGGTTTTCCCCTCTTGGAAATGGCTATATCGCTACTGAAGTCGTGATTATGTGGCGCTATTGAAAGTCGCTACTAAGTAGCGACTTATAATAGCGCCAGACCACTGAAGCGTTATGGAAATAGGGAATGCCGTAGCGCTACTGGTTTGCACATGCGTGTATTGTATTTCCAGCATCACTGCATCAATATAATTAAATAATTTGGACAGAAATTTCAGTGATATGAGACAGTTGCCTTTCAAGACCACTTATATTAATTAAAAATGATGCAGAATTAGTGATCACAAATATATCTATGTGTTTTATTTTATAATAATTGTTTGTTTCCCTATTTTAGATATTGATAATAATAAAAAATAAATAATAATAAATAATCAATTGACTGTGGTTAAATAATAATAAAAATAAATAATTATTTTCAGTTTAATAAATAAATTACACATTAGCCAAGCACTGCTGCTTCAAACTTTTTCCTGTGGAGTATGTAGCATTAGCTGAAACAAACACAAGAAAAGCATTTAAAACCAATGGTTTGTGGAAACAATTTTCCTTCATACAGTAGTTTCACTCATTGACTCATTAGCTTAAAGTCGCCGTTGACTCGCTAATTAGGGTTCGTGACCTTTGGCTTTCTGTAATTGCTGGCTCATGGAAAAGCGTGATGGTTTATCGTTATTGAGAAGCACTGAGCCATGACACCATTATGTAGCGCTACATGGAAAGTTAGTATATATGTAGAAGAGTAAGAGCAAACAAATCCTTGTTTATGACTAGAGAAATGACGTATTAAATATTGCATATATGCAGGGCACTATCCTCCACTTTCAGCTTACATTACCTCACACAGGTTATCTTGCAACTAAATTATTTTGTTCCATGTTGTTTTGCGTACCCCTTAGTATACGTTAATAACCAAATTTCAATGTTAAATGTATCCCAGCTCCCTTTTCCGTTGATTTTAGTTATGCAACTAAGCTCCACACCTGTGTCTTAGTAGAAAACAACTGCAGTAGGTACTAGCTAAGCTGAAACTGTGGCAGCTGACGATCAGCAGGTAGAAATCACAATATAGTAAGGATTGTCTCGTGTTCAATTGACTTTTGTATTACCATCGCCACCCACCCAATTGCGCTAAAACATTAAATTATTCCGCCCAAACTAAATTGACCTCAAGTACCTACATCATAGAGAAATTGAAAAAAAAAACTGCTCAGGAATGATAAATTAGTATTTGCTAAAGTAGTAGATATGCCAGTCTGTGACACACTGATCAAGATTAATTGAGTGAAGGTAATTAATCAGCCTAGTGATGTGCTAGTTGTATAACATTTTGTGATTGCGCAAGTGAATGGAATGTTGGAATAACTCATAGCCGATGTTGTATCAGTTGTCATAGCTACGACAACATGAAACTATGAGTATGTATGAACACTGTGTGGTGGTATAATTGTCATAACACATATAAATTGTGTATTGTATAGCTTGGAATGGGTGCAGTTGTGATTAGAAATGAATGGATGGAATAGTATGTGATATAAGCTTTAGCAAAGGTTTAATGAAGTGAACTGAATATGAAAATGGCATGGATGAGTTATTGAATAGGTTTTGTAAGCTATAGATGGGTGCAACAGTGTTTACCACAACAATACTTGAATGATCGAATAGATTTCGGCTATACTTTTTTGATGCCAATAAAGTATTAAATATAAAGCATTATATTATATATATATATATATATATATATATATATATATATATATATATATATATATATATATATATATATATATATATATATATATATATATATATATATATAAGTAAGAGTATGACTGGGGCACAGTGGAGTGGAGCACAGTGGAGAGCCGACCTGATGATTGTGCTTAGAATTATTTTCTTTTTCCATCTTTTTTTCTAGCACATGAAACAACTTGTAGTCAGCCAATAGTTTTAATATCTTCTACTATTTTACCTTTTAGTATATATATATATATATATATATATATACATATACATATACATATACATATACATATACATATACATATACATATACATATACATATATATATATATATATATATATATATATATATATATATATATATATATATATATATATATATATATATATATATATATATATATATATATATATATATATCTGTAGTGAACTATGTGGAATGCAAGTGGGATATGTCTACGACCAGCAATGAATACTGCTTCTGTAAAATGTAGCCCAAGTGTATGAGTGAATGAATGAGTGAAAAAATTAGATTGACTTTAAGAACCGTTTTAGTTGGAGAGAAAGTTATTAGTAGCATACTTTAAGTGAGATGTTATTTGCATCTCTCAGACACAAATAGAATATATGTAGCTCACATCAAGTAAGCACTCAAAACTTAGCTCCTGACACATATCAACAACATGCAATGTGACTCAATGGACTGTGACTTGACATATTTAATGAACAGGATGGTAACACCTAAAACTATGCTTGATAGAAAGCAGCCATTTCTACATAAAGAAAAAAAGTATCACCTTAAGAAATTAGGCCAACAACTTGCTGTGTCAACCATCATTTGATATACAAAATCTGTTTAACATAAAAACTAACATGACACATTGCTAACACCTTTTCATTGTGTCACCCGAAGTATAGGAACAATTTTGTTTTAATCAAAGTGCTGATCCACTAGTGATTTGTCTATTGCCAAAGATATCAGGAAAACTGCTGTTCTACTCACTAATACTAGGTTTCCATATCATGAAAAATTGGCGATACTGCCAGCGATAAAGAGAAATTCCTGTTGAAAATAGCACTGTCGATAGTTTTGTTGTGAGATTTGTCAAAAAACATTCGTCTCTCTCTGAAAACGAAAAATTGGCTGTAAACCTACTTCCAGATGTTTATTGCTATTGAAAATACTAATGTCGCCAAAGGCGATAAAACCAGGCATGCGTAATAAAACAGAAAACTGCAAATTATACATTGTAATCGCATGGCATGGCATCTTTAGCTAGTGTGTGTTTATATTTAACTAACGATGATTGCTCGTGGTTTATTACACCATTTTTTATGAAGCAATACAACTGATAAATGAAACGAAAGGATCTCAGCTGCTGGTAATTGATTATTGCAGTGATGAAAAACAAATGGTAGTATTTTTTTTAACAAAAATTCAATTGGTTCTTTTTTTATTATTTATTACTAACTAATAATAAATAATATAGTTATTGAATGACAGCTAATGCGCTACCAAAATCTCCTGTCACAACACTCCTTTCCTAGCTACCCAACAACTCAGTGATATTCTTTTCATATTTTTATTGCACAAGATGAGAAAATAATAATAAAAACAGCCTGCAATGCTGGTTGGCTAAATTGCACTTAACAACACACTGACTGCAACTGCCTCTGTGGGTTTGGTTTAACCAACGGCGATAAACTTTGAGTCATGGAAGTATATGCCCTTGTCGCCAATTATTTGTGATAATAAACCACAGAGATTTGGTGATAGTTTGTCATGATATAAAAACATAGTATTTGTATAACACACTCAGCGACTCAGCATCAGCGATGTGCCTTGTGTGGTTTTCAACCAACCGCCAGAACAAATAACAACTACTTTAAACATTAGCAAGCATATGCCTTGAAATATGCTCTTCTCAACAGCATCAATAAATGTGTAATTATATTATTCATCATTTCCATTAATAGTCCTAATACGTACAAAAAAGTTAAAGCTAATACATGTATGCTAATTCTACCAATTTTTTCTCATCAATCACCAACCTATGTAACTAAGCATCAACACCACTAGCTAATTTCAATCTATTGATTCAAAGTATTAATCTCATATTCTGCGCTTCACGTTTCATTCTAATCTGATTCAGTAACAATTTTTAAATAAAAAGAACCTTTTTTTTTATCAGTAACTTTGACTACTTTGCGAAAACTCATTTAGCGTAAGGTACTGAATACTTTCAAAAGTCATTTTTTAAAAACACAATTAAATTAACTTTAGTCAATTGAATTCCCCTTTATTACACAAAACTCACAACGAATCTCTTTTATGGGTAGTAGCTACAGTCAACAAGCTGAGATTATTTGCTTCAGAACTTTAGTATAGCCCTGTTATGTGCATGTGCAGGCTATTTACATAGCTGATGAGTAAGTACGATGGCTGCATTCTGTTGCGTGTTTTTGTATTTGCAAATTATCTGAAAGTAGTAACTTGAGAGGAAGTGTGAAGACACAACTCCCGCTATGTGAAGTAGACTTAATTCATCATTATGTTGACCATAATTAGGACAACTCCTAGTTTTCTTACATGAATAGATATACGTACATGTGCAATAGAAGTGATATAACATAACTACTCATCCATACTATCAAGTACCCCACGTAGCTTATTAGTAACACTGTATATGAGAATAGCTGAACAAAACCAGCCAACAATTACAAGCCAACTCTTAAGATATTGACTGTACGCTACCAACACTTCCTGCCCTCTCTACCTTCCATCTTCTCACATCTTATTTATGTCTGATAATAATCGTACACTCTATTGCACTTTTACCATATTAAACTTATTCAAGGTTTTTTTTCCATCTATGTAACACCATCCTTAACGCAAGAATTTTCGAAACAAAAGTGATTTTATAAAACTTTGTCATTAGGAAATTAACAGAGATTTTATTTCATAGTCGTGATTAGTTTTCTTTTTTACTAGAGAACCTGTACTTGGTAGTGACATTATTTTAAAAGATGTTGATAATGCGCTAGTCAATGAATGAAATTAATTGAGCTCATTGAAGTGTATTGAGATTCAAAAGACAATTCCAAAACTTCCAGAAGTTAATATTGAAATAGTGCCTATTATGTACACCAAGAAATGTGAAAATTACCTAATTTACTATCAAGATAGCATAAATTGAGCTTCTCTATCACTTATTACACCATCTTGCTGCTAAAGTTTGCATGTTTCCAGTGACCTTGAGTTAAGTTTAACATTCTCTTGTTAGATTAACTTTAGTAATGAAAATAAAGAAGAAATTTATACCACCATTTGGTAAAATATAACAAAAACACATTTTTTTTAATTTGTAATAAAAATGTAATAGCTATTTTGCAACAACTTCCACCTCCTCATTGCTACAACCACATATACAGGGATACTATAAAGCAACAAAAAAAAGGGAACAGGGAGAATCAACCTAACCAGTTGCTTGTTGTTCTTATTCAAGTCTAATTGAAAGTAACAACACTGAAGAACTCATGATCACACTGAAAAGTTCCACGTTTTTATACTAAATATGATCAACGTAATTAAGACCTCAGTAATGATGACTTGACGACACCTTGTCTACATTTAGTTGACACTGTGCTATGTCCCTTTAAAAGAAATATTTTTTCATCCAGCAATTACTTGACCTGTCTGAGTCTTTTTGCAGCTCTTATCCTTATTTCAACTAATAGTGTGGTTCATTAATTTATTTCATATTTTCAGCCTGGTTTAGACAAGAATTTTGTTATGTAAGGCAACATTATTTGCAGTTGACTCACTTTGTTATTGATTCTCGAGGAAAATAGACAATACGTTTAAAGGAAACCAAAAAAATTTATTTCGTTCATATTGACGCAAGCGTAACAAATTAGGTTAGCTGTATGTTATGTGATTGATGAAACCACTCAAAAAAAACCAAATACCAAACAACACATTTTGACAACATAGGTGTACGCACAATTAGGAGCGCTTGTTTTGACATTTATAAATAGAATGATATATTGATCACTCGTTAGGTATGCAGCTCAGCTAATACACGCTCCAACTTGGTGGATTCCATTTCCTTATACATTTACGCACTTATGTAACTGTGAATACCAGTGAAGGGTACCATGCTTTACTCAATATACTAGAAATCAATTTTGAGTTTCAAAACATTTATCACGCATTAGTTGGTCGTATACAAATGGAATGTTCTACAGCTATCTACTTCTACAGTGACAAACCTAAAAGAATTCAATTCCAAGTATCATGGCGAGGGCGCTATGATATTTTTCACCAGAAGATCTTGAGACCAAAGACTAAGTGTTATCCCTACACACAGACAAACACCAACAATACCACCACACCTCACCACACCAAAAACCAACCAACAACCAGATTGACTAACCAACCACAAGCAGATCTCCCTACACTACCATGTCAAACCAAAAGACGAGATAAACGACTCCCCTCCTTACCTACCACAATAAAAATTACCCACAAACATAAAAGTTGCTAACAAAATAAAGTTGCTAATCAACAAAGAAGCCATCGACCATAACACGACCCAAAAAAAAGAAAGACCTCAAGTACGCATGACTAACAAGCTGTTTGGCTTTATTAATTTTTTTTTGTGATTCTTGTAATGTTTTATTGATACCTGACCTCAGCCTTCACGTACGCCCACAACCGATACTCTATAAATGGATTTGGGGATGAGTTAACTTTTCATCCGGCGATTTGATGCAAGCACACAAGTAGGTCAGCAGTTAACTTATATTAAAACACAATATACGTCAACGGAAAGACACCAGACACAATAAATCTCATCTACCAGAATTTCAGTACCATGGAAACATTAAAAGAGCAAAAATACATTAACCCCAGATTATTTCAGAGCTGGTGTGATTAACAAGAAGCCAACATCAGTAGTAATGTAGGAGCAGATCTCGATAAAGAAAAATACCTGCCAACTTACCCACAAAGTCTTTTTGATTGTTAGATCTGTTGGATTGTTGACAGACCTGCCAAAACCGTATTTGCTAGTCTTTAGATGATTTTTGTCATTATATTACATGTATGTATATGCATAAGAAAACAGATCTGCTAATATGTTACATTGTGGTTTTTTCGTCTGATTATTTTTACAGACCTGTTACAGTATAATATTTATATAGATGTGTGTGTGTGTGTGCGTGCGTGCGTGCGTGAGTGTGTGTGTGTGTATGGACGTACGGACATTTGCACAGAGCTGTAAGATATTTATTGGTTTGTCATTTGCTTATGCTGGAAGTTTCCCTCCCAACATACCCTTGCAATCATGGGTGACACGAGCCCTTTGTTTGTTTGTTCTTGTTTTGGTAGCTGGTTAGGTGTTATATTTACTTGATTAAAACGGTAATAAAGTATACAATAATAGTGTAAGAAGTCGATCCAATAAAGTATAACAGAATAGAGTGGAAAGTGTAGGTATAGTGGACAACACTTGTAATAGATACTATGAAATAGTATAGTATGAAGTCTACAAAAACTTTTCAAGTTGTAAAATATTTAATTATGTTGCAAAAAATATCGTGAAATTTGCGATGAATGATAATGAAAAGAGTTTTCCCACCTTTTTAGTTCACTATTTTTTGACACAGACAGACTCATTCCTAAAAAATTTTCCGAATCGTTAGAGCTAAAAACTCTATAAAAATGTGGTGGAGTTGTAACTGCTATCGAATCGTTTCCGCATACGATGTACTGTTTTTCGCAAGTGCAATCATTAGTTGTTTTCAGAGTAGTGTTGGTTTTTGTTGGAGTAGAGATTGTAGTCACATGAAGTGTGTTGGTTGTTGGATCTGTAATTGCTAAAGTTGTTAATGTCGTTGTCGGAGTATTTGTAGTTGTTTTTGATGTTGTTCTCTCAGTTGTAGCTCTTGATTGTTCCAAGTATATTTGGATGTATGACAAAGCTTCATCAGTCTTGCAAACAAATTGGTCCTGGTTCATCCTGTCGGTTCTGGAGCAGTTTGATGGCCGACCGTCAGGAGCCATGGAACATGCAAATGATCGCATTTGGTACTCTAAAGTTTGGTCCAAAGGATGAGTCGCTACTCAAACAGCTCTGATACCAAGAGTTCGATGGTGACACCCCAAATCCTGAGGAGATAAAATGAATGGAGGAGTCTCCATTGCAAGACAGTGTCTGAAAAGGATACAGAACAATAGAAGATTAAACTGGTAAATCAATTTTTTTTTAGTAAGAGGGAGGGAAGGAGGGAGGGAGGGAGGGAGGGAGGGAGGGAGGGAGGGAGGGAGGGAGGGAGGGAGGGAGAGAGAGAGAGAGAGAGAGAGGGGGGGAGGGAGAGAGAGAGAGAGAGAGAGAGGGGGGGGGACAGGTAGATGTAAAGGGAGAGGGAGAGGGAGAGGGAGAGGGAGAGAGAGAGGTGGGGGGAGGGAAGGGAGATGGAAGGAGAGAGGGGGAAAAGGGAGGGAGAGAGGGAGAAAGGGAGGGAGGGGGAGGGGGGATGGGGGGAGGGGAGGGAGGGAGAGAAAGAGGAAAGGATGGATGGAGGGAGGGATGGAGGGAGAGAAGGGAGAGGGGAAGGGGGAGAGTAAATTGTCTCAAACCTCAGCTGCACATAGGAAATATGATACAATTAAAACTCGGTACACAAGATGTTGGGATCTTATCTGTTTTTGCTATTTCCTCGACACATGATGCTAATGATCATCTGGTTTTGAACATTCTTGGATTAGCGTTGCTCAAGCGATTACACCTCGCGCATGCAACGTCGAATGTCTCAAAGTCTTGTGACAATGGGCAGATCAGGCATGAAGCTTTTTAGTCGAATGCGTACAATAATTCCACCAACACAGCGTATCGGTCAAAAATGGTGCATTGTCCATCGCTGTGTGAACAGTGACAGTTTAGTAGCGATAGATTTGTCGCATGTTTGTCAAAACTACCTTTTACTATGCAGTATACACATTCTTCCGTGAAATGGAAATCCTCGGCATTCCATCGGAGACTCAGAAAAAAGGTTTTGTATCCTTTAAACTTGGGGGCTTTTTGGAGAGCAAAGTCTTCAACGCGCAACATGTTTGTTGTTATTCCATTGAGATACAAAACGTGAATGATGTATCGTCAAATGACAATATGTATTTAACCTTTAAAATGTTTATTTGTTTTCATTTTTTCTCTTTTTTAAAGTCAAGAGTGATTAAATAATGCATTAGCTCATCAGGTAGATTCTCATAAAATCTTTAACCACGACTTGACAATCATCGATTGGACAGCGCTTTAGTTTTGATCCGCACTCGGCAAATCTTCTTTCTTTACACTCACTGCATTAAATGAGATGTCCACATGGAAGAGAGATATGATTGGTGGGGACTCTTTTTCATGTGACTTAGATCCACATTGAGCAAGTCTACATTGCTCGTATTGGTCTTCATCTTTCTTCTCGCCTTCATGTTTTTTAGCATCTAATAAAACTTTGTCACTACACGCTCCGCCACTTTATTTACACTAGTCCAAAGCATAAGTTCCATCAACCTTCCAAATTTGTTTTGATTGCCGTCGGAAGTTCTCGTGTTTTTCAAAGCGTGTAAAGCTTTACTCATAAATCCAATTCGCTCAAAAAGCTTCCCATTCAGAGTCAAGACTTTTTCTATATCTTTCCAACTATGTCCCACTTTTTCGCAAATACATTTCACCGTCTCTTTTTCAACAAACTGGGCTACATGTGACTCAAGCTCTCGTTCACCTTTTTTTAATTTCCTGTTTGTTTTTGAACTTTTTCAACGTATTTTTCTCCTTTACTCGTAAGTAAAAATGAGCAGTCTAGGAACCAACAACAGTATTCACTTTACAAAACATCACCTTTTTTCCGATCTTTGAGCTCCCCGAACAAAAGAAATATCTTACGTTATAGCCAAAACCAGTGTGGTAGAAATCCTCATTGGAAAGGAGTTTTATAGGAACGTTACCCTTCCACCGCTTCAAATTATCTTTTTCTGCTGATTCAGGAGAAAATCTCACTGCACCAGTGCGTTCAATTGAGATGCCCAGAGGTAAAACCTCTGCAGTCAAACCCGTCAACCCGCTATTTCTTTGTTCCTCAATTGTATAGCTTTTGGCAACAGAGACGCTTGTCATTTCTTCCTCAGTTAGTTTTCTAGCTCTGTACATCCGATTTTGAGTCGAAAGCCTTTTAACAAAATGACAAAACGGAAAACTTTTAGCATGCTTTGTTGTGGGATGTTCGTCTTCGCTCTTCCAATTTAGTAATCTCACTCTGCACAAAGTGCACTGAACGCTGTTATCTTTTCCGAGATTGTAAAATCTAGATATCACCATGTTTTCACCCGAGTGTCAACCTACTTGTCTCCAGTTTATGAAAAATGACTTTCTTTGATAATTTTCATTGAGCATCAAAGCCTATCTTTCAAAAAGGGAGAGATCGCTGTAAACAAACTTGGTAAAGTCCTCTGGGAAAAGTTTTGGGATTGATTTTGTAAGTTCAATGACAGTAGACTACCGTGGTTGTCTGGATTAGTTGCAATGACATTAATCAATGCGTTAACGATGGGAACAAAAACTTTGTAAAAACAATGAGTTGGTGTTGGATGTAACATTGTTCTTCAATCTAACAGGAACCTTGGAATGATCAAAGACCTTCTGACTTTTTTATCATCCCCATTTTCCTTGTGGATAGTATTCACTACATTTTTGTTGTTCAATGTACGACACATGATTTCTGTACAATGGTGAGTTATTTTTGAGTTGTGTACAAAACAGCAAGTAGCAACTTGTCAGTTATTGCTCATAGGTTAATTGAGGTTGAAAAGTGAACTTTTTTCTCATCTTCGATAATTGGTATTCTAAAATAAATAAAAAAAATAATGCAAAACAAAAAAGGGACTGAAATTTGATTTTGATTTTCCAACATACATTTAAATAAAGACTGACGTTATAAATAAAAGTTTTTCGGTCTAGGTGAATGTTATGTATAGTTGTTTGAATATAAATAGATTCCTACTGAAATAGAAGAAGCTAAATTTCATTGAGAACCAAGAGTAAAATATAATAAAACAAGTTAGTAAAGTTAATCTTTGCGATTTCTGACTATGTAAATAACATCTATTACCACACTAAAAACAAATAGTTTTAAAAACTTACATAAAATTGAAGCCATAGTAATCTTTAGATAATAAATTGGATGGTTTTTGATTATAAAGATATCAATTCATTGTAACGGTAAAATAAACAAATATGTTTTATTAAAGCTAAACGTTCCATGTAAATATGAGGGATAATAAGTAACTAGATCCCAGATGTTACCTCTTTGTACCAAAGATAATTTTTCAACTCCTAAAACTATGTTGCTTTGAGAGCCAACCTGAAAGGTTTATGAGTGCATCTTTCTTAGAGAGCAACTAGGTTTAGTTTTCCAACAAGTTTCAAATAATTATTTGTTATTTTTTTACCTTAATGCAGAAAGTCCTGCTAGTAGTTGTAGTATTAGATGTCCCTTCAGTCGCTGTTGTTAGAATGTATGCTTTCTGTGTGAGAACAGTGGCTCTCACATAGCAAAAGTTGCACTGATTGACCCAAAAGCCAATAAAAAACCTCGCACAAACATCCTTATATGTTATAAACGGATGCGCATGTAAAGAAAATTAATTTATTGGCTCAAAAACCATTATATATTACAAAAAGATTTTCGCATAAAGAAAACTGCTTTATTTGCACCAAAAAACCCTTATAAGTTATGAAATGATTTTTGTGCAAAGAAAATTGTTGTGTTTGCGCAAAGTTCCATATATAACATATCATGATTTTTGGGCAAAGAAATCTTTTTTATTCGTGCGAAAATCCTTATATATTAAAAAAGAATTTTTGCGCATGCATTCTCATTGGATGTAAGCTTGGGTCTATTGGTGCGTCTTTGACTATTTAAGAAGCACTGTTTCACTCGAAAATCCTTCACTTCATCAAAATTATCCGGAGGAACAACATCTGCACAGCATCTACTACAACTACTAGGAGAACTCTCAGCATTAAAGTGAGAGTTGATAAATAATTATTTAGCACCTGTTGGTAAGAGTCAATTAAATGCGCTGTGAAGTGTTAGAGAGTTATCCTCAGGGTCTTAATTATTTATTGTTAATAGTACTTAGCTAGTTTTTTGTGTTTTGGAGGAGATTGATTTATATTGCTACATCTATTAAATAAAAACTCTACTATTGTCCAGTTTTTCTTTGTTTTTTTTTCCAGTTCAATTTCTCACTCAACACGATGGATAAGGATGATGACATCACAGCAGATGAACTTTTAACATTTTAACCATATCCAGATGAAAAAGAAAACATTCCGCTTGAGTCATATACAGTATACCAAGGAAAAGTTCAAGAAAGCTTAGACCAAAACGACGGAATTACTATAAAAGTAAAACACTAGACTTCGCATTTTCGCTGAAAGATCAATTTAATTTCAGCTTGGTAAAAACACTGCCAGTATGCTGAACCTTTGTCACATAAATAAAAGAATAATGATTGGAAAGTTTCAACCACTTTATGTAAATCTAACACAATCGCTTTTGGAGATAACTTACATTGAAACACCAATCAATGATGTCTATAAAAACTTGTTCATTATCCACCACAAGGTCGAAAAATTTGGTGACTGACATCGTGTCAAATTATCGTAAATAAAAAGGAAACTGACAAGCTAGAGCCATTGCAATTCAATGTGCCAGGGCTGGTGATCTTCCTGGGATTCCATCACGAAAAGCAACCGTTCTTTCATCCAATCAAAGCTCATGCTGCTATGACCACTGAAAACGCTAAACAAGTAACTAGGTTAATAAGAAGCAAAAAACCTTCTCATCTGCTCAACATGATTCGTATCAAAACCCTGTCTCTCTTTTCAGTAGGTAGTGTAATCAGTTTTGAATCTCCTCAAGTAGTTCGTCATTTAACTTTACCTAATGGAGAAGTGGTGATGAACTAGTGAACCATCAATGTTTGCAGTACGACCGATTGATGATGGTGTCTTCGTAAAGACCCAAAAAACATGCTGCTGACATAAAAAGAATTGAACAGTAGCTATCCTTTTACAAAATTGGTAAGTAAGTGGATTTGGAAATCTTCAACATGACATCGTTGCTTACACACTAATGCAGGCTATACAAGCAGTGCAAAACATGACCAACAAACCCGATGAGCCTGAAAAGTCGAAATACTTTGCCGCAGATTAGCTTCTCGAGGACAGTGTGTTACTGCTTTCAGCAGGATGTGCCGCTTTTACCAATTTGGACGAACCTAAACTACAAGACAAGAATTGTGATTGAGGAGTTCAAGACAACCAATACAAATCAGCGATTAATCTTTTCTTAATAATATAATATATCAATTATAAATCATCCTTCATCTCAATTTAGTTTCAATGATTTATAAATCAAGTATTTTTCTGTTTTAGATGTAAAAAAGATAAAGCTGCTAAAGAAATCAAAAGTACACACTATCATCCAAGTCTCAGTAAGCGTCTACTACAAATAGCAATGTTTTGATTAGTAAAAATGACGCTCGAACTATTTACTAACAAACAAACAGTTCATTTAGTCAACACTTATTTATTACACACTATATTATTTACTTTTCATTAAAAGTATTATTCATTTTACCTAGGCTTCTTAGACTATTATTATCTACTTTATTCCTCTCGCTATTATTGTTTTAATCAAATAAATATAATACCTAACCCACTACCAAACAAGAGTAAACCAACAAAGGGCCCGTGAGTAGTAATATATGAGCAGATCTCCCTACCAAGTGTTTTTTTGTGGATCTGGTCTTGGGGGTTATGCAATGAGTTACGACGTTGGGTGAATTCGCCGAGTTTATATTGTATTTCATTTGAGAGGTATTTGAGTTGCATTTGAGTGGCATTTAAGTGGCATTTGAGTTTTGATTATTTTTTTACTTGATTTGAACTTATACAGCATATAGATTTTGAATGTATGGCACTCATATGACAACATTTTTGATGGAGTTGTAATTGCCACTGAATTGTTTTTGTATATGATATAACCATCTACAACGCTATAGTTATTGTTATAGTTTTATTATTACATAATAAGTATTACATTATTTGCTTACTGGAGAATGTAATAAAATATATATATATCATAATAAAGTGTAATATGATGAATATATAGTGTTAAAGTCTATAAAAACTTTTTAATTTGTAAAGTATTTGATGACTTTACAAGAAATATCATCACATTCAGGTTCAATCACGATGACAAGATTTTCTTCAAGTTTAAGTTTACTATCTTCCAATATAGATAGAGAAAGTTTTGAAAAATCCTCCAAGTCATTATAAATAAAAACTCTATAAATCGATGGTGTTGAATTTGTAATTGCTGCTGAATTGTTTTCGCATATGATGTATCTATCACACACACAATCAGTAGTTGTTTCGATTTCTTCATAATTGTATATAGTAGAGTTTGTAGGGCTTGGGTGTTCCAAAATTAAATCGAAAAAACCCAGAGCTTGTGGAAGAGATGGAATTGACGGTGATAAAGCTGGAACTAGTGACTCGTTTGTAATTTTTGTTGTTGTCGTCGTTGTCTGCGGAGTTGTGGTGATTGTTGAAGTTGTTCTTCGAATCGTAGGTAGTAATCCCTTGTCATATAAACGAATGTAATTTAAAGCTTCATCGGTTTTGCAAACAAAGTATTCTTGAGGCCACATATCATAAGTGTCACAGGTTCTACGTTGGAGAGAAAACTGCATGAAACATGTGAGTTTAAGCATACGATATTTTAAGTTTTTTCCTAAAATATGAGTTGCTGAATTAACCGCTTCCATATTAAGAATTCCCGAAAAACATCCGGAAGCTGTTTGAGATAAAGCGAATGGTTGAATCTCTGTTGCAAGACAATAACCGCTTAGGATTGGGAATAATAGAAGATAGATTCGATATTTCATTTTTATTCAGAGAGAGAGACTTTTAACCTAGTTTATGCTTTCATCGTCTAGAGTTAACTGTCTTGCATTTCGGTGGACTTTGGTTAATATGCTCCAACTAAAGTTCTATATATATATAACTTTGGGAGTGCATTTGTCTTTGTTATCTCCTTGACATGTGATGCTGATGATAATCTTGTTTTGAATAGATTTCAAACTTTCAAAACTCGAAAATGACAAATTTACACCTTCAATACCATTGATGTTAGTGATGATAGTAGCTATTTTCGACTTCTCGTTGGTCAAATGATTGCATTCCACACATGCAAAGTTGGTTGTCTCAAACTCTTCTGTTGGTGGGCAAATCAAACGTGAGGTGTTGGATTCAAATACACATAATTCATCATTCCAAAATAGTTTTGTATTTTGAGTAAGACCTTCCGTATTATTTTTAACCCCTATTGCACATTCCTCCTGATTCAGAGTGTATTTTGTTGGCGTATTGCAGGCCAGGGTATCTGTAGAAGTTCTGCTTTTGCAGATCCAAGAAGCATTTTGAGCGATAATAAAACTGCAATGTAAATAGTTGGAAGGATAGAGTCTCACACAGTTTGTTCCATTTTCATCTTTATATCGAATACTCTTTTCAAAAGGTGAAAAAAATAAGACATCATTTTTTTCCATAACTCCATCTATACATTCATCGATTTCGTCGGCATAAAATACTTCGCTGACATTGAAACTGTCGAAACTCGAAAATGTTGAATTCACACCTTTGATTTTACTGATGTTAGTGATGTTAGCTGGATTTGATTCCTCATTTACACCTTCGATATCATTGATGGTAGTGATGTTAGCTGGAATTGATTCCTTGATATCTGTAGAATCTTTACGCTTACAGATCCAAGAAGCGTTTCGAGGGATGAAAAAACCGCAATATATAAAGTCAGAAGGATAGAGTCTCACACAGTTTTCCCCATTTTCATCTTTATATCGTATAGTTCTTTCAAAAGGTGAAAAAACCAAGACATCGTTTTTTTCCATAGCTCCAGCTAGACATTTATCAATTTTGTTGCTATAAAACACTCCGCTAGTTTTGAAACTGTCAAAAGTCGAAAGTGATGAATCTTTGATGTTAGTGATGTTAACTGGTTTTGGTTCCCTGTTGATCGAATGATCGGAATGAACACATTGCACGCATGCAAATTTGTATGTCATAAATTGTCTTCTCATTGGACAGATCACACGTTCACGATTGTATTGAAATGCACATAAATTTCCATTTCGATATATTTTTGTATTTTGAGTAAGTCCTTCCGTATTATTTGTAATACCCATTTCACATTCCTCTTGATTCAAAACGTATTTTGTTGTAGTATTACAAGACACAGAATCTGTAGAAGTTGTGTCCTTGCAGATCCAAGAAGCACTTTGAGGGATGAAAAAACCACAATATAATAAGTCAGGAGGGTAGAGTCGCACACAGTTTGTTCCATTTTCATCTTTATATCGTATAGTCCTTTCGAAAGGTGAAAACACCAAGACATCATTTTTATCCATAGCTCCGGCTATACATTCATCAATTTCATTGGTATAGAATACTCCACTAACATTGGGAAATGTTAGTGCCAGTAGCAAGATGAATACGCAGCTCATTTTTTAAAATGTTTTGCTTTCAGTGTTGAAAGTTGAATACTTTCTTTCTTGATGTTCTTTCTATTTATACGTAAGCGGCTAGTGGCTTGTTCAGCTCTCTCAGCTGATTTTGAAGATGTAAAACAATCTCATCAAAGTGATTACCAAAATGTAAGTATGGTTCCAATCGAGATTGAGACAAAAGTACATGTGTTCCTGTCCAGCGAAATGAAGTCAAATCGCTTAAAATCGAAATATCTATCAAATCACCCAGATCAGCATCTTTCAAACATTGCTTTATATCAATCAGTTCGATTGCTCTTTTGAGTTCTTCAAAATTTATCAACTTGTCTTGCGGACAGCATACTTTTGGATCAAAGCTCCTAGAGCAGTTTAAGCATTCGAGAGGGTTTGCTCTTGAAATACAATTACAGCTCAAAAAGCATGCTTTGTATTGATTTACGAACTAGATTGAATCCTAACACAAAATAAAATACTTCTTCGGTGATGAGTTGAACAAAAAGAGGATTCGAACGCTCTAAAGGAATGTGTTCAAAATGAGACCTTATGAACTTAGGAACAAAATCAGCCAATGTAGCAATTGACTTGAATCCTTCAGTTTTTCCACTCATGTTTCTTCTGTAGTTCAGAGATAAATGAAGCAACATTTTTTGTAGCAGTTCTTTTATGAGTCCTCAGATATACTTGTCGAATCAATAGGTATTATCGGGTTGACTGAGTTTTCTTTTTTATCAGGAGTATAAGCATGTGGATATCCTTCTGCTATCGCAAGTAATTTATCCTTTAGACGTTGATAAGCCAGCTTGCTCTGACTAGTAGGTAATAGGTAGGGATTTAATCGCGCTCTCAAATTTATTAACATAAAGGGAGACTTCAAATCATCAGAGGAAAGATCCAAAAAAGCATTAATCCATTCATCATGCACCAAAAAACCCATTTTAGCGTTTTTCAAAACTTGTTTTCTGTCAATCCAGTCGATAGCATCACCCAATTCTTTTTTGGTGGGTGTAGCACCTTCAACCATTTCAGCATATCTTTTACAAGTGATACATTTATCATCAACGTGTGAACAGTAACAGTTTAGTAGTGATAGATTGGTTGCTTGCTTGTAAAAGCTTCCTCCTAGTACACAGTATACACATTTTTCCGTAAAATAAATCCTCAACATTTCATCAGAAACCTCAGCCAAAAAAGTCTTAGGTCCTATAGCATCGGAAGCTTCTTGGTGAGCAAAGTCTTCAACACGTAACATATTTGTTGTTAGCCCGTTAAATTACAAAACGCGAATGATTCGTTTTCAAATTGAAATACCTATTTAATCATTCATTACTTTTTCTTTTTTTTGAGGTTAATTGTTATGCTAGCTCATGTAGATCTTCATAAATGCTTTAATTTCAACCTGACAACCATCGATTGGGCAAGGTTTTACTTCTGATGAGCATTCAGTAAGTGCTTTTTCCTTACACTCACTACAGTAAATGAGATGACCGCATGGAAGAGAGATATGATTTGCAATTACTTTTTTTTCATGTGACTCAGACACACATTGAGCGAGTTAGCTTTGCTTAGGCTGATCTTTATCTTTTTTTAACGAATCAATTGATTTAGCATCATTTTTTAACAGTGTTGACGAATTCTCAACAGATGTAAAATCATTTTCAAAAGTATGTAAGGCTTCAATCATAAAACCTATTTGCTCAAAAGGTTTTCTATTTAACACTAAAACTTGTTCGATATCGTTTTGACTGTATCCTAGTTTTTTGCAAATAAGTTTCATTTCTTTGGTGTCATTGTTGTGCGTTATTTGTTTTACTTTTTCTCGATATTTTTCAACCCGTAGCTTACACCTTTTGCCTTTTTCCGTTCGCATGTAAACATCCTCAACATACTCTTCACCTTTACTGCTGAGTAAAAAACAACAGTCTGGGAACCATCGACAGTGTTCCTCCCACGGTAGATCACTCTTTTCCCATTCTTTAAGCTCACCTGAGCAAAAGAAGCATTTTACACTATCTCCGAACTTAGTATAGTAGAAACCTGCATTGGAAAGGAGTTTCATGGAGACTTTACCCTTCCATTGTTTGAAACTGTCTTCTCTAGATGTTTCAGTAGCAAAACGCGGTGTACCAGCACAATCAATTGATATACCTAGAGGTAATACTTCTGCAGTTAAATCTCCTCTTCTAGTTTTTTGTTCTTCCATCGTATAACTTTTGACAATTGAGATGTTTTTCATTTCATCTGCAAGTAGTTTCCTAGGTCTATACACACGATTGTGAGTGTTAAATCCTCTAACAAATCGACAAAACGGAAAACTTTTCGCATGTTCTTTCATCGGATGTTCATCTTCATCCTTCCAGTTTAGTAATACCCCTTGGCAAAAAGCACATCGAACAGCGTTGTCTTTTTCAAGGTTATAGAAACCAGCTCCAGCCATGTTTTCACCACAATGTTTACCTACTCGTCTCCAATTTGTAAGAAATGATTTTCTTCGATAACTTTCATCAAGCATTAAAGTCTCTCTTTCATAAAAAGAGAGTTCATTGTAAATGAACTTGAAAAAGTCAGTTGGGGAAAGTTGTGCAATAGTTTTTTGTAATTTTAATGACTAAAGACTACAGTGATTATCCGGATAAGTTGCGACAACATAAGTTATTGCAGTGGTATCAGGAAAAGTTCGTTGTAAAAACAACGACGAAGTAACGAGTAAACTATCATCTATCCATTCAGCGCAGTCTTTAGTATTTTCAAAGCAATTCCGAGTTTTTTGCATTTCTCTTTTTTCATTATAAATAGTGTTTGCTACATATCTGTTGTTTGTTACTCGACACATTATTTATATATAATATAAGTAGTAGCTTCAGTTATTACTCAAGTTGAAGTTTTGTTGGAAAGTTCTTTCCCTTTGATCTAGTTCGTTGTTATTCTAAAAAAAAATGATAATGCTTTATAGCAAAAAATAAAAAAAGACTAAGGTTTCAATTTTTTTTCAATATACTTGAATTGATTACTATTGTAATAGAATGTAAATACTTACATCAGAAATGAAGACTTGTCTTTCTTTGAATTAAATGAATGATATTCCTAGTTGGTTGAACTTGAGCTGCTTTCTATAAAACTCGGATGAAGGAGTACTTTTTTCATTTTGAAGTCCTGAAATAATAATAATAATAAAACATAATTAAAACTTACAACATTTTTTGATATCTTAAATAATGAATAATCTTGTTTTTTTCAGAAAATGTCTTCACGTTTAAATTGATTACAATTAAAACAAAATATAGATACTTACATCACAAATGAAGACTTGTTTTCTTTGAATTAGATGAATTATACACATAGTTGTTTGAACTTCAGCTGTTTCCTATGTAATTCAAATGATAAAGAAGGAGCGCTGTAGTAGATGATGATGTAGTAGATCTTGTTCCTTCAGTTACTAACAATGAAGTGAATGCTTTCTGTATGAAAACAGTGCTTCTTATATAGCTTAAGTTGCACCGCTATCAATCAGCATTATTTTCACGTGAATGGAAACCGTTGCTTTCGCGGGAATAGATATTTCATTTTCATGCGAATGGAACCTGTTGCTTTCGCGGGAATAAATATTTTATTTTCACGCGAATACAAACCAATGTTTTCGCAGGAATAAAAATTTTATTTTCCTGCGAATACAAACCAATGCTTTCGCGGGAATAAAAAATTTATTTTCCCGCGAATACAAACCAATGCTTTCGCGGGAATAAATAATTTCTTTTCACGCGAATGGAAACCGTTGCTTTCGCGGGAATAAATATTTTATTTTCCCGCGAATACAAACCAATGTTTTCGCGGGAATAAATAATTTATTTTCCCGCGAATGGAACCTGTTGGTTTCGCAGGAATAAGAATTTTATTTTCCCACGAATACAAACCAATGCTTTCGCGGAATAAATAATTTATTTTCCCGCGAATGGAACCTGTTGCTTTCGCGGGAATAAGAATTTTATTTTCCCGCGAATACAAACCAATGCTTTCGCGGGAATAACTAATTTTTTTTCCCGCGAATGGAACCTGTTGCTTTCGCGGGAATGAACATTTTATTTTCCCGCGAATACAAACCAATGCTTTCGCGGGAATAAATAATTTATTTTCACGCGAATGGAAACTGTTGCTTTCGCGGGAATAAATATTTTATTTTCCCGCGAATACAAACCAATGTTTTCGCGGGAATAAATAATTTATTTTCCCGCGAATGGAACCTGTTGCTTTCGCGGGAATAAAAATTTTATTTTCCCGCGAATACAAACCAATGCTTTCGCGGGAATAAATAATTTATTTTCACGCGAATGGAAACTGTTGCTTTCGCGGGAATAAAGATTTTATTTTCCCGCGAATACAAACCAATGCTTTCGCGGGAATATCGCGTGAAGAACTGCTGAGTCATAGATATATTATAAAGAAGGTTTCACGAGATGTTTTTTCATAGGGTTAATTAGTACAGCTTTAGCTATTTAAGAACCACTGTTTTCACACAGAAAGCATCCAGTTCTACAATAGCTAGCAAAGAAGCAACATCTACACAGCAACTACTACATTTACTTGAAACTATAGAAAGACTTTCATTCAATAAGGTGAGAATCACTAAATAATTCTTTAACATATATTGATAAAAAAACTTCAACTAGATTTGCTATAATACTTCAGAAAGTTAATTTTATGTTTTAATATTTTGTTCTTATTAATAAAAGATCAAATAGTTTCACCATAATGCATCAGAAAAATTATTATGGTTTTGATTATGTGTTTATTTTATAAATATCTAGTTAGTTTATTCTTTTCAAAATCTTTTTCAAATTCCAGTCATCTGTTACATAATTTTTACTCTCTTTTCAGTTCCAACTTCTGACTGAACGCTCTGAATATGAATGAAGACCGTAATACCTCATTTCTCTCAACATTCGAACCATACTCTGATGATAAAGAAAATATCCCTCCTGATTCACATATAATAAGAAGGAAACTGAACACAATTCGACCAAAGCCATGGGATTCGGATAGAAATAAAACGATTGACTATACTTGGACTTTGAAAGCACCATCTCCTTCTCATCTTTCCTGCTTGTCAAAAAATGCTGCTAGTTTGCTCAATTCTTGCGATACCAATGACAGAGTAATGATTGGAAGGTTTCAACCACTTCACTTAAATCAAACGCCATCACTTCTCGAGATAATCTCCATCGAAAGACCAACTGAGGATGTATATAAAAACTTATGCATTATCCGCTACAATGTCGAAACATTTGGCAACAGACGACAAGTGAGGTCTATGGTGAGAAATGAGGATTACAACAAATTAGCTCCAACACAACCAGATGTTCCAAAACTGGCGGTTTTTATGGGATTTGATTCAGACAAGCATCCAATCTTTCACCCTATCAACTTCCCATCCAATATTTCCCTTGAGGAAGCTAAACAGCTAAGTAGATTAATAAAAAAAAAACACCTACTCAGTTGATCAGTATGGTTCGTATCGCAACACTCTCTCAATTTGCTGTTGGAAGTGTAATCAGTTTTGAATCTCCTCAAATATCAACTCATTTAACATTACCTAATGGAGAAGTGGTGATGAATGCGCTACTGGTAAACTACAGATGTTTGCAATATGATGGTTTGATGATGGGAGTTCTATATATACCTGAAAAACATGCTAGCAACGTCAAACGAATTGGAACAGGAGTCATACTTGTAAGAAATCGTGAAGTTAGTAGATTTGGTTATCATCGACATGATATAATCACATTCACAGCATTACAAGCGATAGAAACGGCTCAAAACCTATCCAACAAACTTGATGATTCCAACCAGATGAAGTACTTTACTACAGATGAGGTTGTTGAGAACAAGGTCTTAGTGCTTTCAATGGGAGTGGGAAACACATAATCTACATCTTTGAGAGAACCAACACCCCCTGGTGAAAACTATATTCAAAAAGAGCATGTCAGACAAGACAACATAGTGAGTATTTTTTATTTAATGTAAACTAACTGATATAAGTAATACTTCCAATTGGATAATATTTATTTATAAAGCAATTATTTTTTGTTTTGCTTTAGATAGAAGAGAGAGAATCAAAAACACTTGATGAAAATTATGCTCAAGAAAAAACAAACCGAACAATATAACTTGGTGAGTTACTTCCCTTTACTATATAATGTTAACTAACCAATGTAAAAAGAACTATAATTCAAATTCATGTAATTATTTTACATTTTTGTTTAATCATTCTATACTAATACATAACTTTTTATTTTAGTTCATTATGGAATCAAAAGTACATAGAACAGAAGTCTTCCTTCCTAAGTTATAACATCAGTACAACAATGACGACATTGTAAAGAAAAAGACTATCATCCATTGATTGTCATTACAAGTTGTAGTGCTTTGTATTACTTAGTATTTACTAACTCTAGCTATATTATACAAGAGTATTTTGCTACTTATTATGTAATAAATGTATATAATCATATATTGATTCAATGTAGTTATATCTCCTCATTCTTCTCTCCTCTCTCTCAAAATATCATATGGGTTCGAGTTATGTAAAAAAATTATCAAAACTTGAATGTCATGCCTTCGAAATCTATATGCTATAAGTTCAAATTAAGTAAAAAAATAATCAAAACTCAAATGCCACTTAAATGCCACTCAAATGCCACTCAAGTACCCCTCAAATAAAATACAATATAAACTCGGCGAATTCATCCAACGTCGTAACCCATTGCCTAAACTCCAAGATCAAATCCACAAAAAAACACTTGGTAGGGAGATCTGCTCATATATTACTACTCCCGTGTCAACCACAATCTACGACGGGATGAAAACCCCAAGCATAAGCAAATAGCAAACCAATAAGTATTTTACAGCTCTGTGCAAATGTCAGCTATCATTTACATTACCATACATACATACATTCCAATATAAACTTTACTGTAACAGGTCAGTAAAAATATTCATACCAGAAAACAACAATTTAACATGTTAGCAGATTTGTTTTTTATGCATATACATATTATACTAACACAATTCATCTAGAAAGTAACAAATACATTTTTGGCAGGTTTATAAATAATCCAAAAAATCTAACTATAAAAAAAATTTTAGGGGTATATGGCAGGTCTTTTTTTACTAAGATTTGCTCCTACATTACTACTAACATCTGCTGCAACTGCTTGCATAAGCAATACTATATCACTGGATCACACGGTACTTAAAAGATCCTACAAGAAAGACACACACATCCATATACATAGTAGAGGACATGAATCAATAAAGGACCTCAGGCTAGTCTCAAATTAGAACACACACGTCAACCCTTACTCTAGTATGAATATAGAAAATGGGCAGGCAATCATTCTCTTCCACTACCTAAAATCCTAACAGATGCATGCTGATTTGGAAGGGTCGATTGTTGTTTGTATTGTTACTCATCCGCCTACTATTATTATTAGTAAATGCTGTAAACATTCCACAAACCTGACTGGTATTACTTAGTAACTTAGTGATATGAGCGCAGTTGTTTCTTATCTCACTAATGATAAAATAGTTATTGCGCTCGCTACTCATTGTAAAGGAAGGACAACTCCCGCATAGATTTCAATTTGAATTATCATAGGAACGGTTAGCAGTGCCAACCGAAATGAATGTTAACGAACATGAATGAAGGTTCAACCAGAACGCATTTTAACCATGGGAATATAGTGGACGTTACACGTGACTGATTAATGAGTAACTAATTGCCAGTGGTGCAGGTTATGAAACAGTTGATGTTATGAAAGCCTAGTTACAAGACCTTTCAGCTTTTGACTCTACATTTGGTTTGTTTTTTGACACACTGCCAAAAGTATCATTTAGTTGTCACCACTGATAATATAGGTAAGTTAGTTGTATAGCCTGTCTGAAATAAACTAATAGCAATAAATTGATTTGCTGTAAATCTTGTACATGTACTTGTTGGTATCGTTTTGTTATGTGGTGGAGCCATTTAATGACAGCAATTATCAAAATCAGTTGTTTTAAATTTATCTGGAAAAATCAATGTTATTTCTTGCGTATCCACTCTGTTTTAGTACCATTTGCTGTGAGAAATGCGTAGTCTGTATCGGACAAAAACAAGGGTTTTGTTTCGCTTTATTAATCAGCATTTTAGAATCACACATTATAGTGAAGAAACTATATTATTTAACATCATTATTATAGTTGCTGTTGGATGAGTCTAATAAACACATTTATATAAATATCACTACGGACATTTTTGCAGTTGAGCTATTGCTATAAAAAACATTTCGGTAACTTAAAAGTTAGAAAACAAAAAATATTGCTTGCTACTGCAGAAATGTTAGCAACCAATCAGCTTGTTTTTTACCAGCAAAATATCAAATAAGTGTAATATCTTGAGCAGCTATACGTTTTTGCCAAGCAGGAAATAAGACCAGAACTCGCTAGTGGACACTGCGCTTTACATCTCAAGTGTTATCGAGTTTTAAAATATTAATTTATTATTTTTTCTGGTCAAACTATAACCCACAAAATCACTCAATAGATTCATTCAAAATTACTTGACATAAACTACCAACAATTCCGTCTTGTTGAGTTGTTAATTTTCAGGAGTTGTCTTGCTAATGCTGGTAAAATTGTTTGCCTGGTGCAGAATCGCAAAATAAACTGGTCACATGATGTAAAAATGTTAAGATACTTTAGTTCAATTAAAAACAAAGAACTTTAGCAAATATTTGATTTTAACTGTTTTAAAAATTTTATCGGATTGTATCTATGTTTTTGAGCTGTTCAAAACCAAAAATATTTAAACTAAATCTGCATTTTTTATTATTTCCAGTTTGATTAAAAAAAAACATGGGGAAAATACGGGAGTTCTTTATCCGACTGGATGGAGACACAAATTACTATACTGTATCAGGAGACGGGCGTCTCAGAGTCTCTGGACAGATTATTCTGGTTCTCAATGAAGGTTTGTTTTCAAATTTCCAAGCTCTTCAACATACATCAATGCTCTTCATTCACTGTGGCTCTCATAGTTGCAAATTTAAACCCATTATATTTATCGAACTATCTGTTATATTTGGGGATTGTAAGAGTTTTTTAAAGTTTTCATCACAATGACACTAATTTTTTACTTCGTGCAAAATTTAGAGCAGAGCCATAACAATTTAAAACAAAAAAATTCAATTTGTTTCTTTCAATCGGAACACTACATGTACATTAGATTATAACAAAAATATTTTGATAGTTTAATATTTTTGTCGACCTTACAAATTTATAAATTGACAAAAGCTCCTTACAGTTTTTCTAACAAGACTATTTTTTGTTTAACACTTTTTAGGTATCCATATGAAGTATTTAAAGCTGAAATTTCTGGGCACGTCACATTGCAGCTGGAGTGAAGGATCAGGGGATGACAAGTCCACCTACTCCTCAACAGATCAAATTTTTGAAGTGGAACTGGAACTTCTTCAATCAGGAAGTATGTGAGCAGCTTCACCATTGACAATACTAACTCCACCCAATATGTGATTATAAACAAGTAGACCTAGTAATCACCCACATTTGTAATTGTGCAGTTGATTGTTTCTATTGGTACAGGACCTGTGGTGCTTAATCCAGGAGCATACACGTTCCCTTTCAACTTTGAGGTTATCGGTTCTAGGTAAGCAAATTTCAATTATATGTTGTACCAACTTATACATCTTCATTGACAAGCTATTGAAATATTGGATCCGTATAAAATAATATACTAATCAAAAGTAATGCTGTAATGGATTTTGGTAAGGTCTAGCTTTTGTGACTAACTCTCCTTTCCTTGTTTACGCCAGTCAACAGCCCTTTTCATTATATTCTGGGTACCTTTCTCAACCTTCCTCTTCTCGAGATAGCATCATTCAGATAAATTTTTAGCATCTTTGTCCGAAATAGTAGCAATGCTGCTATGATGGAAGTGGATTAAATAACCCTTCCGCAAGGTCATGTTGCGGCGTACTCCAATCCTATACTGGGCCGGTATCTACTCATAGTACATTGTTTATACCAAAAGGTGTTAAAGAAGACACCCCATTCACTTCAGTAGCTTGACAACTTTGTCTTTGGTCCAGGTTAATCTCTTGCATAATAGGTTAGTTCTACGAAGCTTTGGCAATAAGTTAACGATTAGGAAAACTTTATAGAATACTCAAGAGCTTATTATAAACCTGGGTACCCTCCTATTTTCCCAGTCGCTTCAAGAAACAGTTGTAAGTAACAGCTGCCAAATCCCTTTTCTTCTCCAGAGAGGATAGTCAGTGTTGGGCTACCAGTCTTAACAGTGACAATTTATGGCTCTTATAGTTTCTGCATTGAGGGGTTCCAATAGCTAGGAAGTAGTTTATATTGACATCGGGGTAAGACCAGGAGTCAGTCTAGAAAAATGGTTGATTAGGATAGCCTGGGACCCAAGGAATTGGATACTCACCACTAGAGAATGATTTGGAAAAAATGCAGATTGTAGGAACAGAGATTATGGAACTGAGAACCCTTATAAGGGGCGGAAACTTTCGACTATTGTAAAAATGGCGCGAAGGCAGCCCAGAGTTACTTTGCCATGCGCTGACGAACTGATCAGCTCATGTTGTTTGTATGTTTTGTGTTCTATATGCTTATTTGCTATATACTTGTATTATTGTCTGTAATTGACTCGCCCTTAATAAGGGGTAGAATGTTCATCTTCTCTTCCTATAAAAGGAGCTCTTGTATTTATTGAGCAGAAGGTAGTGGAGTTTTGTACTAATACCTTTATTATATTGCTAAATAGATTTGCGGAAAAAATATTGTTATTGCCAAATCTGGCGCAGTGAGCTTGGGTCGTG